>VWZI01006230.1:535189-560761 GCA_013396835.1 Psilopogon haemacephalus | reverse complement strand
AAAGGAGTAAGATTAAGTTAAAAAAAAAAAAAATTTCAATCAACTTTTAGTCAAAGGAATACTATACCCAGGAGGCTGTGGCTAGGCAATCTGAGCCATTTAACCAGATTATCCAAATCACATATCCTTCTCCTTGTTATCACTCTGCAATGAATGAATGCCTCATAATGGGATTCTTCTGCTCCCAATGAAGTCATTTCATTAAAGAAGTGTCATGAGAGCAGAGATTACCCAAATCAATTATTTATATTTTGAGACTCAGCAAATAATACTAATTCTACTATTACTACTACCACCACTACTATCACTTATATTCATAATTGGAAGGAAAACAGCTGGAAGCAAACAATCGCCTTCCTTTTTCTGCAATGGACTGGAGGAGATAGAGAAGGAATTAGCTCCTCCTCACCCTCTCTGTTGTCTATTGATGTAGCACGACAGAGGTGGCACAGTTAGACCTCAACCATCCTTTAGGAGCTTGTTGGGCAACGTTCAGACAAAATTAAAGACGACCAACCCCAACACTGCTAGGGAAAAGATGAGGACATTTCACTCTGAATCACATCCTCCAACTGCAGTAATTAGTGGCTTTAAAGACATTGCTGTCCAAAGGCAGTAAAGCACCACAGCAAAAAAGGAACCATCAACATAATTCACCCCAGTCAAATGACCTGTGCTGGGAGATTCTAGCCTATAAACAAAGCAAAGGAGAATGCCTGCAAGACAGATTCACATCAGCTGAACTTGTGTCCTTCAGCCTTGAAGTATTTTGCACATCTGATCCCTGCACTCCCCATACTCTGAACTGCTTATGCACAAATAAATCACTCACTCCACACAAGCAAACTGTTCTTTCCAAAGAGCTGACCTGGCAGCTTCTTGCAAACATTTCTCTTCCCATTTTTACAGCAAATGATCTATGGGAAGGCTCATCCCATCACTTCTTTGTCCACCTGCCCTGCTAGGAAGTGAGCTGTCACAGCTGGGATTTGGGCTGGATACTAGGAAACACTTCTTCACTGAAAGGGTTATCAAACACTGGAATGGTCTGCCCAGGGCACTGGTGGAGTTACCATCTCTAGAAGTGTTTAAGCTTCATATGGACCTGGCCTTTAGGGTCATGGTTTCATGTTGACCCTTCAGTGCTGGATAGAAGGCTGGACCTGAAGGTGTCTTCCAACCAAAGATATTTTCTGTGGTGCCTTCTATCTCATGAACCTATCAGAAGTTTTCCATCAGTGCGAGGCAGAATGACAATGGCAGTATGTTAACCACAGCCCAGGTGAGAGACAGATGAGGTTAGGATGTGCCCACCTCTCCAGGTCCCTCTGGATGGCATCCCTGCCCTCCAGCCCGTCTGCTGCACCACATAGCTTGGGGTCAAGTTTGCTGAAGGCACCAAACTATGTGGTGCAGCAGACAAGCTGGAGGGCAGGGATGGCATCCAGAGGGACCTGGACAGGCTACAGAGTTGGGCACAAGACAACCTCAAGTGCAAGGTCCTGCAGCTGGATCAAGGCAATCCCAAGTACAAATCCAGGCTGGGTAGGGACTGGCTGGAGAGCAGCCCTGAGGAGAGGGCCTTGGGGATGTTGGTGGAGGAGAAGGTCAACATGAGGCAACAGTGTACACTTGCAGCCCAGAAAGCCAAGCAGAGCCTGGGCTGCAGCAGAAGTGTAGCCAGCAGGGCCAGGGAGGTGATTCTCCCCCTTTGCTCTGCTCTGGTGGGACCCCACCTGGACTACTGCATCCAGCGCTGGAGACCCTGGGACAAAAGGGATGTGGACATGCTGGAGAAGGGCCACAAGGATGCTCAGAGGGCTGCAGCACCTCTGCTGTGAGGAGAGACTCAAAGAGTTGAGGCTGTTGAGTCTGGAGAAGAGAAGGCTCTCAGATGACCTTCTGATGGCCTTCCAGGATCTGAAGGGGCCTACAAGAAAGCTGGGGAGGGACTTTTTAGGCTCTCAGGTAGTGACAGGACAATGGGGAATGCAGCAAAGCTGGAGATGGGGAGATTCAGACTGGAGGTGAGTAGGAAGTTGTTGAGCATGAGAGTGGTGAGAGCCTGGAATGGGTTGCCCAGGGAGGTGTTTGGGGCCACATGGCTGGAGGTGTTTGCAGCCAGGCTGGCAGAGGCTGTGGGCAGCCTAATGTAGGGTAGGGTATCCCTGGGCATGGCGGGGGGTTTGAACTGGGTGGTCCTTGTGATCCCTTCCAATCCTGACTGATTCTATTGTATGACTCCTGTGTACCTTTTCCAGCTGGGAGGTGTCAACCCCAGAAACTGCAGGTTTAAAAAAAAAAACAAAAAAACAAAAAACTAAACATATTCCCTTTGCATCCCTCTCACACAGAGAATGAATCAACTCCAGATGGAGTTGGGGGAACAGAGCAGTGCTGCTTACATCCATGAGTGCAGCGTTGATGTAGTTGCTTGACTCTCCATCCACAGAGATGAGGAAGGGCAGGCAGCGGTCCAGGGGCAGCACGTCCATGCAGCGGTTCTTGTCATGGTTCCTGGGCAGGAGGCCAATGCTGCAGTCCTCCGGCCGCACCCGCGGCGTCACGATGTTGAGGGTCTGAAAGAGAGAGAGAGAGAGAGAGAGAAGCAGGCTGGCTCTGAACTGGCTTCCAAGAAGGATGCCATCTGCACAACATGCTTATCGTCAAGGCGCTTAAGCTAGCAGATCTCTCAGACCTCTTGGTCCTGGTGGCCACCAGAGCCAATGGCATCCCGGGGAGCACCAGGAAAAGCGTGGCCAGCAGGGCTAGGGAGGTTCTTCTCCCTCTCTACTTTGCCCTGGTGAGACCACACCTGCAATACTGTGTCAAGTTTCAAGCTGCCAAGTTCAAGAGAGACAGGGACCTGCTCGAAAGAGTCCAGCAGACAGCCATGAGGATGACTGAGGGACTTGAGGGGTGCAACCCCCTCTGGCAGAGGGATTGGACTTGATATCTGGAGGTTGCTTCCAACCTCTGAAGTTCTGTGATTCCAGAGAACACTGAGGAGCTTGCTGCAGGTACAACACCTTGTGTCCTACACTTGATACCAAGGTGTTCTTCTCAGAACAGTAACCTGCAGCAAAACCTGAGGGCACTACACACCTTCCAGCCATTTTCAGCTCTGCCAGCCCACAGCAGCTAGAGAGCATTTCTTTTCTTTCCTAGAGGTTACAAACAGCTGACACAGGTTCAAACTGCAGCTTTGACCTGGTCATGGAGCAACCCCTCCTTGTGTTTCTGCCATCCCTAGGGTGGGACCATGCATCCTTCTCCCTCTTTAGGTGGATCCTGTGCAGAAGTACCCTGAGTACTGACCCAGCTCACTGAGCAGGTCTGACTGGGTTAAAATTTTCAGGTGATTCCTCAATCAAACTATTGATTTATCTTAACAATGCATATAGAAACCACATAGGAAGTGTTTGCTTAGTTGGTTGTTTATAATAGGAAAATCTATTTATTTCATAGAATCATAGAATGGTTTAGTTGACCTGGTACCTCAAAATCCANCCACCCTCACTGTGAAGAATTTCTTCCTAACATCCCGTTCAAATCTCCCCTCCGCCAATTTGAACCCATTCCCCCTCGTCCTGTCATTACAAGACCTTGTGAACAGCCCCTCCCCAGCCCTCCTGTAGGCATTATTTTGACTGCTACTTTGACCTGGTCATGGAGCAACCCCTCCTTGTGTTTCTACCACCCCTAGGGTGGGACCATGCATCCTTCTCCCTCTTCAGGTGGATCCTGTGCAGAAGTACCCTGAGTACTGACTCAGCTCACTGAGCAGGTCAGACTGGGTTAAAATTTTCAGGTGATTCCTCAATCAAACTATTGATTTATCTTAACAATGCATATAGAAACCACACAGCAAGTGTTTGCTTAGTTGGTTGTTTTTAACAGGAAAATCTATTTATTTCATGCATTATTTTGACTGCTACTTTGACCTGGTCATGGAGCAACCCCTCCTTGTGTTTCTGCCATCCCTAGGGTGGGACCATGCATCCTTCTCCCTCTTTAGGTGGATCCTGTGCAGAAGTACCCTGAGTACTGACCCAGCTCACTGAGCAGGTCTGACTGGGTTAAAATTTTCAGGTGATTCCTCAATCAAACTATTGATTTATCTTAACAATGCATATAGAAACCACATAGGAAGTGTTTGCTTAGTTGGTTGTTTATAACAGGAAAATCTATTTATTTCATGCATTATTTTAACTGATACTTTCTTTTGGGAGTGACACACAGGATGCTTCACTTGCACACTCATACCTTATCTCTGGGGTCTTGCTGTCAGTCTTTTGCTGTTATCTGCTTCCCTCACAGCTTGACAAACTGCATTTCTTTAAACCTAATTTCCTTTTGCATCAGCCATTGTGGAGGCCTCCTGCCAAACCAATCCAAGCTGGTCAGCAGGGATCAAAAGCAGCAAATCAAAGTGAACAGAACACTGCCACTTAAGTGGTGGTAGATGAGTGGCTATCTGATGTCACTTTACTGTCACTTGTTCTGTATTTTCTGAGCTCCTCCATCAGAGGAAGCCAAAATATTTAGAGGCCAAAACTTCTTGCAAAGAGCTTGACTTCTGTCACAGAGAGGTTAGGAATGGGGGAAGGAGGAGTGTCAAACAATCCAAGATAATGGAGAGTGTCAAGGTATAAAATCCCAAACACCACAGCTCTTCTAAATTATGCAGGTTCTACATAAAAGCCTTTTTGTCTCGAGATAGCAAGCAGGTAGGTAGGAGTGTGGCTGGGGAAGCAACACGGAATCTCAGATCTCTGACAGCACAGATAATTAGGCAGGTGACTACTTTATGCCCTTCCTCCATCTCTCTTGGTTTCATACTTATACAGACTACAAAAAGCCTCCAGAACGAGCTCTTGCGTGTCCAGGCGCGGTGCAGTGCATCAGCAACACATCCTGCCCTGCCAGAGGGACCTAAAATAACACAAACTGCACCACCACAGCTACAGTTAGACCAACTGGTTCACAAGGATTGCAGCAATGGGTACCACCTTTTTGCATTAAATCCAGACAATTAAGGCTGAAGAATGCTCTCAGCCAAAATCCTGCAAAAAAAATAGATTCTACAGCTAGGCAGGGAAGGAACTTCTTATGCAAAGCACAGTGGAGCATTTTCCTCCCACTGGAGTTGCCAGCCCCTGGCAGCTCAAAAGAACAAGCACAGAGGCAACAAATCTCTCGTATCATGACAAAATAAGCCCAGTGGAGGCTTTTTTTTTTTTTTAATAGCATAACAGCATTTGATGAAGTTAGGCTTTGGTTCCTTCATGCCAAGCGTCCAGAACCAGAAGCACTTGTACAGATCTGATATCACTTGATAAAACCAGATCTCTTTTTAATTGAACTGTCAGCCGTGGGGACCCACATTCTTTATCTGGCTACAGCAACCCTGATGAATCCTTGCAAGATTTCAGATATGAAACACATGGTTCTCCCTTTGCACAGAGGGAGGAAAAAAAGAGGCATCTGCCTCAAGCTGGGGCTCCCAAAAGGCATTCTCTTGCTGCAGAAGATACTCTGCTGGGAAAGGGGGTGAGCATTGCCTGGAGTTAAAGGAATCTTCACTTTCTTTACTGCTGGCTAAGAACAGCCTCACAGCAAACAGCAGAGGTCTTTTCCTCTATCCCATCAAACTTGTCCCAATTTTCCCAAAATATGATTTTTTTTTTCCCTATACATTGGTGTTGGCTGAAAATCCTAAAGAGATTTACAAATAGATGGGGAATAAGTCATAGAATCATAAAATCATAGAATCAGTCAGGGTTGGAAGGGAACACAAGGATCATCTAGTTCCAGCACCCCTGCCATGCCCAGGGACACCCTACCCTAGATCAGGCTGCCCACAGCCTCTACCAGCCTGGCCTTAAACAGTCTGGAAAGCTTAGCTCAGTGCTCTGCAAAGTGAGTTCTTCACTGTTTCACAGATCACAGAATCAGTCAAGGTTGGAAGGAACCACAAGGATCATCTAGTTCCAACCCTCTACCGTGTCCAGGGACACCCTACCCTAGATCAGACTGGACAGAGCCTCATCCAGCCTGCCCTTAAACAGTCTGGAAAGCTTAGCTCAGTGCTCTGCAGAGTGAGTTCTTCACTGTTCCACAGATCACAGAATCAGTCAGGGTTGGAAGGCACCACAAGGATCATCTAGTTCCAACCCCCCTGCCACAACCAGGGACACCCTACCCTAGAGCAGGCTGCCCACAGCCTCATCCAGCCTGGCCTTAAACACCTCCAGATCCCACCACCAGGTTTGTCACTTATGTCCCAAGCCCATTTATTAGGGTGGGCTAAGCAATGCAGGCACAGGAAGGTGGAAGGGTCCCTTTTATTTTTTTCTTGCTTGCCCCAGACCAACTGTGGTGAGCCAGCACCTGGGAGTTTTTACTGTGTGTCATTCCAGTTCTCCTCACCAGGTACTTGGCAAAATGTGCTATGAGGGATTCTGCTCACTGAAAACTGGCAGGCACAAAAGCGATGCTCACTGAGCTCACTTTCTCCTTTGTATGGAAGGACTTCAATGAGTCGATTGTCAAGACTGGGAAGCAGCACATGAGTCACGGGAAGGGATAATAAAGGACCTTGAAGCATAAATGTTTCTGCATAAATTACACAGGAAAATGAACAACAGAATATTTGCTGAAATGAGAAGTGCAACATTACGTGTGGAAATTAGTACCCTTGCTCTACTGAAGTGATGGAGAATTTTTTTTCCTTGCTGAAGGCTGAGAAGTTCATGCCCAAAGCCAAATCTCTGCCTGATCCAGTAGCTGAAATCAGACTCTGGCTCAGTGTCCCCCATCCCTGCTCTGCTGGAAACCATAAAACACCACACAGAAAGCGATTAGACACCTTCAGTACACCCAGCTGTAATGATGGAGCCTTTGGAAATTACCTGAAACTCATCTTTTATCTGGCTGGAATTGGTCTGTGGATCCAGTCTGCTGATGTTGTAGTATATGGATCTGAACTCACAAACTGGAATGGCTGTGTTGCCACAGAGGCATGCCTCCAAAATGGCATCATGGACAAACACATACTGCTCCTGCACGGGGAAGGCAACAAGAGATTATAATGATATTTTCAATACAGATCATGAAACACCACACTTACTCCTTCCTTTTTTTTTTTTTTTTTTTTTTTTTTTCCCCTTTTTTTTTTATTCTTTTTTNTTTTTTTTTTTTTTTTTTTTTTCCTTTTCCCCTTCTTCTTTAATCATGCCTGATATGCATATTTGGCTCTGTTTCACGTGGAGACAAATTACACAGGGTGCTATGTGACAGCTTTGTGAGCATATTTCATCCATCATTGAATGTGAGGTCTCACGTATTCATTTCACATTTGCAAGTGAAATGGGAACTCGCCACTCACAGGGCACTGGGACAAACTGTGGGTTTGCTGAGGAGGAGAGCAGGGTCTAAAGTTCTTCAGCTCACAGGCACAAGGCAATGGTCAGGGACAGATTGTGCTTTGGAGCAGTTATAACACCAGAGAAACAACTCTGCTAACAGCTCTGCTCCGTCTGGATCTTCAAAACTCCCAGGCTTAGTTTACTGAGTAAAGCTTTTTTCCTCTGAGCTAAATATGAGAACTCCAAAGCTAAAAGCCTGTCTTTGTTCCAGGCTATTGTCCAGTCCCTCAGGAGGAGAAGGCATTGAAGCTCACACCTAACATTTCCTGCAGCAGGATAATAGTTCCACAGGAGTTTGTGCAGCTGCTATGCAATTACACTACGTGATGGAGCAGCTTGCTCCGTCAGCACCCAGAGCTTGAATTAAGAATGTTTCATTTGTTTAGCTTGCAACTGATATAAAGTAGGCACTACTGCAGTCTGCAGCACACCTATGAATGAGTCATGAGAGCACTCAGGAGCTAGCTTTTCTCTACTAGGAGAGGGGAAAAAAAAAAAATAATCAGCAGTGCTAAGACCTAAACTTCAAGGTTTGCCCTCCTGTCTTGGAGGACTCTGAGTAGCTGACAGCAAATGTGATTCGGCGCACATCTGCTCATGTTTAGCCACCCAAAGTTCAGTCTGAGCACATTGCAGAGCAAGCGAGGGTTGACTTAATGAATTGCTGGGGGCACGGCAGAGAGAGGAGGGGCACAGGGTAAGGGGAGACCTGCTGGCACCTACCTCCGTCTGCACCAGATTGACCCTTTGGGATCGCAGCTCTCGCACGCAGTTAAAGATGTCTACGACGCCTTCATTCTCTGCCATGTCAAGCATGATGTCGATGGCAATAAAGCACCCTGTTCTCCCAGCCCCAGCACTGCAAGAAAGAAAAAAAACAACCAAGGTGTGAATTGCCACAGGACCAAGATGGGGAAAGGCTTTGTGAAGGAGAAAACAGCTATCACACAAGTGTCTTCACTTGGAATCACAGAACGGTTTAGATTGGAAGGGACCTCAAAGCTCAGCTAGTTTCAACTCCCCCATGCCACAGACAGGGACACTTCCCACTAGAACAGGTCACTCAAGGCCTCATACAGCCTGGCCTTGAACACCTCCAGGGAGGGAGCAGCCACAACCTCCCTGGGCAACCTGTTCCAGTATCTCAAACTTCTCCCCTCTCTCTCAGAGGCCAATTCTTGTGTGTGCGTAAATGAACTTAGGACTTAAGAGAATGAGGTAAAATAACATTTCCTGAAAGAAAAAACCAAGACCTAGGGAGCAGATAAACAGAAAGAACAGAAATTGCTCCAGGAAAACAGTCATCATGATTTTACAGGTCAGGTCACCTGCACACCTCTCATCACACAGCCTCCAGGCTGCAAACAGACACAATTCCAGGCATTTTCTTCCATGGGAATCCTCAAAAGACATGCACTCTTTTACTCAAGTAGGCATGATGAAAGGGACTCAGTCCTCCACCTCAACCATTTCTCTCCCCTTTCCAATCAGGAGGAGGCTGTGTCCTGAGGAGGCTGATTTCAAGTTTTGGCCTGTTAAATTATAGAGCGAGGAGCTCGAGGCTACTCCAACCCTTCAGTTTAGAGCTCCCCGCTGCTTGCAGACCATCCCCTGCAGATCTGTGTTGTCACTGTGTCCTCCTTCCCCCCCTCCTGGGAAATCATCTGAGCCGTTTAGGTGTGAAGGATAGAGAGAGGAGAAGGTCTCTTTGCATTACTCTGAGGGAGGAAAGGAAAACTCAGCTGAAACCAGGCAAACTTCAGCTGCACGCAAACTCCAGCGGAGCCGAAAGTGAGGAGATATGAATGACCATAAATTAATGGACCAGATTAATCAACTGCTGAATAGAGAGAAGATATTTTTCATTTGCAGAATTTTAATGAATAAGTGGCATTTCCTCTCCCTTTATCTCCCAGCTTTTCAGAATTTTAACAAATAGTTCTAACATTTCTATATTTAGAGGATCCTGGCACTTCATAAATATCGAACAGTGATATTATCCAGCCAGCCATTGGTAGGGAGGATTTGGTAATTACCACTTAAAGCAAGGCATTAAAATTCAAAAGCAGATAAATAAGGGAGAGGAAATGGCATTTATTCATTAAAATGGGAAAGATGAAAAATTTCTCCTTGCTCTCTTGGTGACAATGAATCAGGTTCGGACTCCTTGCAGGGCCAGGCACATGTCATGGCACCAAGGTACCCTGAGCTCTGAACAATTTCCCTTCTGCCAGCTCCTCAGGCTTAGCTGTGTTTTATTACAAACCAGATTCGTTGCTTGCTAAAAGCCTTCAACAAAACAAAACACTCCCTTCCCCCAAAACTGGCTTTGAAACGTAAGATTTAATTGGAATGGAGCAAAGCTGGAGGTGGGGAGATTCAGATTGGATGTGAGGAGGAAGTTGTTGAGCATGAGAGTGGTGAGAGCCTGGAATGGTTTGCCCAGGGAGGTGGTTAAGGCCAGGTGGTGTTTAAGGGCAGCCTGAATGAGGCTGTGGGCAGCCTGATCTAGGGTAGGGTGTCCCTGCCCATGGCAGGGTGTTTGGAACTGGCTGATCCTTGTGGTCTCTTCCAACCCTGACTGATTCTATGATTTTCCCTTTATCAAGTGGATGTGTGCTGCATTATTTCTCTCTTCCTGATCACACAGCATGGCAATTGAAAGTAACTGCCTGTGGCTTGATTAGGGGTGAGATTTTGGGACAGTCAACTCTGCTCTCCAGCCTTGTTCTTCAGCCATGTCTTCTTTATAGGACACACACCCTGAGCTGTGGCCCCAGCACTGCAGAAGCAGCTGTTGCCAGCCCAAACCCAGGTTTGTAGCAATGTCTTTTCTTGCATTTGAATCACCTAACTGATGCCAATCGGTGTGCATTGGTCTGCTCTCCCATCACCAGTAGCATACCTGAGCACATCTCAGACTGTTAGTTCTTCAAGTCAGGGCTGCTCTTCTGCATACTCAAACAGCACCTTCTAGAGCAGGGCTTTAAGCTCAGCTGAAAGCAAACAGTGCAGAAGAGTCCTCACCAGTAACAGCAGCAGCTGAGGACTTGGCAAGCACATGGTTCAATGGTCTGAATTTTCACAGCTGGAAACCAAGCAGTGAGGTTCCCTCAAGCATTTCCCTTTTATTTACTAGCTGGAAGATGATTTAAAAAAACCCAATCTGTGTCTGGGACATTCCCATCCCAGCTCCTGGGGTTTGAAGGAGCCAAAATACACAATACTGACATTCCAGGCCCAGGAAGAAAGAGTAACATTGAAGATAAGACTGTTGCTAGAGCCATGGAATCATATGGGTTGGAAGAGAGCTTTAAGATCATCAACAGAGCAGTGTCAGGTCTCTACTAAACCATGTCCCTCAGCACCACATCTACATGGCTTTGAAATCTCTCCGGGGATGAGGACTTCACTGCTGCCCTGGGTGGCCTGCTCCAGGGCTTGACAACCATTTTGGAAAAGAAATTGTTCATGTCCAACCTAAACCTCCCCTGATGCAACTTCAGGTCATTTTCTCTTGTCTTATCCTTTGTTCCTGGGAAAAGAGACCAATTCCCACCTGGCTCCAACCTCCTTTCAGGGAGTTGTAGAAAGCCAGAAGATCACTCTTCAACCTTCTTTTCTCCAGGCTGACCAATCCCATTTCCCTCAGCTGCTCCTCACAAGACCTGTGCTCCAGACCTTTCTCTAGCTTTACTGCCCTTCTTTGGACACCCTCCACCTCCTCATTGTCCTTCCTTGCAGTGAGGGGTACAAAACTGACCACAGTAATCAAGGTGAGACCTCACAGGTGCTGAGTACAGGGTAATACTCGTTTCCTTGCCATTGTTGCTCATAATATTGCTGATCCAAGCCAGGATGCTGTAGGCTTACTTGGCTACCTGGGCACACACTGACTCATCTTCAACTGGCTGTTGACCAACACCTCCTGCTCCTTTTCAGCTGAGCAGTTTCCAGCCACTCTGCCCCAAGCCTGGGGTATTCATGGGGTTGTTATGACTTACGTGCAGGGGACAACATTTCTCCTTGGTCAATCTCACACAAATGATCTCCAGCCTGCCCAGATCCCTTTGTAGAGGCTTCCTGCCCTCAAGCAGATCAAAATACTTGCCCAACTTACTTGATGTTGCCTGCAAACTTAATGAGGGTGCCTCAACCCCATCATCTAGATACTTGATAAAGATATTAACAAGACCTGGCACCAGTACTGATGTTAGGAATGAAGCTGAACTGCAGAGCATATGGGTACAGAAACCAAAGCTGCTTTAAAGTCAGGCATTGTCCCTTCTGCCATGTGAAGTTTGCTCTAGATAATGATTGGAATGGCTGTGGTAGATTTTTCCAGCTCTGATATGAGTATCTAAGAGAGAGTACAGGCCTCCAGAGAGTCTTCTGCATTTGAATGGACTTCTCTGACCTACTTGTATCATCTCTGATTCAGGCCAGCTAAGCTTCAGAGCTGCTGCACTAGAGAAGAAACCCAAATTCCACTTTGTTTCCCGGTGGCGCCCACAAATCACACTCTTGAACAAACAAAACGTAGCTGATGGTGGCCGGATGAGAACAGAAAAGGAAGAAAAAAAAAAATAATAAAAAAGAAAAGGTGGAGATGGAGAAAAGGCTCAGACAAAGAGCTCACATACCTGCAGTGCACAACAATGGGTCCTGCTTCTGGGGGATTGAGAAACTTCACCTGACGAACGAAGCCCAGGAGGCCTGTGGCGTAGCAAGGAACACCATGGTCTGGCCAGCTGGTGAAGTGGAACTGCCGAATCTCTCGGATCTCGTGGTAGCCTTTCTAAGGAGACAACACAGCCTCTATTTTTTTCTTTCGTCAGACTGCAATCAGAATACTCTGATCACTGCTCCTCTCCCCCACGCAATGGGTTGGACAGCATTTAGTGCTCGGTTGGCACAGGAATGTGGCCCATGGGGCTTTTCACTCTGAGATTTCCAGCTGAACTCCAAGTACGAATCATAGAATGGTTTAGGTTGGAAGAGACCTCAAAGATCATCCAGTTCCAACCCCCCTGTGCCATAGGCAGGGACACCTCCCACTAGAACAGGTCGCTCAAGACCACATCCAGCCTGGCCTTGAACACCTCCAGGGAGGGCGCAACCACAACCTCCCTGGGCAACCTGTTCCAGTGTCTTGCCACCCTCACTGTGAAGAACATTCTCCTAACATAGAATCATAGAATGGTTTAGGTTGGAAGAGACCTCAAAGTTCATCCAGTTCCAACCCCCCGCCACAGGCAGGGACACCTCCCACTAGATCAGGACGCTCAAGACCTCATCCAGCCTGGCCTTGAACACATCCAGGGAGGGAGCAGCCACAACCTCCCTGGGCAACTTGTGCCAGTGCCTCACCACCCTCACTGTGAAGAATTTCTTCCTAACATCCCGTTCAAATCTCCCCTCCGCCAATTTGAACCCATTCCCCCTTGTTCTGTCGTTACAAGACTTTGTGAACAGTCCCTCCCCAGCCCTCCTGTAGGCCCCCTCAGATACTGGTAGGCTGCTATAAGGTCTCCCTGAGGCCTTCTCTTCTCCAGGCTGAAAAGCCTCAACTCTCTCAGCCTGTCCTCGTAGCAGAGGTGCTCCAGCCCTCTGATCACCTTCGTGGCCCGTCCCGTTTAAATCTCCCCTCTGCCACTTTGAAGTGAGTAACATAGAGCTAAAGACAACGAAAGTGAATGGCATCTCCCAGTTAAAAATCTGTGCTCTTAGAGTTTGAACCTAGGTGATTAAGAACTTTACAGAGCGACTTCAGCACCAGCATCCCATGGCTGCATTTCTCCAGCCTCCTGGGTTAACACCAACTTGCCATAAACCACCAAGAAGCCACTCTTAAGTCCTCCTTGAGGTGTTGAAGAAGCAGCAGCCTGGGGAGCAAACATCATGCCCCAGGCAACAGAGGATTTTCTGCCATCTCCTGCCAAAAAATCTCAGCCTGAGATTACAACTGGTGGTGTAAACTGGCACTTGAACTTGGCCTTTCTGGTGAGACCAAGTTGTTGGTAGATGAAAACTGCCACTGCTGGTATATGCCCTGCAAAGTGTAACACAGAAGTACCAGGCAGATATGATACTCTGCTGTACCTGAAATGTAGGTGGAGACCTGCAGCAAGCCCTCTAACCTGTCAGATTTTGCCTTTTCTTGCCAAGTTTGACAGTGATTTACTGAAATTTGGAGCTGACCTACTGGGGAAGTGGAAGAACATCCCCAAGTGTGGCTGAAGCTCATTTAGCAGGAATGTTTGAGAAACTTTAAAACCACTTACTGAGTGTTGGACAGTGATTTGGACAGGCTTGGAAGACTCTAGCACTTGGATGTCCAATTTCTAATCACAAATAGCAAAAAACCCTTCCAAATCCTGCCAATTTAGGGATCATTTTTATACTCTTGCCTTTATTATATTTTTATTGCTGTTGAAAGGGCACCCTACCTGGCACACAGGGTGGGGTTTTTTTTTCCCTTCTGTAATTTGCCACTGTGGAACACAACAGTTATTAATTCCTGGCATATCACCAACTATCTGCTGGCTCTTGGATGAATTTAAACTTCATGCTCTGCAGACTCTACTTTTGTGGCTCCATCAAGATGTTCATGTAAAATCGTTTGTCCAAAATGGGAATCTCTGGCCAGAATTTAGGTTTTTGAAGTGAAAGCTTCCAGACAATAACAGCTCCTATCTCCAAGAGCATTCTGGATGCAGTGCCCTGAGTTCACAGATGAAGTGTGGCAGCGACTGAAGCTTTGCTTACCTTTTGCACAGTAAATGTCCTTATGACATACTCTGCCAGGGGCTCTGTCTCAATTAATGTGACTTTAATATCTCCATAGACCTCAGTGTCATCTGGCCAGTATCGAACACACTTCACCTGAGTGGGGGAGAAGAAAGAAAATATTGAGAAGAATTAGCTCAAGTTGAATCAGAGCTGACCTATATTTTGCTCTTATTTCCAGCTGAAGCCAACACAAATGGGGCTACCTCCTGAGGTACACACCCTGTCAAAATTAACTGGATAAATTGCAGCAAAAAAATCCTTTACCAGATTAGAAACCACAGGGAGGATTTTGTTTGTTTGTTTCCTCTGTGTGAATTCAAATTAAAAGGCTGAATTTAGCTCATTTTCTTTAGGACAGTCTCCCTTAGATTTTCTTATGTGTAGTTCATAGAATCACCAAATGGTTTAGGTTGGAAGAGACCTCAAAGATCATCCAGTTCCCATCCCCTGCCATAGGCAGGGACACCTCCCACTAGATCAGGTCGCTCAAGACCTCATCCAGCCTGGCCTTGAACACATCCAGGGAGGGAGCAGACACAACCTGCCTGGGCAACCTGTGCCAGTGTCTCGTCACCCTCACTGCTAAGAACTTTCTCCTAGCATCCTGTTTAAATCTCCCCTCTGCCAGTTTAAATCCATTCCCCCTCGTCCTGTCATTACAAGACCTTGTGAACAGTCCCTCCCCAGCCTTCCTGTAGCCCCCTTCAGATATTGGAAGGCTACTATAAGATCTCCTGGAAGCCTTCTCTTCTCCAGGCTGAAAAGTCCCAACTCCCTCAGCCTGTCCTCATAGCAGAGCTGCTGCAGCCCTCTGATCATCTTCGTGGCCCTCCTCTGGACTCTCTCCAGCAGTTCCATGTCCTTCTTGTGCTGGGGGCTCCAGAACTGCACACAGTACTCCAGATGGGGTCTGAAGAGATCAGAGTAAAGGGGCAGAATCCCCTCCCTTGCCCTGCTGGCCACGCATCTCTCTACAGAACACCTGGCAGTCACTACCACCAGGCCCTCTGAGAAACATTTATGTCCTCCTGTAGTTCTGAACCCTCTCTGTTTGGCCAAAGAATTTCAGTTGGCAGGCATTGTGAGACACTTGTTGATACATCCAATTTGTTTGACTCTAAGGTCTCCTTAACAGATATGGACACAACTTCGACATTTCACCAGCTGTGACAAGTCTCAGCTAAAGCTCAAGAAAGAAATCTGGTCACATAAATATATCCAAAGATTAGCCACTTGTAGAATCACAGAATTTCTTAGATTGGAAAAGACCTTCAAGATCATTGAGTCCAATCATTAGTTTCATACTGACAAGTGCTTGACTAAATCAAATCCTTCAGCACAACCTCTAATCACTATGGTTGGAAAGGACCACCAGGATCATCACATCCAACATTCATCCCAGCATCATAGAATGGTTTAGGTTGGGAGAGACCTCAAATTTATCCAGTTCCAACCCCCTGCCACAGGCAGGGACACCTCCCACTAGAACAGGTTGCTCAAGGCCTCATCCAGCTCGGCCTTGAACACCTCCAGAGAGGGAGCAGCCACAACCTCCCTGGGCAACCCTTAATCACTAGATTAAGTGATAGTGCAAAAGAAATAGGAGAAATTAAAGCCAAGGCTGTGAAGCTCCAGAAGGGATATTTAGACCCACAAAGACTATCGAGTTATGAAATGCTTTAGCATGAAAGAGCGAAACAAAACCTAAAAGCTGAAGCTATTAGCTACTGTGAAGCAGGTTTCATCTTCCAATTCCAGTCATAATCAGAACAGGTTTCATAAATATTAAATATGATTAATGTAGTTTGGTTTAGTGGGGTTTTTTTGGTTTTGTTTTTTTGTTGGTTTTTTTTTTTTTTTGCATGGAGTCATTTATTTCAAACTGAAGTGTCATTAGAAGGCAAAATAGAATAAATAACAATAAATGAAGAGAACCAGCTAGCATTCAACCATCAGATCTAAAGGAAATCGAGCACAAAGCAGATAAATTACTAATGGCTGGGAATAAACTATCATTTTTTTTTCTTTTCTTAGTCCCAGAGCAGTGGAAGGTGACAAGCATTAGCTTACAACTTTTAAGAGCTCCAGTTTCTGGCTCAGAGTGGCTCTAAATCAAAGACCACAAGGAGTGGAAAGAATGCATGGTGGAAAACCACCCCAGACCTGCCTTTTGCTCATTCCCTAAACTTACACAAGTTATTCATATTTGCTCCCCTCACTGGCTTTGACAGTTGCCTTCTGATGACACAGAGATTTCTGTTTCATCTGATTCTATAACAGTGAAGCACAGCATCACAGTATGATAAAGATTGGAAGGGATCTCTGGAGATCATTGAGTTCAACCTGCCAAGGCAAATTCACCTGAAGAAGATCACAGGAACACATCCAGGTGAGTTTTGAATGTCTACAGAGATGGGAACTCCACCATCTCTCTGGACAGCCTGTTCCAGTGCTCTGTCACCCTTACATTAAAGTTCCTCCTCATCTTTAGATGCAACTTCTTCTGTTCAAGTTTGTGGCCCCCACCCCTTGTCCTGTGAGTGGGCACCAGTGAAAAAAGCCTGGTGCCATCGTCCTGACACCCACCCTGGAAGTATTTGCAAGCATTTATGAGATCTTCTGTCTGGGTTGAGGTGGCCAACACTCCTGGGTGGCTCCAGGATCCAGCTGTGCACATCTCACACCGCCACAGAGCAGTGATCTTCTGAAGCAACTGCAAACCCCAGGCTTTGAGCTGCCATTTCAAGAGCTCTTGGGAGAGTTTCAACAACCAGCTGTGTGTTCTCACCCCTCTGGGTTTTTGTGCACCAAAAAGAATTCAAATTACACAGATAAAGAACAACTATTACAGAGGGACATTTTGCTTTCTGCACTGGAAAAGGAGGCAGCTTCTCAGCTAGCATAGATTTGTATAACCCTGCTGATGCTGAGACTTAGACCAGGAATGTGATCCCTATTAGACTAGAAGTGCTACAAAATGCAGCAATGCAGAGAAAAACCCAGAACAGCTTCCTGCATCTCCTCACTTGAGGAAGCAAAAGGCATGCCACTTGCTGAGCACCCTGATGCACCCATTGCTGCTCTGGCTCCCTGTGTTGGGAAAGTGGTACCCTTACCCTGCCCACTTCCACCAAGTTGGTGACCATGACAACACTTGCAGAGTTTTCTTGCCAGATCATTCTCCAGAAATCCTTCACTGTCTCTTGCATAGGCCCTGGGGCAGGAGAAAAGACAAAAGGACATCTTAAATTAGCATGTGGAATGCCAGCAACTCTTCTCAGCTGTTCCCCAGGCTTTGCCCTGTTCCAAATGAATCCAACTCTCCCTTTAAGAGCATCCCTCTGCAGTTCAGGGTTACAGACACAAAACAGCCTGCAGCTGAGCTATCAGGCACTTCAATCTTCCTCAGAGTGGGTTTTTCAGGTTCTAGGACTCCAGAAAGAGAGGTGATGCCTGTATCAGAGTGCAGATGGTCCCAGTAATTGTGTCTACGTGGAGGGACATGGATGCACCCTATGGTGAGTCTGTAATTAAGGCTTCACTGAAATTTGTACCTGATGCAGCACTAACATTCCTCCGTAACACATTTTAGTATTTATTAATTGTGAAGGAGGAAGGAAATATGAAGAAATTAGCCCTTTTCTGAAATTCCCCCAGAGAGAAATCGTGCTGGTTCAAACAGCCAAACAAGTACTCACATGAGGTTTATTAACTACAGCCTTCCCCTGACCTCATTTCCTTACTCCTTTCTGCACTGTAGACTAAATTCTCTCACAGCCTCTCTTCACCTACTCTACCCATACTCCATTCTCCATCTTCTCTGCCTTGCTGCCTTCCCCAAGCTCATACATCCTCGAGTGACAGTTTTATTCTCTTTCTTTGCTCTTTCAGTAGGGACCAGCAAAAGCAGTGATAAAGTCATAAGGCAGAATTTAATTATCTTTTCTGTTAATATCACTTCTGCAGCGACAGGGGTGGCAGAGGAAATGTTTGTGGCTTAAGAGTTTGGCCAGTGATGCAGGAAAACAGCATCTAGGAGTAAAAAATATTTGTTGTATAACATGGAGCCCTCAGTGCTGAATTGTGTTGGGTTTGTCTCTTCTTCCCACACCCCAAAGGCACAGGAAACTCAGCAGCTAACAGAAGGTGGCTTTCAAATGCATTGCCTCCTATTTCACACTAACCAGAAGTTCATCAGTCACAGGCTTAGTCTATTGCCCCCTCAAGCAGTTTCATTCCACAAGGTAAACCCAAGCTCCACGAAGTCCTTTTTAGCTGCAGTCTCATACTTTATGCACAATAGGCACCTTATAGATTGTGCTGCCACCTCTAAGTCTGCAGCACATTTTATTCCTGTGGCTGAAGTTTTGTGTCTGGGTGTCTTAAAGATCCTGCAACGTAGGATCAGAAAGGTTGGAAAAGACCTCCAAGACTCCTTGAGTCCAACTGTTAATGGAGCTCTGCCACTACCTATGTCCCTCAGCACCACATCAACCTGGCTTTGAAATCCCTTCAGGGATGGAAACTCCACCACTGCTGCAGACAGCCTGTTCCATGGCTTTACAACCCTTGAGGGGAAGAAATTTTTCCTCATGTCCAACCTAAACCTCTGGCACAACCTGAGGCCATTCATTCTCATCCTATTGCTTGTTACGTGGGAGAAGAGAATACTACCCATGTGGTTCCAATCTCCTTTCAGAGGGTTGTAGAGAGTGAGGAGGTGCCCCCTCAGACTCCTTTTCTCGAGGCTAACCAACTCCAGTTCTCTCAGCGGCTCCTCACAAAACTTGTGCTTTAGACCCTTCACCGCCCTTCTTTTCTTTGGGTGTCCTATACCCTTCTCTTCTGTGCCCCCACGGCAAACTCTCAGACACTCCCCAAGCCAGATGTCACTCAATGACTCGTACAAATGCTTAGACACACAAGAATGAACTTGCCTTGGGTTGCAATGTAATGGCGAGGCCGATGGTAGCCCTGGAAGGAAAGAGAAAGGATGTGATGAGAGCTCAGACAAAGCACAGCGGCACAGATTGTCCACTCCCCAGCTGCCAACCACTGCTTAGCAGTGTACTAACACTGGTTAGTGAATAAGTGAAGACAGACAACTCAGTTGCCCTAGGAGACTTTAAGTGATGGAATCCTGATCGGGCGAAAAAAAAAACCTAAATCAGTTCTCATTATGTCAAAGAGAAAAGGGGAAAATGGGAGTAGATTTTAACAGCTCCTTGAAGAAACCCAAGTCCCATCACTAGCCTGTGGACAGCTCTGAGAACTAACTGGCACAAAGCTTTGCCCTTGGAAAAGAAGGGAAGCAAGTGTTTGCCTTGGTATAAAAATGCTGTACACCACTCTTTTCTCACTGCATTAGGTGCATTTCTGTTGCACACCAGTCTCCTCTCACTGCATTAGGTACATTTCTGTTGCACACCAGTCTCCTCTCACTGCATTAGGTACATTTCTGTTGCACACCAGTCTCCTCTCACTGCATTAGGTGCATTTCTGTTGCACACCAGTCTCCTCTCACTGCATTAGGTACATTTCTGTTGCACACCAGTCTCCTCTCACTGCATTAGGTGCATTTCTGTTGCACACCAGTCTCCTCTCACTGCATTAGGTACATTTCTGTTGCACACCAGACTCCTCTCACTGCATTAGGTGCATTTCTGTTGCACACCAGTCTCCTCTCACTGCATTAGGTGCATTTCTGTTGCACACCAGTCTCCTCTCACTGCATTAGGTACATTTCTGTTGCACACCAGTCTCCTCTCACTGGATGAGGTGTCTTTTTCACTCCTTAAAGAAGCTCTTCTGAACATGGTCGTGCTCCTAAGAGTGAGGAGCTGCTGACAGCAAGCGTGTGGCCATGCCATCACTGCGTGTGCCAGGAGTCTGCTTTCTGAATGGTATTTTTATAGCACTAAACCAAATACATCAATCTATTTGCATGCCTTCTGCACTGCAACCCTGTGAGAAGCTGATGGCTCACAGATCCAGCTCTGCTCCAGCAAGGGGCTGATACTGATTCCTGTGCACGCCACTTAGCCCACATTCTACTTCTGCTGGTGGACCTGTCAAACACAGGAAATCTCCATCTGCCCAGATGGGCCAGACAGAATTAACTGGAGACTGAGAACCTTCTCCCTGTCATAACATGATGTTTGTGTAACGCTCAGCTGTCACTCATGGGAGATCAACAGCCTGTCCCTATGTCAGCTGCACTGAATGCAGGAGCAGACTTGTCATAGTGGGGATGTCCAGGAGCCTTACGTCGATGTAATTGGCGTTTATGTAGTCAGAGTGAGGGTCCCCATCCAGCAGCTGCAATCTCACTCTTGAGTGATCATCTGAAAGAAGGAGAGAAAGAAAAGTGACAGTAACGATAAAGAGGAGTTTCTAAGTGTTTTGCTTTTATCTGCTGCTTCCTGGGTAGGCCCAATAATAAAAAAAATGGAAGGGTATCATTGGAAGTCCTGCCCCTATTTTTTGTCTTTAAAATGGTAAGCGTAGATCCTTAGGTTCATGTTCATTCACACACTGTGCTCACCAAATTCCCTTCTGTTATCATAACCCTTACAGAGCTTTTACACAGCCCATAAGTGCTTCTTGGTGTAGGGGGTCTCAGGAAAGAGCTTGGCAAAAATGTGTCTCCGTTACCAAAATCATCCTCAAGCTCGGCAGCGACATCCTCCCTGGCTTCATCTGATCTATGGAAACTGAGGCAAGAGGTAAAACTGTCAAGATCAGAATAAAAATAAATATGCCATGGCAGAGGTAGAAAAGAGCAAGGAGGGTGACATGGCAAATGAAATCCTGCAAATAGGATTATAGGTCGGGCTTGATGATCTCAAAGGTCCTTTCCAACTTGGTTGATTCTGCCATTCTGTGTGAAATAATAAATGGGACAAGCCAAAAACCCAGAAGGAAACACCAAATGAAATCAGCAATGTTCCTTCATGCAGCTCACAGAAGTCATGGCAACGAAATTACATCAATGCAAAAAAAAAACCCCAAAACCAAAACCAAACAGAAAAAAAAAAAACAAAAAACCCCAAACTTAATTAGAAATGTTCATGATTTTGAAGATATTCAAAGTTCCTTCAGATAAGGCAATAAAATAACAGATATCAACCTTTCCATCTCTCACCATGCTCTGCAGTTCAGATGCGGAAAGGAACCACCCCAGCAGGCAGATAATGTCCTGAATTTCCACTAAGGAGCATTTTGATCTGTCTCTGGAAGAGATGGCGCTGGGCTCTGGCACAAGAGATACTCCCCAAGCCAGGCTGTGGAGCTCACCTGGTCTGGCAGTGCCAGCACTGGTACACAACGAACTGCCATGGAAGGGTCAATTGTTGGCCAAAGTCTACTGGTGTACAGAGGTCACTGCTGGGCAGCCTGGACTGCTTTTATAAAAAGCATTTTTATAACACATAAAATATAGAGTCCACTAAGCCTGAAAGAGTTGGGGCTGTTCAGTCTGCAGAAGAGAAGGTTCCCAGGTGACTTTCTGGTGGCCTTCCAGTATCTGAAGGGGCCCTAGAGAAAAGCTGGGGAGGGATTTTTTAGGCTCTCAGGTAGTGACAGGACTAAGGGGAATGGAGCAAAGCTGGAGGTGGGGAGATTCAGATTGGATGTGAGAAGGAAGCTGTTGAGCATGAGAGTGGTGAGAGCCTGGAATGGGTTGCACAGGGAGGTGGTTGAGGCCAGATCCCTGGAGGTGTTTGCAGCCAGGCTGGCTGAGGCTGTGGGCAGCCTGATCTAGGGTAGGGTGTCCCTGGGCATAGCAGGGGGGTAGGAACTTGATCCTTGTGGTCCCTTCCAACCCTGACTGATTCTATGATTCTAAGTTTATTTGCTCTCTACCAGTTACATAGAGCCCAGCTCTCAGATTGTAAAGGACTAATGGTTAGATGCACTCCGCTAACTATACACAGGTCTAAGCATGCCTTGCATTCAGTTTGAGAATCACAGCAAGAAAACACAGCATACAGAGAGAAGTGATTCTGCAGCAACTCGGTAAAAAAACCAAAACTTTTAGTCATCACTTAATTAAATGTAGAATCAGATTCTAAATGTGAAGACATAGACGCATGCAGTTCTCCACCTGGGATTTGGCTATCTATTCAATTCAGCTAAGCAAAAGCAATGATTCCAATACTCTGCTCATTCTTGGGGTGAGATTTTTCACACCCAAAAGAAAAAAAAAGAAAAAAAAAAAAGCCAGCACATTGCTGCATTTATCAAATCCCATATTTGCATTCCAAAAAAGGTTACGCAGATGAATCCATCAAAAGCTCTGTTGTATTTGTATTAATAAATATAAGCCCAGCAGATGCTGTGGAAGCAGGAACATTTCTCAGAGTGCTGATGATGTTCCCAACTCCAGACAATTACCTGTGCTCAAGGCAACTGCACTAGGAGCTGCAGTAAATCATGTGGTTAGACAGACAACAAAGAATTTATACTCGGAGCAATACACACAGACAGACAAAGAGCTGATTAAACCGGACACGGCGATGAGATACACAGCAGCTGCCACAGACAGCTCCACACTTGCAATTCAAGGCAGCAAAGCTACTTAAGAACTGCAGCAAAACAGCAGCAAACCCTGCCCAGGGGCCAATGGCTGGGAGGGGAACATCTACCAGCTCCTCTTGTGATGGTATGATACAGTAACCTTATGGAAGCCCTAGCAGTGATGGCAACAACTGACCCAAATGACGCGCAAGACGGATCTCAGGTTGACTGTGGTAGTTTAAGGCTTATTGCAATATCCCTACCCACCATATATATATATATATATATATATATTTATTTTTTTTAAATAAGCAGGGCAAAGCTACATAGAGTCATACAATATCAGAGGCTAGAAGGGACCTTGAAAGCTCATCTAGTCCAACTCCCTGCCACAGCAGGATCACCTGGAGCAGATCACGCAGCAATGTGTCCCAGTGGGTTTTGAATATCTCCAGAGAGGGATACTCCACAACACTCCTGAGCAGCCTGTTCCAGGGCTCTGTCACTCCCACAGGGGGAAAAAAAAAAAAATCCTCCTCATGTTTCCATGAAACTTCCTATGCCTCAGCTCCAACCCATTGCCCCTTGTTCTGTCACTGGGCATCACCTAGCAGAGCCTGGCTCCAGCCTCCTGGCACTCACCTGGACATCTCTATAAACATTAATGAGGTCACATCTCAGTCTCCTCTTCTCCAAGCAGCCCAGCCCCAGCTCCCTCAGGTTCTCCTTGTAACAGAGCTGTTCCATCTCTACATCACCTTTGTGGCTCTGTGCTGGACTCTCTCCAGCAGTTCTATGTCCCTCTTCAACTGGGTGGCCGAGAACTGGACACAGCACTCCAGATGTAGCCTCAGCAGAGTGAAGCAGAGGGGCAGGAGAACCTCTCTCAACCTACTAACCACAGCCCTTCTAATACACCCCAGAATGGCACCTCCTGGCCCACCAGAACACATTGCTGGCTCAATACATGGACAAAGTGTGTAGCCGAAGTGCTCTGAAAAGCCCTTAAGGAAGAACCTGCCTCTCTTCCTTTAATTGAACTAAGCCTCCAAATTAAGTTTCAGCTTTGAGCCAGCGTTTAGTTAAAAACTTAGAACAGACAGGGTGAATTATCTCCCGAGGGAGCACATAATGTGAAAGAGCTGAGAAGGAGGCTGCAGGAAAGGTCTGTGCTTCTCAAAGAATTATGGATAAAGAATGGATGATATGTAGCTGTAAAAGAAAAACAAAACAAAACAAAACAAAAACAAAAAAAAAAAAAAGAAAAAAAAGAAAGAAATCAACCTTGTTTGTTGCTGGGATTTTCTCCCTTTAAGCCAAATACAGTTACTGTATCTGTGAAAAACAATAGAGGATGAAAAAATAACCATTGGAGAGACATTCCGGTTTAGGTCAGATTGCATTTCAGAACAATACCAAAAACAAATGCTCTTAGCTGAAGTTTGCTTCAGGAGGACGGAGTTCAAAATACCTCTTTGCATATTTTATAAGAATGGGATTCACTCCAGTGAGAGGTTCACTGTGAACAGTGCAGCAAGAGAAAAAACAACCCACGGATCGGCGTATATGGGAAGCACATCCCCATGCTTACATATTCTAGGCACACGAGCAGCATACAACATATTAATGCTATCTTAATGGTTGTCTTTAGGCTTGTTCTTAAGTTTAAGTACGCAGTCCTTACAAAAATGCAGGAAATAAGGCAAATCATATCCTAGGCTGCATCAAGAGGAGTGAGGACAGGAGGTCAAGAAAGGTGATTCTACCTCTTTACTCTGCTCTTGTCCAGAGAAGGGCGATGAAGGTGGTGAGGAGCCTGGAGCACAGCCCTGTGAGGAGAGGCTGAAGGAGTGCAGCCTGGAGAGGCAGCAGCTCAGGGCAGACCTCATTGCTGTCTACAACTACCTAAAGGGAGGTTGTAGCCAGGTGGGGTTGGGCTCTTCTGCCAGGCAACCATCAACAGAAGGAGAGGACACAGCCTCAAGTTGTTCCAGGGAAGATACAGGCTGGATGTTAGAAGGAAGTTCTTGCCAGAGAGAGTGATTGCCCGGGGAGGTTGTGGAGTCCCCATCCCTGAAGGCATTCAAGAAAAGCCTGGATGGAGCATTTAGTGCCGTTGGCTAGGGCTGAATGATAGGTTGGACTGGATGATCTTGAAGGTCTCTTCCAACCTGGCTTATTCTATTCTATTCTATTCTATTCTATTCTATTCTATTCTATTCTATTCTATTCTATTCTATTCTATTCTATTCTATTCTATTCTATTCTATTCTATTCTATTCTATTCTATTCTATTCTATTCTATTCTGTTCTAAATACTGCATCTAGTTCTGCGGTCCCTATCATAAGAAGGGCACAGAGCTGTTGGGATGAGTCCAGAGAGGGCTACAAAGATGAACCAAGGCATGGAAAACATCTGCTATGAGGATAGGCTGAGTGAGCTGAGGTTGTTCAGCCTACAGAAGGCTCTGAGGGGACCTTAGAGCTGCCTTCCAATCCCCGAAGAGATCCTATAGGAAGGCTGCAGAGGGACTTTTCATTAGGGTGTCTAGAGACAGGACAAGGAGGAATGATTTTAAGCTGAAGGAAAGTAGGTTCAGACTGGATCCTAGGAAGAAGTTATTCATTATGAGGACAGTGAGACTGTGGAAAAGGCTGCCCAGACAGATTGTGGTTGCATCCTCCCTGGGGGTGTTCAAGGCCAGGCTGGATGAGGGCTCAAGCAGCCAATTCTAGTTGAGAGGTGTCCCTGCCCATGGCAGGCAGGCTGGAGTAGCTTCCAACCAAAGCCATTCTTCTAAACTGTTTTTTCCCAAACTTTGGAATTTGTCCT
>VWZI01006230.1:483603-535178 GCA_013396835.1 Psilopogon haemacephalus | reverse complement strand
TTTTTTTTTTTTTTTTTTTTTTTTTTTTTTTTTTTTTTAATGATGGAAAAGAGAAGAAAACCCCAAAGTAACCTATTAGGCTCTCATCAGTAACAACCTATACTTGGAACTTTTCTATCTGCAAACTTCAAAGAGATTTTTTTAAGAACAGCAAATGCCTTCATTGCAACTTCTCCCAGCAGCTAAAATTCCTTTTCAGTTCTGCACCTCATCCACGGGACTGCACCATCTCAGGAGACCACATACTTGGCACAGTGAGAGGAAAACATCACTCAGCTCCTCTGCAGGTTGATCAGACATCATCACTGCCTCTTACAAATGGCTTCCAAGAAACTCTTTAAATGGAGAAATAGAAAGAAACGTTCACATTTCTAACACNAGGAGAAAATTCACAAGGTTAAAAATCTTCAGAGCAAAACTGCTGATAACAGGAAAAAAAAAAAAAAAAAGAAAAAAAGAAAAAAAAGATGGAATTATACATCTAATAAATGCATACATCATTTTATTTCTCCCTGTTTACTGTAGCCCTCATGCAAGGTAGCAGAGCTCTAAATCTGCATGAAGGGTACTTTGACTGAAAATTGGTCTTAAAACACCATTCAAAAGTGACAGGAATTTCACAGAAAAAGCACTGTGCTCCCCTTTTTTTAGCACCCAAAATGCTGTGGTTTGGAACTTCTGTCAAAATCCCCATTAGTGATCATTTGAAACACTCATTGTAATTTCTCCACCTCTCAGCTTGACGCCGGCGCTGGATTAATCTCGCACAACTTTTGCCATCTAAATATTACACAGCCAGTCTAAACTGGCTGTCAAGGTTCTCCATGCAGTCCGCAGAGAGAGGCGGAAATCTTTTGGAATGTTTCAACCCAATCCTGGCATAAAAGAATGATTTGTCCTCTCGAGGTTGTACTGTGCTTGGGCTCTGCCCTTGAGATCTTGATGCAGCCTATCCTCTCTTGGTGACACAACACAGACATTGCACAGACAAGCAAGAGTTTGTAGACACTAGAGAAGAAAGCATGGAATGGAAGTGCTTGGAAGGTAGAAGGCTTCTCTCTACTCAGCACTGGTCAGGCCATACCTTGAGTCATGCCATGACTTCATGCAAACTGATTTAAAAAGAAACATAGAACATAACACAAACCATCGCAGAAACACAGCCTGCAACAGGCATCTTTTACCATCTAAATATTACACAGCCAGTCTAAACTGGCTGTCAAGGTTCCCCAGGCAGCACACAGAGAGAGGAAGAAATCTTTTGGAATGTTTCAACCCGGTGCTGGCATAAAAGAATGATTTGTCCTCTCGAGGATGCACTGTGCTTGGGCTCTGCCCTTGAGATCTTGATGCAGCCTATCCTCTCTTGGTGACACAACACAGACATTGCACAGACAAGCAAGAGTTTGTAGACACTAGAGAAGAAAGCATGGAATGGAAGTGCTTGGAAGGTAGAAGGCTTCTCTCTACTCAGCACTGGTCAGGCCATACCTTGAGTCATGCCATGACTTCATGCAAACTGATTTAAAAAAAAAACAAACAAACAACAAAACAAAACATAGAATATAACACAAACCACCACAGAAACACAGCCTGCACCAAGCAGTGCTGTGTCCAGTTCTGAGGCCCTCAATTCAAGACAGATGTTGAGGAACTGAAATGTGTCCAGAGAAGGGTGATGAAGCTGGTGAGGGGTCTGGAGAATAGCCCTGGGAGGAGAGGCTGAGGGAGCTGGGAGTGTGCAGCCTGGAGAAGAGGAGGCTCAGGGCAGAGCTCATTGCTGTCTACAACTACCTAAAGGGAGGTTGTGGCCAGATGGGGTTGGCTCTTCTCCCAGACAACCAGCAACAGAATGAGGGGATACAGCCTCAAGTTGTGCCAGGGCAGGTTCAGGCTGGATGTTAGGAGGAAGTTCTTGCCAGAGAGAGTGATTGGCATTGGACTGGGCTGCCCAGGGAGGTGGTGGAGTCACCATCTCTGGAGGTGTTCAAGACCAGACTGGATGGGACACTTAGTGCCATGGTCTTTTTGATTGGCTAGGGCTGGATGATAGGTTGCACTGGATGAGCTTGGAGGTCTCTTCCAGCCCAGCAGATTCTATGATTCTCTTCTAAACCCCACAGTGATGTGGGGTTTATTTTATGCATTATCCCTGGCTGTGACCAAAATGTGCATTCTGTCTGTGTTTCAGCTGAGAGCTCCCTTCACCTCTCTCTGTTGCTCCTCTTCTCCACCACAAAACTCACTGATTAATTCTGTCTTCCAGCTCAAAGCATATGAAGGAAATGAAGCAAGTTTCTCTACTGTCTTTTGTTATCCACTCAGTAGCTGTCAGTGGACACCACAAGACTTTAGAACCATGGAACCTAAAGGGCAAGATGGTAGAGTTCCTCTCTAGAGACAGCAGATGGGAGGAAGTGTCTAAAGCAGGACTGGCAGGAGCACCTCTGTCAGTGTTGAGTTCCTCTTGTGAGATCAGCCAAGGGAGAAACAAAAAGGAGAGAAAGTTCTCTACAACTACCTGAGAAGAGGTTGTAGCCAGATGGGGTTGGCCTCTTCTCCCAGGCACCCAGTGACAGGACAAGAAGACACAGTCTCAAGCTGCATCAGGGCAGGTTTGGGCTGGGCATTAGGATGAAGTTCTACATAGAAACAGTGATTGCCCATTGGAATTGGCTGCCTGGAGAGGTGGTGGAGTCTTTGTCCCTGGAGGTGTTTAGGAGGAGGCTGGATGAGGCACTTAGTGCCACGGTTTAGTTAATTAGAAGGTGTTAGGTTGGACTCAATGATCCTAGAGGTCTTTTCCAGCCTGGTTAATTCTCTGATTCTCTCCTGCAAGTCAAAGCAAAACAATCTATTGTCTTCATCTCTAATCTGAGAGCCACATCTTATAAATAATAACTCTACATTTGGATGAGATGAGGAGAAACAGAACAGAACCAGAGGATCCACATAGCCTCTAGATGTTTTCTTCTCCATGCAATGGGTTCAGCTCAACATCCCTCCCTTAGCAACCACCTTCAGATGCACATTGAAGGCCTCAGTATCTAGGCCCTAAAGCAAATTTCAATCATTTTGAGGCATCACATAAATGGATCCTTTCTCTGTCCTTGCCCCTGAAAGGAAAACCCTGCATCTCCACAGCTGTCTGTGTTTCTAGCTCTTGCACCCAAAGCACAGGAGCAAAGCTTCTGGCCACCACCAGTGTAACACTAAGTTCAACCAGGGCAGCTCCCTCCAGCATGGCAAATCTGTGCAATTCCAGCACACCTTTCTATCATCAGCTGTGGCTTCTGGAACCATCCAGACATCAAACCTATTCCTTCACCTTCCCTTGT
Organism: Psilopogon haemacephalus; assembly: GCA_013396835.1. Taxonomy (NCBI): domain Eukaryota; kingdom Metazoa; phylum Chordata; class Aves; order Piciformes; family Megalaimidae; genus Psilopogon; species Psilopogon haemacephalus. The sequence goes on along the minus strand of VWZI01006230.1, from coordinate 531,840 downwards.
CCTCAAAACACATCTCAGTGTTGCAGATTGAAGGGAACTCTGAAAAGCCAGGGTTTAAAGATTGGGAGAGCTTAGAGCTCTCTTGCATCTTCCTCTCTGTGAACAGATTAGCCTCATCTGCAGTTTTGGTTTGCAAATGTAAGAAGAGCAGATGTTGGGGTTGGCAGCAAGACCCTGGTTTTCACAGAGGGCCACAAAGTTAATAGAGCCCTGGGAAAGCAGTGAGGTGAATAAAAGAGTCCTGTCAGTGTACTATTACCCAGAAGGCCATAAAGACAAGATCTAATCTGCTGTGATTCACTGAGCAATGCTACTGATTGCAAGAGCTTACAAACCCACGTTTTAACTAAAGTCTCTGAAGCAGTTACAAAAGTTAGATCAAAACCTGACTTCTCAGCTCACTCCCCAAAAGGCGCTGGGATAGCTCATTCCAGAAGTGGTGAAATGGCAACTCTGGTTCAACAAAAAAAATGTTCATTACCAGCTGCAGGCCTTTTGTCAAAGAAACAGGTAGGAAAAATCAGTGCATGCCCTGGTGCACTGCATCAGCAATCACCATCCCAGCACAGCAAAGCAGCTCAGGGTGTAATCATGAAGCTGCAATGTGAGTGCAGCCCAGACAGCAACCATGTGCTGGGCTGCAGCAAGAGCAGCTGTGGGCAGCAGGGCAAGGGAGGGGATTGTGCCCCTTGGCTCTGCTCTTCTCTCCTCACACCCCACCTGCAGCACTGTGTGCAGCTCTGGAGCCCTCAACACAAGAAGGACATGGAACTGTTGGACCCAGGACAGAGGAGGCCACCAAGATGTTGAGAGGGCTGCAGAAGCTCTGCTATGAAGACAGGCTGAGAGAGTTGGGGCTCTGAAGCCTGGAGAATAGAAGGCTTCCAGGAGACCTTATAGTAGCCTTCCAATATCTGAAGGGGGGCTACAGGAGGGCTGGGGAGGGACTATTCACAAGGTCTTGTTATGACAAGACAAGGGGTAATGGGTTTGAACTGGTAGAAGAGAGATTGAAACTGGATGTGAGGAGGAAGTTGTTTGCAGTGAGGGTGGTAAGACACTGGCACAGGTTGCCCAGGGAGGTTGTGGCTGCTCCCTCCCTGGAGTTGTTCAAGGCCAGGTTGGATGAGGCCATGAGTGACCTGTTCTAGTGGGAGGTGTCCCTGCCTATGGCACAGGGGGATTGGAACTGGCTGAGCTTTGAGCTCCTTCCAACCTAAACCATTTCACGATTCAATGATTTCTACCTCCCCTTCTCCGTGCAGGCATTGCACAGTCTGTACCCACTGAGCACATCTCTTTCTCATGATCTGCCCAGAGGGGGCTGCTCTCCTGCTCTTCTCAGCTCTGCTATCAACTCTGCTCTGGATTCTGTCTTTGCCTTTGCTCTGGGAAGCTGCCCAGTGTCACCCATCAGTTGGGTCTGACTGAAGGCTTAGCCACTGACAACGCTGAGAATTTCCCAAAGCCTTGCAGAATGTCTGATGAACAATATGCTGCTGCCTTAGTTATTCCCCCTCCCTTTTCCCTAGCCTCTTCAAAGTGAAGCGAGGATTTCACTGTGTTTTACCATTCTTTAGTGCACATTACTGAATTCTCCTTGCTGTCTTTTAGAAGAGCTGTTGTCTCCTCCTCGAGCTCTTTGTTCTGATACACACTCGAAGTGAAGAAAATCCACTTGGCTTTGTTACTTATCTTCAACTCTTCCCACATTCTTCCTCTTGTTCACTACCTTGCTTTACCTACTCTTTTCTACCCTCTCAACCTCACTCTGAAATCTCCCCCAACAAACTTCCAACCTGAGCTTCTTTCTCCAGGTTTTGTACCACGCAGATACTTTTCCCCTAGCCTTGATTACCTTTTGCATTCCCTCATTCGAGCTCATCACCTCCTATCTGTGCTGCTGCTCTATTTGTATTTACAGCTAAAGGCTAACATCACTCTTCCTTAGACCACAATTCATCTTGGGCAACACCATCCCTTTAGATGCCATCCCATTTATCTTCCTTGAGTTTGCTTCCCTAATTTCTCCTCACATTTCACTTGGAGTCCAACAGTTTCTTTGTGACCACCTTCAAAATAAAGCAGAGTCTGCTCTCTTTCCGCCTCCCCTTTTATGCTATGTCAACTGCTCCCTCCAAATCATCCAATGAGTCTTTCACGTTTCCTTGCTCGTGTCAAACTCTGGCACTTCCACCCTCAAGCCAGTGTGTAGCTTTAGCTGCATGACTCATCTGTCTGAGACTAATTTATCCCAAGATAATTGTCTAGACAGGTAAATTGAACCTCAAGTCAGGAGGCATCTCTCTTTGTCACTAGGAACATGGGAAACCTGGAGTGAGGTGGAGCTCTTAGGCAGCTGAAGTTGATGGTTTTCACAGCAACTGCAACACCCCAGTGCTATCACTTTTCATTTTCCACATGGAGAAGCTAACATGGATGGAACTGGTGACCTGCTCACATCCCACACAAAGCCAGGAGCAAACATAGGGTCAGATCAGGGCTCGTAAACCTCTGATCTTCACTTCCATGTTTCTGTATCTTCACCAGGGACCACAAGGCCCTTGAACTGAAATGTTCTATGCCATTCCCCCAAACAGTCACCCTACTCATTTCTTTCAATTCGTAAAAGAAAGGAGCAGTTATGAGTGAGCAGATCTTGTTTTGTGGCCAACGTTTTCTTAAATTCTTTAGTAAAGTCTACAAAAAATACAGATTTAACCTGAGAAGAAAGAACATTACTGAAGATCACTCAGGACAGCTTCATTTTGCTCTCGCAGTGTTTTATAGATTTATCAAGTCAGAAAAATCCACAAACACATCCATTTACACTCTTAGTTCTTGTTCTAATAGTCTCAGGCCTGGATTCTCCAACTTGATGCTTCTCAGCAGTCCTCAAAAAAAGAATTACTTCTCACTCCTCTTCCCCAGCCATTTTAAGGAATAGTGAACCACCAGGAGAGCCTGTGGAAAGCTCAACTTTGGAGATCAAATATCTGATGAAAATTACTAGAGGTGAATCTAGTCCTAACTTGGAGAACAAAGCTGACCTAAAGGCTTTTATGGAGTCTTCCACTGCCCTGCAGTTCTGCATGTATCAATATTCCTATAACATCAGCAGTAATTGCTGTTGAAAGAAGTAAAACTGTAAAGCTTTAGTGTATTTTCAGCTGTTTGCTTCTGATTCTGAGGCAGAAGCTAAGCTTGTCCCACACATCAAAACAGCTCTCTGGGGACTGTTCCACTGGTTACTGAGTACATGGAAGGAGAAAATCCAATCCCTGATTCACACCTAAAAATCTGATGTATCTGCATCTCCTTTTCTGCTCCCATTTGTGGCTCTGAAAAGCCAAATTACATAGCAAAAATGGGGAGAAAATGGACATCATCACTCACTCTGAAAATCTGGCAGAAGGATTTAACCCTTAAATTAAGCACAAAGCAAAGCAGAATCACAGAAGGTCAGGGGCTGGAAGGGACCTCAAAAGCTCATCCAGCCCAACTCCCTTGCCAGAGCAGGATCACCTATACCAGGAAGGCATGCAGGCAGGTTTTAGATATCTCCAGAGATGGAGACTCCACAAGCCCCCATGGTAGCCTGCTCCAGTGTTCTGTCACTCTCACAGTGGAACTCACCCCTTACGTATTTATAAACGTTACTGAGGTCACCTCTCAGTCTTCCTCTTTTCCAAGCTAAAGAGCACCAGAGCTGCCTCAGTCTGTCCTCATGAGGAAGATGTTTCACTTCATTATTTTTGTGGCTCTGTCCCTGAAGTCCTTCTTGAACTGGAGGAGCCAGAATTGGACACTACTCCAGATGTGGCCTCAGCAGGGCAGAGTAGAGGGGCAAGAGAACCTCTCTTGACCTACTAGCCACAGCCCTTCTAATGCACCCCGGAATGGCATTGGCCCTCCTGGCCACAAGAGCACATTGCTGGATAGAAAAGTAACTAGAAAATGTGTAAAAAACCCACAATCATGCAATGACTTCGTGCAAACTGATTTTTAAAAAAACCCATAGAATACAACACAAGCCATCACAGAAACACAGCCTGTACCAAGCAGTGCTGTGTCCAGTTCTGGTCCTCTCAATTCCAGAGAGATATTGAGGTACTGGAACATGTCCAGAGAAGGGCAACAAAGCTGATGAGGGGCCTGGTGCACAGTCCTGTGAGGAGAGGCTTGAGGGAGCTGGGGGTGTGCAGCCTGCAGAAGAGGAGGCTCAGGGCAGACCTCATTGCTCTCTACAACTACCTAAAGGGAGGTTGTAGCCAGGTAGGGTTGAGCTCTTCTCCCAGGCAACCAGCAACAGAACAAGGAGACACAGTCACAAATTGTGCCAGGGCAGGTTCAGGCTGTATGTTAGGAGGAAGTTCTTGCCAGAGAGAGTGATTGGCATTGGAATGGGCTGCCCAGGGAGGTGGTGGAGTCACCATCCCTGGAGGCATTCAAGAAAAGCCTGGATGGGGCATTTAGTGCCATTGGCTAGGGCTGAATGATAGGTTGGACTGGATGATCTTGGAGGTCTCTTCCAACCTGGCTTATTCTATTCTATTCTATTCTACTCTACTCTATTCTACTCTATTCTATCCTATCCTATTTTAATACTGCATCTAGTTCTGGGGTCCCCATCATAAGAAGGGCACAGAGCTGTTGGGATGAGTCCAGAGGAGGGCCACAAAAATGATCCAAAGGCATTTAAAACTTCTATGAGGATAGGCTGAGGGAGCTGGGGTTGTCCAGCTTACAGAGGGCTCTGAGGGGACCTTATAGCTGCCTTCCAATCCCTGAAGAGATCCTACAGGAAGGCTGCAGAGGGACTTTTCATTAGAGTGTCTAGAGACTGGATGGAGCACTTAGCGCCACTGAATAGGGCTGAATGATAGGTTGGACTGGATAATCTTGGAGATCTCTTCCAACCTAGCTTATTCTATTCTATTCTATTCTATTCTATTCTATTCTATTCTATTCTATTCTATTCTATTCTATTCTATTCTATTCTATTCTATTCTATTCTATTCTATTCTATTCTATTCTATTCTATTCTATTCTGCTCTATTCTATTCTAATTACTGAATGCTCAGCACCTCAAGCTAGCCTTGAGATTCTCCATGCTCCCTTTTCCACAGGGCGCATGTAAAACCTCAGAGCAAGCTCAGTTCATTGTGAATTTACACCTACAGGAGATTATGTTTCCGTATCTGTTCTTGTTGCGGTTCTCGTCCTCCTTGGCTGTATCCCAGGATGCTGTCTGCCCCTCGGGGAGTGCCTGCAAAATAAACAATAGTGGAATGTTTAGAAAAAAAAAACCTGGCCAGTGCCTTCAGGTGGATTAAGATGACTGAATAGGGCAAAACCAAAGGTGCTGCATAATTCAGGAGTGGAGCAAGCAAAGAGCTGCCCTTGAGGAAAGGGCAGGTCCGTCAATGCCAAAGGCAGTGCTTGGTGAAGACCAACTGCATCTCTTGGCTTCTGCCAATGAAGAATTGGAGTTTTTTTTTTCCAGTTACTGCAGACCTGAAAGGATCAGAGAGCTTTGTTTGCGGCCTCACAGTCATAGGTTAACCTTATTTCCCCTCTGTGCTGGTTTGAGCTAATTGGAGAATATGAGTGAGAAATTAGACTATTGGCCAAGAAAGGTAAACATAGTATGGCACTTCACCAGAATTTTACTGAGAAAGAAAAAAAATTGTTTTTAAAGTGCTGTTCCCAAAACAATAGATATCAGATGGTTTCTGACCGCTCGGGCAGCTGCTGCTCCTCTTGCATGGTCTCCTTTCCCTTTACCTTGGTAGCTAATTCTCAGTAAAACTACTTTCTACTACTAACCCCCCTGACCAATCTACTTCAGCTTATCTGCAGCATCAACAGGTGCTGAGATAAGATTGGGGAAGGGGGGAAAGGTGGTAGGGGGTGGTTGGTTACCCTGTCTTGGAGATTTGGGTCTCAGGGAGGGCTGTGGTGTTTCTGTATTACCTTTTCACTGTATATATCTGTAAGTATCTGTTATACCTTGTAAATATTTGCTTGTATATTGTGCATTGCTGTAAATATAAAGCTTCATTCATTAACTTCCAGTGTCCTGAGTTCTAGCCAGGGTTTATAAAAGATGGGGGGGCAGGTAACTGCTTAAACCACCACACCCCCAATAGAACATGGGTTGAGGAGATTTCACACTACACACACATCTGGGGTAACCCAGATGGTAGAAACACAGCACTCAGTCCTTCGTGTTTCGGTTGAGAAGAGCTGCAGTGGCTTCAATTATTGCCACATTAGCAACGAGGCAATGCAATACAACCCTCTAGCTGCTTTCCTCTAGGGAAAAAAATGGAAAAGCTCAGTGTTTTAGATCATGTGTAAAGAAGAGTGGCAGAAGGAGGTGAAACATGTTCATGAACTTGCTGGTTTGAACTAATTGGAGGATTTTAATTAGAAATTAGACTGTAGGCTGAGAAAGGAAAACATTCCAGTGTCTCCTTCACTCATTTGTTTACTGGATCTGAGCTGTGCTGGATGCTGCCTTCTTAGCTGGATCTGTGTAACTTCACTAACTACTTTCCTGCCGCTAACCCCCCTGGCCAATCTACTTTTGCTTATCTGACAAGGAAGACAGAGAGTGAAATAAGATTGGGAAGTAGGGGGAAGGTGGTAGGGTGATTGGAAACCCCTCTTAGGGACTCTGATCTCTGGGAGGGCTGTGGTGTTTCTGTATTACCTTTTCACTGTATGTATGCAAATACCTGCTTGTATAGTGTGCAAAACTGTAAATATAAAGCTTCATTTCCTTAACTTCCAGCTGGCTGAGTCTAGCCTGGGTTATTTCAAAGTGGGGGGGTTGGGGATGGCAGGGAACTGCAGAACCACCACAATGAAGTATGAAATAAATGGCCAGGCCACTGTTCCTAGAATCTGCTCTTTTAGTTGAGAATGGATGGCATAAGGAAACTGTCAGCACAGAATGCTACCTTGCCCTACAGCTTGGCCCTACAACTAACACATTCAGCTGAGCCACTTTGCCCCTGAGACACATCCATGAAGGAAGCCAGGAAAATGACAGTTGTCCCAGGATCTGGCTGGAGGACAGTCTTGCCTTCCTCAGATGCCTGTAGCAAGCTGACCTCTGTGTCCCAGGGCAGTCAGGGATGTTAGCAGAGGCAGATGAAGGCAGCAGGCAGAGCATCAGCTCCCTCAGGATCACCACAAAGGGATGGAAAGCCAGGATCTGCAAACCACTGCTGCCAGCCTTCAATGGTGCTGAGAGCATGAGTGAGGAGAGGAACAGCTCCCACCAAACCCCTTCTGTGGATCTGCCTCCTCCCAGATCTACCCCCTAGCATGATCCTACCTTCCTAAAACCAACAGCAACATTATCAGTTGCATTATTTATAGTCCCAAAGGAATTATGAGGATTTTGTACCACAATCACAGCAGAATCCTGTCTGCCTCAGCTAGCAGCAGGTAGTTTGGCACAGCTGTGCTGGAAAATGTATTTATATTCATCTTCCCTAGCCATCCAGGTCTATTACAGTGTCTGAATGCAATAGCAGAGGGACACAATTATTAGGATCTACAACACTGACATTACAATTAAACTTAATATGAGCAAGCCCCTGGCAGAGCAGATCGTTGTGAATTTCCCCCAAAGGAGTTCCAGGACAGAAAATGTCAGGCACTGGCAGCACTGCCACAAGCACTGCTGACAAAAGGCAGGGACAGTGAGTTCCTATTCAAAAGCCCAGGAGAAAGAGTAATAACTCTGTAATTGGTGAGGGCTTTGATCACACATATATTTCCTTTACAGGCAGCTGTTTTCAAACAGCAGCTCCTCTCCTGAGCAAGAAAAAAAAAAAAACAACAACAAAATCTCAACCAACAAATCCACATGCAGCAGAAGAAAAAAATAAAATCTCAGAGTAAAATAAGAGAGGTGAGGAAGGTTCATTTCCATCTTCAAAGACCGAGGCAAAAAGTTCCCTTATTTCCCCACTAATATCAAATTACAGCAGACTGAGCAGAGAATGGCACCAGTCATTACACATCTCATCACAGCTGTCTGAAAAGAAACAGAAGGTGGTGGGAGGGGGGGGAGAAAGTCTTTTTTCATGATTTCCAAGTGGAAGAAAATATTCTGGCCTAAGAAAATACATTCAGGTGCAATAAATCCCTTTTCAACAAACCCCCATCCTTTCATGTGATTCGAACGTGACATTCCCCATTGAAATGGATGTTTTTGTGTTTGCCTCATAGAACTTCTAAAGATTTCAGGGTGCAGGTTTTTTTGTCTCATGCAATAGCACAGAGATCTCTGCTGCTCACATAACCATAGAATGGTTTAGGTTGGAAGAGACTTCAAAGATCACCCAGTCCCACCCCCCCTGTCCCACAGGCAGGGCCCCCCCCCACTAGAACAGGTCACTCAAGGCCTCATCTAATCTGGCCTTGAAGACATCCAGGGAGGGAGCAGCCACAACCTCCCTGGGCAACCTGTGCCAGTGTCTCACCACCCTCACTGCAAACAACTTCCTCCTCACATCCAGTTTCAGTCTCCCCTCTGACACTTTAAACCCATTAGCCCTCATCCTGTCATCACAAGACCTTCTGAATAGTCCCTCTTCAGCCCTTCTGTAGGTCCCCTTCAGATATTGGAAGGCTGCTATAAGGTCTCCTGGAAGCCTCTTCTCCAGGCTGCAGAGCCCAAACTCTCTCAGCCTGTTCTCATAGCAGAGCTGCTGCAGCCCTCTGATCATCTTCATGGCCCTCCTCTGGACTCTCTCCAACAGTTCCCCATCCTCTGGAGAGAAGCAGCAGAGCTCTGGTTGGTGGGGAACACAAACTGTGTTTGCAGAGGTGTGCCTTGCACCCCTGGTTTTATGCACAGTAGAGGAACAAACCCAAGTACCTGCAGGTACAGCACAAATCCTTTTGCTGTGGGATCACCAAAAATGAAGCACTGAGAATCGAAATGAAGTCAGAGACACAAAGGCACAACCACCACTTATAACTCACAGCATTGTGAAATTGTTTCATTTGGAAAAGAAAAAATCAAGATCAGGTACAACCACTCTCTAACTCTGCCAACAACCCTCTGAGCATCCTTGTGGCCCTTCTCTGGACATATTCCAGCATATCCACATCTCTCTTGTAATAGGGGCTCCAGAACTGGATGCAGTACTCCAGGTGGGGTCTCACCAGAGCAGTGTAGAGGGCGGGGAGAGAGCAGAGTAGAGGGATCTTGAGGATCTTAAGGGTCTTTTCCAGCCTAAATGATTCTACAGAAGCACCTACATAATGCCCTGCTGCCAGACACTTTGCAATGTCACATCACAGCCTCAACTGCAACATCTATTTTTCTGACCAGACAGAAAAATCTACAGCCACCCAGAAAAGAAAGGGTTACAATCCAGGGCTGGCTTCAGTCTCCTTACTGAGATGCTTGAGGAAAGAGCTGCAAAATCCAAAATAACTGAACAGCCTCTGTAATGCAGCAGGAGAATGCACTTTAGTGACATCCTAAATCATAATGGAAAATGAGTTTGGATACTTAAGCTTATTATCTCCACAGCCAGTAATTGCTGCTCGCAGTAAGTCAGTGGGTCTGGTCCCACAGCTCACAACAAATCAGGGCTGATAGGTTCAGAGGAAGGAGCAGGTGACATTTAAGTGTGTCGCCTCTAAGCGTTTATGGCTGGGTCTAATCTCAAATGGTGCTATCTACAGCCACTGCCAGGGATCTATTTTTCTCTTGTGGCCTCCATGTTTTGTTGCTAAACACAAGCAGCAGCCAAAAAATAAAAAAGGCCCAAGTCACACGCTGGCCTCAGGTGCAGCCCCAAAATAGCACACACCTGGCAGGTGCCAACAGATTCCCACCTGCCCACACCCAGCTAGCACCCATCTCACACCAGCAGTGACACCACTTGGAATTGCAGAATCAGTCAGGTTGGAAGAGACCTCCAAGATCATCCAGTCCAACCTATCTCCCAGCCCTAGCCAATCAGCTAGACCATGGCACTAAGTGCCCCATCTAGTCTGGTCTTGAACACGTCCCGAGATGGTGACTCCACCACCTCCCTGGGCAGCCCATTCCAATGCCAATCATTCTCTCTGGCAAGAACTTCCTCCTAACATCCAGCCTGAACCTGCCCTGGCACAGCTTGAGGCTGTGTCCCCTCCTTCTGTTGCTGGTTGCCTGGGAGAAGAGCTCAACCCCACCTGGCTACAACCTCCCTTTAGGTAGTTGTAGACAGCCATGAGCTCTGCCCTGAGCCTTCTCTTCCCCAGGCTGCACCCCCCCAGCTCCTTCAGCCTCTCCTCACAGGGCTGTGCTCCAGGCTCCTCCCCAGCCTTACTGCCCTTCTCTGGACATGTTCCTGTTCCTCAACATCTCTCTTGAATGGAGTGGCCAGAACTGGACACAGCACTCAAGGTGTGGCCTGGCCAGTGCTGACTACAGTGGCAGAATGACCTCCCTGGTCTTGCTGGCCACACTGTTCCTGTTCCATGCCATGATGCCATTGGCTCTCCTGCCCACCTGGGCACACTGCTGGCTCATGCTCAGCTCCTATCTCCCAGCACCCCCAGGTCCCTCTCTGCCTGGCTGTTTCCAGCTACTCTGTCCCCAGCCTGCAGCACTGCCTGGGGTTGTTGTGGCCAAAGTGTAGAATCCTGCACTTAGCCTTGTTAAATCTCATCCCATCGGCCTATGCCCACCAATGCAGCCTGGCCAGGTCACTCTGCAGGGCACTTCTACCCTCCAACAGATCAACACTTGCTCCTAACTTGGTGTCTCCTGCAAACTTACAGATGCTAGACTCAATCCCCTCATCCACATCATCAATAAAGATATAGAACAGAATCGGGCCCAGCACTGATCCCTGGGGCACTCTACTCATGACTTACACAATCCCATCCTGCTTCCTAGCTCAGTGTAAAGCTAGGTGCAAAATGCAAGCACCAGGACGCTGCTGCTAAGCTGTGCCCTCTGTCCTCCAATGGTCTGCAGGCAAAGGTACAACTTAAACAAACACCAAATGCAATTTCCAGGTTGCTCAGTGGAGATGAGAATGCACAGAGATAAGAGACTGTCATGTGTGACTGATACACTCTGTACAAAGTGATTTTTCACGAGAGGAAAATTATTTGCTAACATGTCACTAAATACACTGTAATTTATGCTCCCAATTTGCAAAGTAAGTAGAAAATCAGCTCCTTAGAAGGGAAAAAAAAAGAAAAAAAAAAACAAAACTATTTGGAGGTGACACTGATATTAGTCTATGAAAACACACTTTAACAGAGACATCATTTTCCTGTTGGAGATTTTATGAACCATTCTGCAGAACACTTGGCAAAGCTGCTTTTGCAGCTTTGTGCTCCTCCAGATACCAGTCTGAGACTCCAAGCTCAGCCAGCTGCATCCTCCCACCTTCCTAGAGTTACAGGGCTCCTTGACACCCTCCTGCCTTCCAGGTACTGCTGCTGGAGGCTGAAAGCTCTTTGGAGCCCGAAGCGCTGCCTGAGCCCCCATGCTCTCCAAACCAAATTCCAGCACTGCTGCTCTGGGCAATTAGCTCTGATTGCAGGGTGGAACAGCACGTGGGATTGGAGAGCTTGTGGCATTCTCCAGGCTACTTCTCTTAAAGAAAGGCATTATGCAAATCTATAGAATGTCATCGTCGTTATGTACATATGTAGATAACACTTTCTGGGGAAGGCAGAACTTGGGGAGCCGAAAGCTGCACTGACATTTTTCATGCTAATGTGCTATTTTGATAATTACCAATGCCAGTGCCAGGAAATTACATATATGCCAGCACCTGTTTTCTTCTCGAACATCAAGAACTACGTCTTAGGGTATCTATAATTGAGCTGAATGTAGTTTTGGGTACTAGTCGTGGAAATGGAGGCTGAGAGGGGGTGAAGTCGAGCTCCTGAGAGAATTATTACCCTTTTTCAATATTAAACGGAGCTCCTTATATTGATAGTTTAATTAGTGTGCTTGATTGTGGGGCATGAGTGACTAGACCTGGTTCACAAGCAGTTACCAGAAACATTTATTACGACAAGCCTTTGATGCAGCTGATTAAAAAATACTCCCTGGTGACAAGCAGGGAAAAAATTGCCTCTCAATTACAGCAAACCCCAGCATCAATGATACAAGCCCCCCTGGACCCTTACTTGCAGGGTGGAAAAGTGAGCTGTTTTCATTAAGTAACTTATTTTTCACAGCTGTTACGTTATTTTTAAGTAGTTTTAATGCCACTATGCATATTAATTGCTTATTGCCTCCCCACAAGCTTTACTACATTCATTATAATTATCGCTCGCTAGATAGAGAGAAGTCTCACATATGTTTGATGCTATTTCCCTCTTCTGTTCTCTCTGCTCTAAATGTCTATTTCTCTTCCCACTCCTCCCCAAGGTCATGTTTCCTCCTGCCATTTGGATTATATTCCTGGTCATTCCAGCTTGAAGAGAAGAGGTGGGGGGGGGAGGTCGGCTGCTGTCGCTGTTGCAGCTTACTCTTTGCTTCTCTCCTTACAAGGGGTGGGAGGAGTACATCAGCCGAATATACTCTGAGCCAGAGGGTTGAGCATGCTGCTTAACTCCACCATCATTCAAACTACTCAAGGTTCTTGCCTTTGCCTTTACAGCTCTGCATTTAATTTGATCAGTTGTTGGTGAAGAGTAATTTGAGCTCCCCAAAAGCTCCAGTAAAACCCTTGCCTTTAATAAAAGCCTGGCTTATGCTATTGTCAATGGAAACACATCCGTAAAGTAGAGTCTACAGGACTCCAACTACCTGTTAATTATTTACTGCCTGCTTTTTTTATGAGAGAGGGGAGGCTCATGCTAATGGACGAGCACCACATCCATTATCTCACTGATGCAATAAACACATTTGCTTGGGACTAGAGGACCACCAAATGTTGCTGGTGCTGTAAAATCCCACCCCCACCAACAGAAATAATATGGAAAGGAAAGATTTAAGAAGGTGAGTGAATTAAGGAACAGAATGCTCTTAAAAAACATTTATCCTCCCTTCCCAGGCATCTGTCCACCCTTCACTGGCCATTCATGCAAGCACAGGTTCCTCTCACCTCATACTCCTCTTTAAATCCATAGCCCTGTCCCCGCTTCATCTGGGTGATGTGCTGCAGCAGGTCAGCCACGCGGATGGCTGGCTGGAACTGCCCCCGGGGGTAGGACATTTCCACTGGCTCACAGCTCCGGTACGGGTGGGTCTGGATAGTCAGGGTTGGCTGGGTCATCTCGCCGTGGCTACTGTCTGTTCCAAAGACAGGGAGGCAAAACAAGCTTTCAGCCTTCTGCTGCTTCCATTTGCGCTTCCCTCTGTTCGCCCATTTGTTTCTCCACCACCCCACAAGGATGGCGCAGGCAAAAGAAAGTAAAGTAGGAAGTAGAAAGCACAGAGTTGACTACAGCTGGAGAGACTACATTGCACTTGAGTAATCTGTGTGTCAAGCAGACAAACCCAGAGAGATAGAAACACAGTAAGGAAGCCCCAGCAGGCTAAGGGGGATCCAGCACATAGAGAGACTCATCACAGTTTGCATGGGTGAGCTCTGCAGAACCACTCCATTGAGTTAACCTACCTCTCCTGCAAAGAACTGCAAAGAACACTGCTGGAAGACACAGGTGCATGAGCAAAATGTTCACAGGATGTCAGGGGTTGGAAGGGACCCAAAGAGATCATCCAGTCCAACCCCACTGCCACAGCAGGACCAGACAATCTAGCTCAGGTCACACAGGAACACATCCAGACAGGCCTTGAAAGGCTCCAGAGAAGGAGACTCCACAACCTCTCTGGGCAGCCTGTGCCAGTGCTCTGGGACCCTTCCAGTCAAGAAGGTGCCCCTTGTGTTGAGCTGGAACCTCCTGTGCTGCAGCTTCCATCCATTGCTCCTTGTCCTATTGCAAATAGCAAGTGAGCAGAGCCTGTCTCCCTGCTCCTGATCAAGCAGGATTTAGGGTGAACAGCAGGAGATAACAGAAAGAGGCCTGAGTTTAGCAAACCAACTGTTACCATTTCAAATAAGCCACACAGGATGCTAGAGGCAAATCAAACAGCTCTGCTAGTTCAGGCCAAAAAATTTATACATCAATTACAAGGAAGTCATATTACTAGAAACAACAAAGCAGCACAGAAACACAGTTAGCTTGCATGCAGAAACTTGTATTTCAGATAGGCAAACTTAAAAAAAAAAAAAAAAGACAAATCACTTTTTCCTGTTAAGTAATAGATAAAAAAAGCCTCTAGCAATACACAGATGGAATTGTGACCAATTGCCAGCAAAACTCTATACAGATACCAACATAATCCTGGTGAACTAGCAGAAAAGAACTTAAAGGAGCAAGTATCTTATTGTCACAATATTTATTTTTTATCTGAGTTCCTGATTAAATGAAAAATTCAGTTTCTTATCTGTCAGAGTTGACTAAATTTAAATAGGTAGCCAAATAAACCATTGAGTTTTCCCATAACCAGGACCATCCGAGATGCCCAAGTCCTTTCCCACATAAAGGTCTTAACAGTCAGCATCAATTCTTCCTGGTCTTACCCAAACCCAACCTATTAGCAAGCACAAAACCTCTCCCTCAGGTTGTTCACTAAAATCCTTAAGACCACATACACAAGGGCTTGTTTCTCACAGAAAGCTGCCTGACAAAGAGCCTAAATGCTGTCCCTTGGCAGCAGCACAGCAGTCATGCTGTTGGAAGGGGAAATACATCAGTTTGCAATTTCAGGTTGATTTTAGAGAGGCAGAAATGTGGCTGGGATGGTGTTGTAAGCATTGGTATCCTTGACAAGTGGCCAGGGAATTCTGGAAAAGGACCTGGGGGTCCGGGTGGATGAGAAGCTCAAGATGAGGCTGCAGTGTGCACACACAGCCCAGACAGCAACTGTGTGCTGGGCTGCAGCAAGAGCAGCTGTGGGCAGCAGGGCAAGGGAAAGGATTCTGCCCTTTTACTCTGCTCTTGTCAGACCCCACCTGGAGTACTGTGTGCAGCTCTGGAGCCCCCAGCACAAGAAGGACATGGAACTGCTGGTGATCATCAACAAAGATGATCAGAGGACTGCAGCATCTCTGCTATGAGGACAGGCTGAGAGTCGGGGCTTTTCAGCCTGCAGAAGAGAAGGCTTCCAGAAGACCCTATAGTAGCCTTCCAACACCTGAAGGGGGCCTACAGAAGGGCTGGGGAGGGACAATTGACAAAGCTTTGTAATGACAGGATGAGGGGGAAAGGGTTTAAACTGGCAGAGGGGAGATTTAGATGGGATGTTAGGAGGAAGTTCTTTACAGTGAGGGTGGTGAGACACTAGAACGGGTTGCCCAGGGAGGTTGTGGCTGCTCCCTCCCTGGAGGTGTTCAAGGCCAGGCTGGATGAAGTCTTGAGCATCCTGATATAGTGGGAGGTGTCCCTGCCTATGGCCTCTTCCAACCTAAGCCATTCTATGATTCTATGATCAGCAGCAGCCAGGACCTGTGCTGTGGGCAGGAGCAGATGGGTGAGGACAGCAGAGTTGCCTTCCCAGAAGCTGGCAAAGCAATGCCATGACCAAACACCACTCATAACACTTTAGCTGCCTTACTGGGGGAAGGCATTCAGACTGGTATCTGCTCTGCTTTGAAGCTACAGGACTATGAGAAGGAGGAAGCAATCCCAGTAGTGGGCACCACTGCAGGGCAAGCTGGTCTCCAGTGTAATGGGAGTGGTGGTTAACTTATCAGAGACACTGAACACCTCCTGCTGCCTCTGAAATACACCAGCACAAAGCAATCATCTGCTCTGCAGATTAGACCACTCAATCTCAGGATTTCTGAACCCCAGGTTCTCACAAACACAGCCACCTACCCAGGATACTGAGAGATTTCCAGAGCTATGGCTCTAGCAAAGCAACCCTCATACACAAAATGGAATAAATTTGGGATTTAAGGAAGAGTAACATCCAAAGCATTTGTATAATCATCCCTAATGCTCCAGCTAATGACAGTGTGGGAACTCTGAACAGAGGGAATTTCAAGGCTTATTAAGTCCACTAGTTGGATTCCCTTTCCCAGTGCATCTTTCCTCCCCTATTCCCTATTAACCTTCTGTAATGGAGAGGAGAAGATTTTTATTGCAGACCATTTCCAATAGACATACTATGCTTAATTTTCCATCATTAGGTTTAATACAAACCCAATTTCACAACTGGCTTCTCTAAGGAACCTGCAAGTGATGCCACATTTTTATCAGGCCCAATTAAAACATATTACAAGATCCCTAGACGAAAGGGAGCCTTGAAACTCTTGTGTGGTTCTGGTGCTAACATGGCCCCAGGCACAGCACAGGCTACATGGAAAGTGTAGCTCAGCTCAGCCAGCACCTTTCCAGGCAACTCTTCATCAGATCCTCTAATTTCATAGAATAGAAACAGTCAGAGTTGGAAGGGAGCACAAGGGTGGTTCCAACCCCCTTGCCATGCCCAGGGACACCCTACCCTAGATCAGGCTGCCCAAAGCCCCTGCCAGCCTGGCTGCAAACACCTCTACACATGTGGCCCCAAACACCTCCCTGGGCAACCCATTCCAGGCTCTCACCACTCTCATGCTCAACAACTTCCTCCTCACATCCACTCTGAATCTCCCCACCTCCAGCTTTGCTCCATTCCCCCTAGTCCTGGCACTACCTGAGAGCTTATAAAGGCCCTCCCCAGTTTTCTTCTAGGCTCCCTTCAGACACTGGAAGGCCACAATAAGGTCACCTGGGAGCCTCCTCTTCTCCAGCCTGCACAGCCCCAACTCTTTCAGTCTGTCCTCATAGCAGAGGAGCTGCAGCCCTCTGAGCATCCTCATGGCCCTTCTCTGGACACACTCCAGCATCTCCACATCCCTCTTATAACAGGGACTCCAGCACTGGACACAGCACTCCAGGTGGGCTCTCAGCAGAGCACAGCAGAGGGGCAGAATCCCCTCCCTGGCCCTGCTGCCCACACTGCTCCTGCTGCAGCCCAGCCTCTGCTTGCCTTTCTGCCCTGCAAGTGCACACTGCTGCCTCATCTTCAGCTTCTCCTCCACCAGCACCCCCAAGTCCCTCTCCTCAGGGCTGCTCTCCAGCCAGTCCCTGGCCAGCCTGAATTTGTGCTTGGGATTGCCTCGATCCACCTGCAGGACCTTGCACTTGGAGTGCCTTGGCCAGAAATTCTGGTACACTTGGCTCTCTTCTCAGAGAAAAGGGTCACAGGGAGAGGCAAATGCCACAAAAGAGTTGTCCCCTTCTTTCCAGATTAAATTCCCCTAAAGTAGGTCCCCACATTATGAACCTGGCTTGAATCAAGTTGAACTAATTAGTTTGAACTAATTCTGTCCAATTATTTGACTTGCCAGCTCAGCCTCCTGTGCAAAACTCATGTTTTATGAGTTCTCAGAGAGAACAGCAAGTCAAGAAAAGAGACTTTCTGGTGTGGAAAGCACTTTGAAATCATTTGGTCTAATACTCAGAACCTACTAAACATAAAGAATCGTGCATCAGGTTTTTTGGGATTGTATTTCACATGCACATCTCATTCCTAGTCACATGTCCTGGCTTTGGGGGTAGGAGCACACAGCACACCAGATTTGACTGCCTGCCAAAGATGGAATGCAGCTCCAAGAAATAACTGATATGAAAACATTTCAGGAGATGGTGGTTTCGCCCTGACCCCTAAAGCTGTGGCAATGGTTAATTACCTTTGCTGTCTAAACATTCCTTAATTGCAGTTCGATTTTACTGAGCTTCCACTTGCAGGCACTGATGACTCCTGATAGATTAAAGAGCCCTCTGAGCATCTGAAACCCTGACCCGTGCAGGCACTGATCAAATCACTTCTTCAGTTTCTCTTTGATAAAGCAAATCGATGGAGAGCTTCCAAAGTCTCATTAGGGCAGGATGTTCAAGAGCTGTGGTTCCTCCCCCAGAACCATTTCTAAATTTCCATGGTTCCTTTTGTGAGGCTGTTAAATAGAACAGGTATCCTTCATGTTACTCTCAGCAGAGGGTGTGATATTAGCATCTGCAGTAACTAAACATGTTGGCAGTTGTTTGATAACCCTTTTTAGTGCACCACTCTTGCTGCCCACTCTAAGATAGCTGTTGCCAAGGCAGATGTTTTGATTTTGGGAAGCCTAAGAGTTCACAGGATGCCCTGAAATTGTCTCTGAGATGTTAAATCTGTGTGTAAGATGTTAAATCTCTGGCTCTCTTAGAACTAGCCCAACTGGGAAACTCCTCAGGAATCTCAGCTTCTCTGCTCAGGGTGTAACTGAACATTATCATATTGGACAATGTTGACTCCACTTTTAATACTCTCAGACTTGCTCTGCTTATGACGTGGTGCTTCTGTGACTGTCTTTGCTACTGTAGGCTTGCTGCAGTAAGCAATGAGGTCCTACTCTGCCAAGAGAAACGAACTGGACTCCAGTGAAAAGCTGAAGCACAGCCCAGGTGCTCGCTGGCAGCTTTCCCCAGCTGATGAGTAACCTGGAGGCTGAGATATTATTGCTTGCCTGCTGCTACAGCTCCTTGTGTTATATACTTCTGTTGCAACCCAGACAAGTAAAACAAATATGTCTCCCTACACAGAAAAACCTGATAAACTCCTCCATAGATGTCACAGAAAAGATGAAGAGCAGCTGAGAAATTAGATTCCCAGCCTGGAAGTGGCTCTGCATGATCAGACTCCTGTGGCTCTGTATGATCAGACTCCAGTGCAAGGGTGGTAAGAGGGAATTTGCTCATTGAGAGCAGCTTTGGGGACCAAAACTTTAGGTCCTTTTCTAGGTCTTGTTTCATAAACATACTTTTGTTAGCTTGAGAGGCAGCTATCTGGGCACAGAGTATGGCACTGCCTTCTGACCACAAAACTAACCTGTGCCTCACACTAAAAGCAATGCAGCACCCAGGTGTCAGCTTGTACACGTGGAGAAGCTTCTCCCCAAGCTTTTGCTGCAGTATCCGTGACTTCCCTCTGTATCTGAAATAACAGGTCCATCATGCCTGTTTCTGGTTTTATTCTCTTAGCCCGGGCAAGTGTGTAACACGATAAGACAGCCTTGGCACAAAATAAATTACATTCTGAGTGGTGCTTGTGAAGGATTTAATTACACACAGCTCCAGCCTCTCTATGCTAGAGTAAGGGTTGTCAGTTATGTGACATCTTCCAAGGATGACTATAGCATGGCTAATACCTCTTCCCCTCACATGAAGGATATGGTGTGAGCTGGCAAAATTGATTTGCCTTTTTGTGTGCATCAAGGCTTTATTATATGATAAACACCCAGCTCTGATCATAGAGTCATAGAATGGTTTAGGTTGGAAGAGACCTCAAAGATCATCCAGTTCCAGCTCCCCTGTGCCATAGGCAGGGACACCTCCCACTAGATCAGGACGCTCAAGATCTCATCTAGCCTGGCCTTGAACACCTCCAGGGAGGGAGCAGCCACAGCCTCCCTGGGCAACCTATGCCAGTGTCTCACCACCCTCACTGTGAAGAACTTCCTCCTAACATCCCATTTAAATCTCCCCTCTGCCAGTTTGAACCCATTCCCCCTCATCCTGTCATTATAAGACTTTGTGAACCGTCCCTCCCCAGCCTTCCTGTAGGCTCCCTTCAAATACTGGAAGATTACTATAAGATATGCTATACCCAATGTAAGGAGTGGCACAGCAAAACAAAGTCTAAACATCATTTGTCTAATTGTTCTGGTTTGAACTAATTGGAGGATTTGAATGAGAAATGAGACTATAGGCTGAGAGGAGGAAAACACTGATAATGCTACTTCACTCATAACTTTACTGAGAAAGAAAAAAAAAAAAAACAAGCCCAAAAAAACTTTTAAGAGTTGTAACCCATATATAGGAAAGTCAGACTGCTTCAGACTGCTTTGGGCTGTGGCTGCTCTTCTGCATGGCTCTTTTCTCCTGCTTTCCATAGCTGGATCTGAATAATTTCACTAACTTCTTTCCTGCTGCTAATCCCCCTGACTGATCTACCTTTGCCTATCTGCTGCATGAAACAGCTGTGTGATATAAGATTGGGGAAGGGGGGAAAGGTGGGAGGGGTGGTTGGTTACCCTTCTTAGGGATTTTGATCTCTGGGAGGGCTGTAATGTTTCTGCATTACCTTTTTCACTGTATATGTCTGTAAATATCTGCTATACCTTGTAAATATCTGCTTGGATATTGTGCATTGCTGTAAATATAAAGCTTCACTTATTAACTTCCAGCCAACTAAGTCCTAGCTTGGGTTATTTCAAAGTATGNTGAAAAAAAAAAAAAAAAAAAAAAAAGAAAAAGAAAAAGAAAAAAGCTGGAGAAAGTAATTTTCTCTAGATTCTAAAGAGATTTTGAAGAACTGCTTGGTGAAGACCTTACACAAGTGCATTCTAATCTCACAGGAACTACTGCACACATTCTTTTTTTTTTCTCCCCCACCAGATAGTATAGAAGAAAATCCCCCTGAAGATGTAAAGAGGATGCTTTGGAGAGTTGATCTAAGGCTTGCAGAGCTGCTGTAACAGCACAGCTCTGCAAATGCATGGACCTCCCCGAGCCTAATCTCTCTGTGCCTCCTTGATGGAAAGGGGCTCTCAGACCTACCTGCATTACAGAGCAATTCTTTACTTACAGCTGAAAAAAAACTATTGACAACTCTAAACCAGCAGAGAAAGCTGGAAGCCACTAAAGACTGGAGGAGAAAGCTTTCCAAATGACCTGATCATCTGCAGGCAGAGAGAAATGTAAGAGAAATTCAACTCAACATCTTACGAGGGCACTTGCCTCTGCTGCATGCCAACATTAGTGTAGCGCTGCTGTGGAAGCCTCTCCTACAGCTCCTTAGAGGCTGACTGTAAGGGGTTAAGCCCTCCCAGGAAGGCTTACCTGGAACTGGAGCCTGACTCCTTCCTGGGGGTGGTCTGACTTGCCCCCAGGTGTCATGTTTAGCCCCTTACCACTTCCCACTGAGACCCCTATAAAAGGGGGGGGGGATGAACTTCCTCTCTCTTGGTCTCTGTTTTCCTCACCAGCTCAGCATCTTGCTTCCCTGCTGTTATTTCACCAGGTGCTCTCCAACAAACACGTGGGGAGAGCAGACATATTTGGAACTTTTAACTTGCTGCATCCCACCAGCATCCACCTGTATCTACCACCAATTTCCAACTTCACCGCTTGGATTCAACTTTCACCCACTCCCATCTACGGGTTGTAGTTTTTTTTGGCGCTTTGTTTTTCCTCCTCCATATCCTCTGTAATTCCCCTTACTTTATACCTGTATCTTGTATTTTGTTCCCTCTCCCCCATCCTCTGTAATTCCCCTTACCTTATACCTGTATCTTGTATTAATTCCCCTTACCTTATACCTGTATCTTGTACTTTGTTCCCTCTCCCCTATTCTCTGTAATTCCCCTTACCATATACCTGTATCTTGTACTTTGTTCCCTCTCCCCCTATCCTCTGTAATTCCCCTTACCTTATACCTGTATCTTGTACTTTGTTCCCTATCCTCTGTAATTCCCCTTACCTTTTATCTGCATCTTGTATTTTGTTCCCTCTCCCCCTATCCTCTGTAATTCCCCTTACCTTTTATCTGCATCTTGTATTTTGTTCCCTCTCCCCCTATCCTCTGTAATTCCTCTTACCTTTTACCTGCATCTTGTATTTTATTCTCTCTCCCTCTCTTCTCTGTAATTCCCCTAACCTAAAATACCTTCTATTTAATGTTAATTTTCTTTTCCCCAAGTTGAATTAAGTATTTATAGAGCTATTGAGCTCAGGGGGACTGGCTTAAACTAATACACTGACATGGTCTAGGAGGCTGCAGACCAGATGAAGCCACTGATTTTCGAGCTTCCATTGCATAAAACTGACTTATCCTGCAATGTAAAAAGCCAGCAGTGGTGACACTTGCTAAGCAGCAAGATCAGATTCTTTGTGTCTTTTTCAGGTCTTCACGTATTAGGTTGCAGATATGCTCACAGCAGATTGATTAGGCATGGGTGAAAGCTCATCTAAGCTACAAGAGAGTGAAATTCAAGGCAAATTTCTGTGTCATTTGAAGCACAAGCCAGTTTTTTGTGTGAGCCTTCAGAACAGCAAGCTTTATCTGCTCATCTGAGAGGAACTACAAGGCACTGCAGTGCCCATCCTCTCTGGAGGACAGGAGCTCCTCTTGTTAAGATCATAGAATCAGAGAATCAGACAGGGGTGGAAGGGACCACAAGGATCATTTAGTTCCAACCCCCCTGCCATACCCAGACACACCCTACCCTAGATCAGGCTGCCCACAGCCTCATCCAGCCTAGATGCAAACACCTCCAGGGATCTGGCCCCAAACACCTCCCTGGGCAACCCACTCCAGGCTCTCACCACTCGCATGCTCAACAACTTCCTCCTCACTTCCAGTCTGAATCTCTCCACCTCCAGCTTTGCTCTATTCCTCCTAGTCCTGGCACTACCTGACAGCCTAAAAAGTCCCTCTCCAGCTTTTTTGTAGCCCACTTCAGATATTGGAAGGCCACAAGAAGGTCACCTGGGAGCCTCCTCTTCTCCAGACTCAACAGCCCCAACTCTTTCAGTCTGTCCTCATAGCAGAGGTGCTGCAGCCCTCTGAGCATCCTTGTGGAGCTTCTCTGGACACACTCCAGCATGCCCACATCCCCCTTGTAATAGGGGCTCCAAAACTTCTGAGCAGTAAAAATGAGAACAAGGACAAATGCCCTCACATACTGCTGGGAGATGTTAATGGATGCAAGAGAAGGACATGTTGGTTCCCCTGAAGAGACTGCACCAATGACATCTCCTGAATGTCTCCAATAGGTACTTGCCTTTTCTCCAAGAATCACCTCTAGCCTGCCTAAAGAAGGGCAGTCAAGCTAAGGAAGGGTCTAGAGCACAAGCCTTATAAAGAGTGGCTGAGGGAACCCAGGTTGTTCAGCCTGGAGAAAAGGAAGGTGAGCTGAGACCTTCTGGCTCTCTACAAGTCCCTGAAAGGAGGTGGGAGCCAGGTGGGGCTTGGTCTCTTCTCCCATGTAACAAGTGATAGGAGGAGAGGAAACAGCATCAGGTTGTGACAGAGAGGGTTTAGGTTGGATGTTAGGAGAAACTTCACTGAAAGGGTTGTTAAGCCCCAGACCAGGCTGCCCAGGACAGTGGTGGAGTCTTGATCCCTGGAGGGATTTCAGAGGTGTCCAGGTGCAGTGCTGAAGGACATGGTTTAGTGGTGACCCAGCAGTGTTGGGCTAATGGTTGGACTTAACGATCTTGAAAGTCTCTTAGAATCAGAATCAGTCAGGGTTGGAAGGGACCACAAGGATCAGCCAGTTCCAACCCCCCCTGCCATGCTCAGGGACACCCTACCCTAGATCAGGCTGCCCACAGCCTCTGCCAGCCTGGCTGCAAACACCTAAGTTGCCACCCCTGGAGGTGTTCAAGAAAAGCCTGGATGGGGCACTAAGTGCCATTGGATAGGGCTGGGAGATAGGGTGGACTGGATGATCTTGGAGGTTTCTTCCAGACTGGCTGATTCTTTGATTCTATGTTGGGGACTCTTGTTTGTTCTCTTCTCTCTTCTTGCTCTGATGGATCTGCAAAGCGACGTGGCCTCATCACATTACTTTCTGCTACTGTATGTCACTTAAACCCCAAAGGATTCCAACCAATATGATTCTGTGATCCTTTAAGTCTAAGGTTGTGCTTCAGGCCTTACAATCCTGGTATCACACGAGCCTTACTGAAATGTAAAGAATAGGGAAATCCACCTCCTTTCCTTCTTAGTATTAAATGTTCGCTTCTCTAATGAAGCTGTTTGTGCAAAATATTTACAATCAGAGTTGTCTGCAAGTGAAACAGAAAATGATGGAGCTAAAAGTATGCTTTACATTAAAAAAAAAAAAAAAAAATCATTAATCAAGTATGGGATAGAGTAGAAGCAAAACCCAAAGCCCTTATATCTTACTATCAACAAATCATGTCCTGGCTCAGCCTAGGGATTCATCCATTGCTGCAGACACAGAACATTTATTAGCAGAAGGCATAACAGATGGGAATAAATGGCACTGAACTGCAGGTAGTGCCCAAAGACAGATATTGCTAGTGGGATGACTGATGTCCTTTTTAAGGTTTCTTATTCCTTCCCAGGAATGAATATTAATAAACATAAAAAATTAAACTTATTTTGCTCATACAGCGACATCCAAATGTCTGATGAATCTGCCTGTGGAGCTAGAAGGCCAAACGTTTGATCTGCTTTCAAGTCACAAGATAGAAACTTTGAATCATAGAATCAGAGATGGAGACCACAAGGATCATCCAGTTCCAGCCCCACTGCCATGCCCAGGGACACCCTACCCTAGAGCAGGCTGCCCACAGCCTCCACCAGCCTGGCTGCAAACACCTCCACAAATGTGGCCCCAAACACCTCCCTGGGCAACCCATCCCAGGCTCTCACCACACTCATGCTCAACAACTTCCTCCTCACATCCAATCTGAATCTCCCCACTTCCAGCTTTGCTCCATTCCCCCTAGTCCTGGCACTACCTGAGAGCCTAAAAAGTCCCTCCCCAGCTTTTTTTGTAGCCCTCTTCAGATATTGGAAGGCCACAATAATGCCTAGGGCTACTCCACAGCACCTGGAGCTGTTAAGTTCAGCTGGAGAAGAGAAAGATCCAGGAAGACTTTCTGGTGGCCTTTCAGTACTTAAAGTGGGTCTTACAGGAAAGCTGGGGACAGGGTTTTGAGCAGGGCTGTATTGTGACAGGAGAAGGGGTGATGGTTTGAAACTAAAAGAGGGAGATTCAGACTGAAGGCAGATATATTTTTTCCATTGACAGTGCTGAGACACTGGCTCATGTTTGCCCAGGTCAGGTTGGTTGGGGCTCAGAGCAACCTGCTCTAACTCCAGATGCCCCTGCTGATCGTAAGGGCGCTGGACTAGATGACCTCTGCAGGTCCCATCCTGACCAAATCATTCCACGGTTCTGGAAAAAAGGGCTCCTTTTCCTTCTCCACTTTGTTAACAGAAGTCTCAGCCACTGCCATCTGCATTCAGAGTGACAGCAGGAGAAATGTGTGTGCTGTGACAGTCCCTCCAAGCTGCTCTGCCCTGATGCTGGTCTGTAAGCCAAGGCACTTAGGTGATCAGTTGTGATTTCTTCCAGGTCTAACTGCAAGCATTCAACGTGCCCAGAGTAATGCTTAAAGCAGCCACAGTAGATTACTGTGCCTGGAAGTGAATGTTTACTGCAGATAATCCAAAATGACAGGGCTGATAAACACCACTGGTTAGATCCTGATCAACCACACATCATTTTTCTGATTCATAGCTGAGAGATTGCCTCCTTCAAACTCCACATGCAGGCAGCAGCCTCCAGGGAGAGCCTGAAGTTCCAGGCTGGTATTACTCACATCCAAGGGTACACATCCAGTAAGTTTCTGGATAACTTCTTTTATCAGCTAAGAGTATCTGCCAATTTTGCTGCCTCAGTTGACTTGCTGCAAAAAAAGAGTTACTTTCCAACAGCACAGACCTGCAGATGGGGTGGAGTTTTCTTTTTTATCATCTGAACAAGAAAACCTAATTTTTGGGGATGTTTAGCACTACCACAGCCCTCTAAATTTACCAGCAGCCACAGAAAACAGCCTGCACCTCTCAGAACCTGCCTTTTTGTTAGCCTCTTAAACCTGCACCCAACTGCTTGAGCATTTAACATTTAGCTCTCAGCATACACAGAATAAGTTGGGGCCACTTAGAATCATAGAATCAGTCAAAGTTGGAAGGGACCACAAGGATCAGCCAGTTCCAACCCCCCTGCCATGCCCAGGGACACCCTACCCTAGAGCAGGCTTCCCACAGCCTCAGTCAGCCTGGCTGTAAACACCTCCACACATGTGGCCCCAAACACCTCCCTGGGCAACCCATTCCAGGCTCTCACCACTCTCATGCTCAACAACTTCCTCCTCACATCCACTCTGAATCTCCCTACTGCCATCCTTGCTCCATTCCCCCTACTCCTGTCACTGATAGCCTAAAAAGTCCCTCCCCAGCTTTTTTGTAGGCCACTTCAGATCCTGGAAGGCCACAAGAAGGTCACCTGGGAGCCTCCTCTTCTCCAGCCTGCACAGCCCCAACTCTTTCAGTCTGTCCTCATAGCAGAGGTGCTGCAGCTCTCTGAGCATCCTTGTGGCCCTTCTCTGGGTACACTCCAGCATGTCCACATCCCTCTTGCAATAGGGGCTCCAGATAGTTCGCCCAACTCAAGCCCCTGACTTCTCCAAATAACCTTTATCATACTCGAAATCAAGTGCAAAACTGTAGGCTCCCACCTGCTTTGGGCATGTAAATCCTCACTTTACACTTACAAGTTTCATGGGACATGTAGCTGAGACTCACAGGACAAGGGGCGATGGCTTTAAATTAGAAGAAGGAGATACAGATGAGATATTAGGAAGATGTTTTTATACTGAGGGTGGTGAGATACTGGCCCAGGTTGCCCAGAGAGGTGGTGGATGCCCCAGTCCAGCAACTATTCCAGGTTAGGTTGCTTGGGGATCTAAGCTCCAGGGATCTAAGTTCCAGTTGCAGATGTTCCCGCTGACTGTAAGGGGTTTGCCCTGGATGACTTTCAAATGTCTCTTCCAACCCAAACCGTTTTATGATTCTATGATAGCTGCACAGATACAACCAACTACAGAAGTCAAACCCAAGCTAAAGGCCAAGTGGCATGAGATTTGAGAATCGTGAGCACATGGCACACCTCCTTGAACTGCAGTCAGAGAGGTGTATGCCCTCATGTCAGTGACCATTCAAAGGTCATTGGCTCTGCCCAGGTAACACAGGAGCAGGAATCATAGAATGGTTTAGGTTGGAAGGGACCTCAAAGCTCAGCCAGTTCCAACCCCCCTGTGCCATAGGCAGGGACACCTCCCACTAGAACAGGACACTCAAGGCCTCATCCAACCTGGTCCTGAACGCCTCCAGGGAGGGAGCATCCACAATTTGGCCCAGAAAGTCAAATCTTACCCACAGAAAGAAACAAGAATTACTTGATACAATTCCTAAACCTTTGTTTTTTTTAACTACTTTTTCCTTTAAAAGAAAAAAAAAATCATAAATTAATAGCAGTAGTAAAGCATGAGTAAACCAAAAAGCTTTCCAATTAGCACGACACAGGAGCACAACCAATTACAATTTTGGATCCAAGGTAGCTTATTAGTGCCCTCTCCAAGTTAACTTCAAGGTAGATGGGAGCATTTGCTCTCCAGTGAAAGAGCAGTTCACCATACCTGTCCTCTTACCTAAAAGCGTGGTCGACGGAACAGTGTCTGATGATACTTTGAGGTGGAATTCCGTTCGCCCACACGAGACGGATCCATGGAAATCAACAGAAGATCAGTAGGGAGGAAGTTAACAAAAAATGAAAACGGGGTTAGCTGTGTCTCACAGTCTGAAGGTTCAGGCTATAGGTCACATTGGGAAGCATACAAAGGCAGGAAAATTTAGAAAGGGAGAAGAAAAAGTCTGGCACTAGTACCTGAGTAGTAGGAATTCAACAGAGATTTGCTCTGAAGGGTTTTGCTTTGGACAGAAAATGAACAAGGAGAGGGTGATGCTAGGTAGGAAAGACATAAGGAAAAGACTTTAGACATATATTAAGAGAGAGAAAGAGAACAGGGAGAATGCTCCTCAAAGAACACAGTAATATGGGATATACAAGGCTTATCAAAATGAATTACATTTTTCATCTCCACATGCATATTACATTTATTCCATTGTCATCGTGATGGATTCTCTTTAATACGAGCACTTCAGCCCCCAAATATATCATTAGAGTTACTGCAAATCAGTGTGGTCCTAGACAGGATATACACACACAGGACTATATTCTAGGTACCACTTCTCTTTTTTTTTTCCTTTTTTTAACCTAAGGAACAACCTTATGGGTTCTGTCTCTACGTGAAAGATCCTTGAAAGCAACCCTGGAATCCAAACTAGAGAGAATCAAAGAGAGTATTAGCAGTAAAGCAGCCTGCTCAGACACACCATGGAAATACAGAGGTAGGGCAGCAATTGTTTTAGTGAATACAGACTACCAAGGGACTTGTTCTTCAGCCCAGGACTGTTGATAGCAAATCCCATAATCCTTCCCCCTGTGCGCTGGGCTCTTTCAGCAGCCCTTGCTGCTCTCTCCCATTAAAGCAGCAGCCTCCTCCGGACAAGAATCCACAAATTATTTCCATACTAATCAAATATTTACAGAAAGGAGGCAGGGCTCAACACCTTTTGTGGCAGATTGTTTCCTTGATAGCAAATTTATGAGGCTGGTTGATATCTACAGTGGCACACGTGCACATTCTTATGGCAATCCATCATTCTTGATGGCACATGCCTTTGTTACCCTTCTGCATTCGCTCTTTAGAGTTACAGGCATTTATTTATCTCCTCAAAACAGTGGGAAACAAGCTAATACAAATCTCAGCACATCAGAAAGATGATGACAGGGTAACAGAGGGTGGGGGGAAAAAAAAAAATTCCAATAATCCAGTGAAAAGTAGATTAAACTCAGGATATATCAAAGTAATTTCAGCAGTGACGTTGGGTATCTCTAGAGCAAAGAGCACTTAAAAATTGCAAGTTATCCTATGGTGGGGGGGGGGAAGCAAAGAAATCACTAGTCTGGAGAGTTTCATCAAGCCAACAGAATTACCTTCTAAACAAAATCATCTAGTAAATGAACTTGCTGTCACCCAGCAGTCTCCCACTATATTTTCAGACTCACATCACTTGAAAACATGATAACATAACCAAATTTCTCATAGCTTTGTCTGCTGGAGTTCTGCCTCAGCTGCCTTCAAGCCAGAAAGCATCTCCCCCATTGACAAACCCAGGGAAGAAAGTAGAAGAGCCTCCAATCTAAATCAGACTCTCCTCTTACTGCACTTGGAACCTGGCTGCTTTGACGGATACATAAAATAAGGGTCTAAAAAGAGTGATTTGTTTGTCCAGGGTCACATAGCAAATCAGCAGTCAGGGCTTGGAGCAGGACTCATATTTTCTGAAAGTTGGGAATATAAAAGAACTCACTGGACCACACTGCCTTGCTGGGAACTGCTAACAGCAAAGACTTTGGCAGCTGAAAACAGGCTCCTTGCTTCAGGGACTTTGGCTAACATTATCAGTGGAGGCTTAGGAAATGAACCATATTTGTAAGACAGGGAGGTGATTTCTAGATGACGAAAAGGGAAGAAAAAAAACAAAACAAAACAAAACCAAAAAAGGACTCACCAAACCCCAAGTTTCCCAGAACTTTGGAGAGCTCATTCCCAAAATCAGGCAGGCAGTGGCTTGTACAATGAGATGTGTGCGCAGTGCTGCTTCCTAACCAGAGGTTCTGACCAGCACTCACTTCCAGAGAGGATTTCATGTCAGGGTAGAGATTAAGACTTCATTAAAGAGTCTCTTCTTACTTCCTGTGAGGCCACACAGACCCCCCCCTCCAGTCATGCAGAATTTGGAGGTTCCTTCTGATCTGAAAATGATTCTCCCTCTACTTTGTATAAGATTTCTCTGAACTAGCAAACTCCACAAAAGCCTAAAACCAGCATCAAGAACAGTAAAAGGGATTTTAGTAAATTTATTTTTTCCTTTTTATGCCTTCAATGAAATTTGGCTTTCTTTTTTTTAATAATTAATTTAAGGATTTTTCACTGAAGAAGACATCCTCATGGTCATGATCCTGCAAGTTCTTGGACTGCCTTTACCAGGGAACCTAAAAGTGAAAATTATCTATGGGGTAGGAATGTGAACTAAACCTTGATGTATTTGATTTGCAGCAAATTTTAAAGACCTTTGCACTTAATTTAGCACAAAAAAAAAATCATGCATGACAGGGAAAGAGGTGAATTTAGATGTTTCTTTGCTACTTAAGAGTGCCACTTACCTACATCCTCCTCTTATCTAATTGTTCTTGCTACTAAGAAGCAGATGAACTTGGTAACTGTACAGTAGTTTCCACCCATGTGAAACTCACTTCCCTGCACCTCCCAAAACACTGAATTGCGGAATTGATTCTGCCTTCAAACTGTGCCTCTGCCTGTAACACTAAAGGTCCTTACCTAATCTGTATTGGGCTCTCTCCTGAAGGTCATCTGGAAAAGTGTCTCCTCCCAAACTGAGATGTCAAAAAGTTAAGCACACTCTAATACGTGAGCCTCTAGCAAAACTGGCTGCATTTTAAGAGATTAAATCCTCAAAAATCAAACACTTCCTTCCAGAATCCACCTAAGGATGTCAAGATGGCTATGGTGAGGATGCGGCATCCTCCTGGACAAGCCTAGTCAGTGGCATTTTAGCACTGGGAAGCCAGAAGAGCAGCTCCTTTGTGCAGGTACCATCAGTGCAGCATTGCTGAGGTGATAATGCTGCTGCCTGTCCCATCAAAGGGAAAGGCTGGCCAACTGTGCACACTTTGTGTGCAATGACAACCCCATGCACACCCTTCTGGGCAGTGCACAGACCCCATATTGTCTTCAATTTGTAGCCTCATCTCACAGTAAGCCTGCACCAAGCCAGTGGCTGCACAGACTATTCTGTGCTGCTTCCCCAGTGTCCCTGCAATCTGAGGAGCAGGCTCACATGCTGCAGGCACCATCATCTACATTCAATGGATTTTCATTTTTCAAAAGAAGGAAGATTTTTGAGAAAATGAGCAACTATGAGGAGCCTGCTTTTGCTTCCACTAAACCCTGGGTAAAAGCAGACAAGCTGGAATAGCCCTGACCTAATCTGGCTTTAAGCAAACACCCCTTCTGATTCCATATGGTGTCAGAAACAGAGGCTGAGTCCAGAAATTATAAAATAGAATCACAGAATTAGTCAGGTTTGGAAAGGACCACAAGGATCATCTAGTTCCAACCACCCTGCCATGGGCAGGGGCACCCTACCCTAGAGCTAGAAGCCTATAGGCTTCTCTATAGGTGCCTATAGGGACACCCTACCCTAGAGCAGGCTTCTCTATATGCCAGTAAGAGTTCTGGCTGAATAAGGACTAGCAGTGTAGAATGGAAAGAGGGATGAGGAGCTTTGCTTTGGAACAGGAAAGAAATGTCCATGTCTTTCCCACTTTTCAGCAAGACCTGAGGTCTCCTGGTCCCAGCACTGAAGCTACAGTCCTTGTGGGAATGGCCTTACTGCTGTAAGGATAATGCACAGCTCTGCCTAATGACAAAAATCAAAGCTCAGATGTCCAACAGCTGTGTGCTCCTGGGCACTGCTCTGCCCTCGACAAAGGGCTCCATTGCACCCAAACAGCTTGCACTGAAAATATGACAGCAGGTGAAGAAATGTGCAGACAGGAGTGTGGGAACTCAGTGGTGGAGTAATGCCCATGAGCACACTGCACACTCTTTTCAGAGTTGCCTGCAAAAGCAGTCATGTCTATGTCTCCTCAGCAAAGGAGGGGCTGAGAAGCAGAAGGGCAGCTGCTCTTTTCTGATGCCCTTCATGGTGCACAGCACCAGGGCAGCACCCTTGACAGCTGCTGGAGCTGTCAGGTGGGAGCTCGCCAGACAGGTGATAGTGGCAGCAAGAAAGACAGCAAAAGGGGAGGCTACAGCAGGAGGGCAGGTAGGGGTCACTCAAGTACAGAAAAAACCCTGCAGCAGGAGCAGACCCATAGCTGAATTGGAGAGACTACCATCACACAACTATAGATGTGCTTGTCTTGGAAAGGACCTCAAAGATCATCATGTTCCAGTCTCCCTGCAGTGAGCAGGGACATCTTCAACTAGAACAGGTTGCTCAAAGCCCCATCCAACCTGGCTTGGAACACTTCCAGGTTTGGAATTTCCACAACTGCTCTGGACAGCCTGTTCCAGTGTCTCACCAGCTTGACAGTGAAGAATTTCTTTCTAATGTCTAACCTAAATTGACCTTTTTAGTCTGAAACCACTACTGCTCGTTCTATCACTGAACACTCTGATGAAGACTCTCCTGACCAGCTTTCCTCTAACTCCCTTTAAGAGCTTCAAGGCCACACAAAGGTCTCCCTGGAGCCTTCTCTTCTCCCAGCTGACACAACCTCCAACTCTTGCAGTCTGTGCTCCTAGCAGAGGTGTTCTAGCCCACTGATCATCTATGTTGCAGCCTCTGGACCTGCTCCAACAGGCACATGTCCTTAAGCAAAAAAATGTCCTTAAGCGACTCAATTAATTTGTTCTGTCTGAAAAGTCATTAAAATTATTAAGACAGGAAGGAAAAGAAATGGAGGGAAGGACACATCCTGCAAGGACACTGTCATCTGCAGATAGACCTGTTTGCAAGTCACACTGTTTTTGGGTTAGCTACTTCACAAGTTGTCTTGTTCCATTTTATTGCTCCTGTGAGCTGGCAAGGTGATCTTGAGATGGAAAACGTTTAGCTTCTCTGGGGGCACTTGCTTCAAAAAGGAGAGGAGCATTTGCATGGCACTTCTACAGCTCCCAGAACTGAGGATGGAGATGGAGAAGATGACTACCTAGCATGAGATACCTGTGAATGCTATTTACCATTAGAGGAGGGGAAAAGGATAATCAAAGAAGGAATTTGACTGCTGCTTAAAGACAAAGAGCAGATTTTAAAAGCCAAAATGGATAACCCCTTGTAAAACTCTAGCAGGAGGAAGCAATCCTACTATGGTATTCAAAAGTTAGAGTAAGTTCCTCTAGAAACTTTCAAGTATTAAACTCTTAAGGCAATTTAAAAGAAAAAAGAAAGTATTTTCTCCATAAAATTCCTGCATCCTCCTGTGCACACAACTTACCTTTAACACTTCAGCATCACAGACTTTGCAAGTAAAACATAATGGGAGGAATCACGAAAGCTTACTGGGAACTGTTGCTCATGGATATAAAGAGAATGGGAAAATAAATAAGTAAGTAAAAAAATTAACAGGTCCAGGACATGATCCAGAGTGTGGTATAGAGAGAGGCAGTGATAAAAGCTGCACTGATGTTAGATAAGCAAAGCACTGGGTGATTTTAAAAGAAAAAAAAAGATAAAACCTGGAGGGATGCTTTTTAACTAAATTAGATACAACATATTTTCTCTAGCTGCCATTTCAAGTAAATGACTCAGTGGTTATAATTAGTCTCTTAAAATACCAACAGCAATAAATAAAAATAAATCTGAGGGCAGTTGTCAAGCTCAACCCTTTTCTCATTTTTTGGCTGANATCCACATTGTGAAGAAGGTGTTCAAAGTTTCACTTTCCCCAGCCACTCTTGCCAAGCTCCCTTTGCTGTTTCTGGGATGTCCTTTACAGTGCTGCCCTCTGCTATCCTGTCCTTCAAGATGTGAACCCCTGATGGCAACTCTCGCTGTCTCTTTAGAAGATGCAGCTACTCAGCAGCCAAGAAAATTAGATTTTGGCTCGAGCCAATTTAATATCAGAGAGCAGTGCTCACTGCTAGCCTTGGCAGTCCCAAACACCTATTTATCCAGCTCACAGGTACGTTACACGGAGCGCCGGCAGCGGCACATGCAGATGGAATTTGACATGCCCTACAGATAAGAGGGAAAGGAGAATTCACTCAGCCTGTCCCACTCGGTTGGAGATTACAGAGCAAGGCTCTGGTGAGAGAACATTTTGCACCGTAAGCACCTCCATGTTAGTAAATAAGGGGGAAAACACACTTCACTAAAGATGTTGAAGAGAGGCAGAAGAGTTTTAGCACATACTTGTGTTTCAGAGCAGTTCCCTGTTCAAACTAGCAGGCTGTGTCAAAAGAAGGAGTGACATTTCCCGTAGTGTCTAAGGTAAAATTTATTTAATATGCAAAGGTTTACAAATCCACCATGCAATCCCCCCATGCACTCAAGTGGATCTAGCGAGGCTCAAGTATGGACTTTGCGCTGCTTTACCCACAAAACTCATCCAGCTACAGAGGGCTGAGTGGATTACAACTATTAGCTAAGATTAGTGTTACTGAACCCCTGTGAAGAATAAAAAGCGAGGACACAGACACAAGGAGAAATGCTGTCTTTCCATGCCAGTGCTCTAAGCAGGAGACCATGCTGTCTTTCACAACAACATTGTACAGAAAAAGGGGATTTCATCCTACAAGTCAGCTAAGTGATTTGATTCGACTCTTCCACTCACAAAGGAAAAGCATTTCTGAAGAACAAATAAGCATGTGCCTTTTTGACTGATAGAGATAGTAAAACAGACCACATAAAAACCATTCTCAGCAGATGCAGAGCCAGGAGGACTGCTCCCCACCTGTCTGCAGTGCCAGAGACATTGCAGACATCTGAGCTCTAGCCAGCTACTTCAGTGATCTCTGTCCCTGTCGGTCCTAGCTCCTCAACACTGTGCCCATAGGAATAGGTCCTCTTAAGAACCCAGAGCTCTCCAAAGGGGACATATCCATTGCAAGCAAGTTAAACTTACTGAATCCATTAACATCTTGGCAGCTGGAAGAAAAAGCTTCTTCATTGTGCGCAGCACTGAGTTTGGTAGAGGTCTTGTCAGATGTAGCCACAGGACCCATCTCCCTCTGTGTGCTGGTCTGAGTCTCCTTCTGCTTCTTGGCTAGCTTCCTTTAGGGCATTTTGAAGAGGGGAGAAATCAAGGTCAGTTTTCCCTCGTTAAGAACAAAGCCACCACAAAATATTTTGAAAGCCACCATTATCCCCCTTGGTCAGACATGCAGGGCATGTGACAAACCGCACCAGAGGAAGCCCCACAGCTACTTAATGTAACCGTTGTGGAGCACCATCAATAGAATGATACCAGTCTTTGAGCTTAGCTGTCCCTCCCAGTAACTTCTCTTCCACCAACCTGCATCACCCCAGCAGTAGGAGTGCTACATCATCCTTGAAGAGGGTAGCATAAGGTAAAGCTCCCGGAGTGGGCATCAGTCACTCCAGGAAGAGCAGAGGGCAAGGGTAAGGGCAGTGGTTTGGAACTGCTCGCTGGGACATAAAGGGGACATCTGCATCCATCCCATGGGGAGTGAGTAGGAATGGAGACCTGACTCCTTGCAACCTGATCACTGAAGCAGGAGCTGATCCCAAGCAAAGCAAGGAGGACAGCAGCCTCTACTGAACTCTGGCACTCCTCTAAACTGCATTGAGGACCAACAGACAGCAAAGAGTGGGGAAAACTAAAGGTTGAAGTTACTTCAGAGTTCACCAAATATGCCTCTCTTCTGAGAAAATGACTCTTTTTTATTTATCTTATTTTGAATTGATGTAAAAAATGATAATTAAAAAAAAAAAAGGGCAAAAGCAGAAGCATCTCCTGCTCTAAAAACACCAACAGAGGCAAAAATGCAAGAGGCTCCTCTTTTGCAAACACAGCTAATATAATAAGAAAAAGGAGAGAAGCAGGAAAAGTGAGCTGCTAAGCTTCTGTTGACATTTGACTGCCCCGTGCTCCGTTCGTATCAGAGAGAGAGAAAAAAAACACTGTTTAAAAATGAATGTGTGACATTCTACAATCTGCACCTTGGGAAAAAAATAAAAAAATCACACAAATCCCCAACACCAGCAAAGGAACTTTGCTTACACGACTTCCAGAGATAAGGAAATAAAACAAAATAAAGGGAGAAAAAACAGATTACTGTAAGAAGGAGATTTAGTTTTCTTCTTTCCTCCTACTCAAAGGGAAAAAAAAAAAAAAAAAAANCTCCCCAAAGGAAAAAAAAAAAAAAAAAAAAAAAGAAAAAGAAAAATCCTAACAACTAAATCATTTTGCAAAGAGGTTTTTCTTCACTCAAATGACACGCTTATGGTTAAGTCCTACCCATCTTTTAAAGTTCATGAGATCCTTAAAAGGATATTCCTTGCAACATACTCCAACAGGCTTTGCTTATTCCCAGCACGTGTCAGAAATGGCATTTACAAGCAAGTTGGAGCACACAGCTGAGCCCCAGCCCTTTGTGAGATGGGTAGCTGGGCCAGTTACACTCATTTGCAAGGAGGGGTCAAAGAAAACTAAAACCTTTGCCTGTGTCCGTGGGAAACGACTACTTCAAGGCAAGCTGATAACCCCGAGCAGGAGAGCACAGATTGCTGGAGAAGTGCCCAGCACTGAAGTGATGCAGGCTTTTGAACGACGACATCTGTTTCATCTGCTCTACCAGGCGAGGTTCAGGCTTTTAATGGTTAGTGGTTTCAATTCAAACCCCCAGCTCTTCAAATAGGGCACACAATTCCAGAGTGCACACTGAGACCTCACAACATCTCCGTGGTGTCCCCACTTCTGCAGATGAAGATGCAAACAGAGGGACTGCCCTGGAGCGATGAAGCAGAAAGCTGGCGTTTGATGATGTTAAAAGCTTTGCTTCCAGTGCTCAGTGATGGTAGCACTGTCAGATTTATTAACTACCAGCTGCAGCCATGGGAGACTTTTTTTTTGTGTGTATGTGTGTGTGTGTGTGTGTGCTGGGGTACCTGAGGTAGCAACAATAGTCTTGAAGTGAACCCTGCGAGGCAGTTATTTGAATCCTTCAGATTTGCTAATCA
The DNA here is from genome assembly GCA_013396835.1 of Psilopogon haemacephalus. Lineage (NCBI taxonomy): Eukaryota > Metazoa > Chordata > Aves > Piciformes > Megalaimidae > Psilopogon > Psilopogon haemacephalus. Next base: position 495,296 of record VWZI01006230.1, on the reverse strand, counting down.
TACACAGCTACGCAAATTCTTTGGCAAGAGGAATTAAAGTCTCTCAGTGGGAAATGCTAATCCAAAAAGTCAAAGTCCTTAATAACAAGCACTGTGGACTGCTGGGGTGAGCCATTACAGACGACCACACTACTGAAGTTTCAAAGTGGTGAATCAGATAAGGGTTGACTTCCTTGTTCAATGCAGATTAAATTATTTGTGGCAATAATTAATCTGTAAGCCTCATTGCCTGGTATCTTTTCAGAGATGCCAACGACCTATGAGGAGCCAGAACTGGCAAACTCCTTTTCTCTTTCAGTGAAAGAGCAATAACATTTCTGCATGTGCTAGGCAGGAAAAAATAATAATAATAAAAAATATATATATAAAACCCCCAAACCCAAGCCCCTTAAGTCCCCAAAGGCCTGCTTACAAAAGCCCTAGGCAAAGCAGTTCTACCTGGTCCTGTAGAAGACAGAGAGGCCCCTAAAACATTGGCTTGAATGCCTAAAAAGAAAAGGTGACATGAGTTTAAAGTTCTCAATCTAACTCGCACACACAAAGCAGGCTGCTGGTGGGGAGGACCAGCGAACACCTGCGCATGCTCAGGAGAAGCCACACAGCAAATCGCTCTGCATCTGGCACCGCTGCCCTTCGCTGTCACCACAGCCTTAGCGCTTCCCACCTTGCTCCCTCTCTATTCCGAGAACGTAAAAATCCTCCATCTAAATTTCGAGGGGGGAAAGGAAGACGGATCTCTTTTGAGGATTTGAGGAGCTAAGCTTGCCAGACACACATCAAGGGGCCCTCGGTTTCTAAATGTGCCTTTTCTGCCTCAGTTACGTGTCTGGATGGAGTGGCAGCACAGGACTAAGCCTATTTGGTCCTCACCGTGATTATAATTCATAGAAAGGATTATTAAAAAAAAAAAAAAAATCAAATGACTAGCATTTTCTAGAATGCAAGGGATGTGACTTAAACCCACAGCTAGGTAGAGGTTTATTTCCCAGCATGTCGAAACGCCTTTGGAATTGGGGAAAAAAAAAAAAAAAAAAAAGGCATTTATCTGGAAAAGCTGCTTCCAAAAATAGGGCACTTCAAGGGATCTCTGTGAATCACTGACAGGCTGCACCAGTGACAGGGCTCCTGCTCTCCTTACTGACCAGCCTCCCCTAGATAACAACAACCACAACACCCAGATGAAGCTGCTATCGGTACATTAGTGCCAATCACGAGCAGGCTGCAGCCAGAGGGCACCCAGCTCAGCCTGTCACCAGGCACTGGGAGGACGCTTTCCATCTCATGCATTATGTGGCTGAAAAGAGGAAGAAATAAAGGACCAGGCAGATATTTGGAAGGAGAGTCTGAGATAATCAACACGAGGTGAAGTGGCTGAAACATCAAAATGTACATGAGGTGACGTTAATGGCTGCTTTATGTTAAAGTGCAAGGAAAATGCACCAAGGACAACACAAAAGTCCGTGGATTGGGGGTTCCTGGGCTGCCCTTTTCAGTTCAGGAGGGTTTTTAAGGGTGAGATGATGTTTACAAGCACTATACACACACAGGAGGGATGAGACAGAAAGATGCTCAAAGCAGCACACACAAATGAATCCAGCTGTATAATCAGGCAGTTGAAGCTAACCCAACTAAAGCCAGGGTAGGGAGTACTGGCAGTGAACCTCAACCAGGTGTGAATGTGGAAATAAAAAAAGATGGGCAATTCTATTCAGCTATCCTGGATATGTTCAAGACCAGGCTGGATGAGGTCTTGAGCGACCTGATCTAGTGGGAGCTGTCCCTGCCTGTGGCAGGGGGGTTGGAGCTGGATGATCTTTGAGGTCTCTTCCAGCCTAAACCATTCTATTTTTGAAGCTTCTATCAGAGCAGGGAGACAAAAAGAAATATGCTTGAAGCACTGTATTAAAATTGCTGGAGGTTCCAGTTTAACAGTCAAGGAATGCAAACTCAGGATCAAACACAAAGCATTTCCTGCATTAATCAGAAAGCTCAAGCAACTTTTCCAGGGAGAAGTATCTGTGGGATCAGATTCCTGTTCTGGATAAACTTCAGGGCTTGTATTTTAAGCGCAGCTCTGACCTCATCTCTAACTNTTTTTTTAATATCCATTTTGCATGCATGAATGTTAAAATCTGCAACTGTCACTTCTGAAGAGCTCTTGTACACACACGTTGACAGATTTAATTTTAGATGTTTCCCCAGGATGGGTTACATACACTGCAAGGCAGATTTGCATGCACAGGTAATTTAGACATTAGGTAGAGATCAGGTAAGTTAAACAGGAAAACCTCCTCCTACAGACGGGAGTTGCACATTGCTCTCATTCTCAGGAAGGAATTTCAGGAAGCTGCAAAATACAATGGCTTTTAGGTGTCTGTGCTCAGCAGCCTGCTAGGAGCACACATCATTTATAATGAAATCTGCACAAATTTGAGGCAGGCAGCAATCAGCTGTGCTAACACCCAACTGGGAGCACTGGGTAAGTAGTAGTTCTACGGCAAAGGATATCTGTGCCCTAAACCTGTAGCAGATCACAAACTCAATTTGAAAGAGCAGTTTCATGCTGGTGCAAAAAGAAAAAAAAAAAAAAAGAAGAAGGGAGGGATTATAGATGGCTCTGTGGGTCTGTAATCCTTTTATTCTGCCTGAGGATGAGTAAGGCTCTGCTGCAACACTGCACTTGAGATGGGTGCCGAAGGGACATGTGCGAAGGCAGAACAAGAAAGGTAAATCTAGAAAACATGACCTACGAGCAAAGGCCAAAGGAAGTATGGATCTTTAATCTAGAGAACAGAAAACCAAACAGGGCTGACAGGTCTTCAAACAGACAAAAGACACCACAGGGAAGCTGTTCCCCCTGTCTACAGGAGCTGGGACAAAAGTAATGGGGCACTTAATTTTGAATGCTGGGAAAACTGTGTGTAGGAGAGGCTGCCCATCTGTCTGGCCAACTGTGCAGGCAGGCTGTGAAATCTTGGTCACCAGAGAAGTCTTTAAACAGAGAGCAAGAGGGAGGGGAGTTAAAGGCAACCCAGCACTGGTCGGGGAGGTCTCCTTGCTGGACTCTGAAGGGCTGATTTACTACCACACTTCATCAATGCTCCCTTTGCAGACTGTAGCCTCAGAAGAGCTGAGAAATATCCACACACAAATACGCAGCTTACTGCTTCTTACAGCTGCTATCAGGGCAAATCCCCCACTTACAGCACACGCAGAGACAGCTTTACTTGCACTTTTTTATCACCTGCCATGGTGAAGCCAAACTCAGTGCAGTTTACTGCAGGAGCAGAGGGGATTCACTGCAGTAAAGGTGAAGCCAAACCACTGTTACTTACAGAGCAAGCATTACTTTGACACAACAAAAGCAGTACAACACCAAAAGGATGCTCTGAGTATTTTATATTGTCCATAGTAGAAGCACAGGGTATTGAAAACCATAGGGCTGTGCTCTCTAAGGGTTACTTGATCAAATTAATCAGTGTTTGGGGAGGACCTTTACTTATAGACTTTAGAGAAGAGAGGTGCATGTAGGAGCCATCGAGTGTGAGTGCATGCTGGTAGAGACAGCCAGCAAGCACTGCCCTCTGCAAAGCTGAGGCTGGCAATCACCACACAGGCATGTTATAAGCTAAATCTCACTATTCTTTCTGGATTTTAATTATATCTTCCTTAATTTGCTTTCATCAGACTGGCATAAACACTGATTCATTATGCTGGTTTGTTGTTTTTTTTTCCAGCACCTAATGAGAAAACCAAGTTCTTCTGAAAATTCTCATTTAGCAAGTGGACCTGTGCAGGCAAGCCTCACCATGCATGGAAATACATGGAGATATTTATGTGTGTGGCTCTACAGAGGTATGCCCATAAATAATATTTTACTTCTCTTCAAATGTCCCACAGATGGTGGAAATATCTTCAGCACAGACTCCATTATTTCAGAAAGTGCAAGTATAAATTTAGCTTAATACCTCTGACTGAAGCTCTCCCATGAAAAAGAAACTCCTAGCTGAAACCACAACAATTCAAACTGGTGTGAAATGATGATGGGGAGGTGAAAGGGCTTTCTACAAACACATTCATGTCCTCAGTGCTTTGGCCAGGTCAGGGGAAAAGACAAACAAGATAATTGCCACTGAGTGCCCAAACTGAGTGCTTCCAACACATGCATAAATCTATTTCCACAAACACTGTTCTGGTCTGATATCATTCTTGATTACATTTTGTTCTGCAACTATTACCCATCCCAGGAAAAAAAAAAAAGAAACAAAACAGAACAACTCCACCCACACACAGAAAACATTTCCATGCTTTTTCCTGGTGAGGAGATAATAAAGCCTTGCTATGGGTTGCTGCAGTGGAAAACAGTGTTGGGAAAGAAGTGTCTGTCAAACCCTCTTGCAAGGCAATGAATTGCTGTTGGTGTTCTACAGCTTCAGCTAGGAGAGGAAACAAAAACTTTGGGACGTGGATGGGATGCTAACTTGCACTGCACATTGTTAACTTAACAATGCATTAATGGAAGTGCAATGTGACAGAGCTGCCAGTTCTGCACTCACCTAAGACAACGTTACTCTGGGTGTAAATACAGAGTAACCCCTCTGAAAAGGTCCAGGCATCAGCCTGGCCACAGGTATGCAGTGAGTGCAGCAGGACGGGAACTATCAATTCCATATCCCTCTCTTCCCATCAGAAAACCAAGTTCTGCCCAAGGACCTAAGTAATTAACTTAGTGATGGGTAAATTGAAGTACACAAAATTATGTCAATGCTGCACAATGACTTGGGAATAGAACCTTCCTGAGTTTGTATTTCCACTTAAAGCATGTTAAAGATCTTTACAGTGTTAAAGATCTTTATGGCCTTTTCTCTCAGCCACACTAATATCCCTTTCTATGTGTTGTAGGAAGTTTTCAATGAGGTGTTGCTATACAGAACTCCCCTAACTGTAAGCACAAGACAGCGAAAGAAGTTGATCTTATAAATAAATATCGTTGACTGTTTTCACCAGAACTGCAGATACTCAACCATGCTACAGAATCTGATTTTACAGCCCTGGACTGCAGCAGAACACAAGTCAGGCTGAAGGCAAAACTCCAGACCTGTCATTATCACAATGCTTATGGCCCATCTTTGAAAAACAAAATAATGTTACTCCTGATCTGCATCTCCATGACTTCAATAAAGCTATCTAGAAGAGTTAGAGTTGGAGATTTTGGTCCTTAAGGGGAAGAAATGCCACTATAACTGGTGACAAAGGGCTGAAAGGAATTATCTGAAAGCAGAGGAGATTTAGTCTAAGCAGCACAACTTTGAAGTCCAGAAATTCAAATTAAAAATAAAGTGATGTAGACCATATGGCTGCACTTAAAGGTCTGCCAACAGATCTATTTGAGAATCTGCTTTTCAATACCAGTAAACTCACACAACTGCATTTTGCTTCAGGACTAAAACATTCATGCAAGGTCTGTAGCATCAAAAAAAAAAAAAAAATCTCTCTGTATACATATTGCTACTCTTATTTTCACAACATTTCAAATCAACTTAAATCAAACCTCTCTGCTCTTAAGAGGCTGCAGGAATTTCGATCAGCTTTGGCTGAGAATTACACAGTCCTTGGCAGTTAAAGGTTTTCACCTGCAATCATAATGAAATATCCCATTGCATGTGAAACTTGAAACATGAAAGTCAATAAAAATTCATCACATGTTCCTTCATGGACTCTCCTGCTTTCTTGCCTCACTACCCTTATTGCTCTCAGACCTTAACTACTGTTCAGGGAAAGAAAACCAAACCAAACCAAGCTCGGTTTTGCCAGGTCAGGGCAATCTGTAACCAACCACTGACACACACAGCCTGATGATGGAAGTATTTGCTGTGTGATGACCAAAATCTCTCTGTTACCTCTAACAGACTGATGCTCCAACTAGCAGAGCTTGTGCTTGATGGGCTACCTGTGAGACCACAAGCATTGAGCTAAGAACGAGGTCTCTGCAAAAAATGCTAGGTGCAGTACTAGGGAGATGGTTGCATGATTTCTGCATCCTGAGCTCAGATCTCTGCTGAGGGCTTGTTTGGGTTACTATCAACACAAAAGCTTGCCTGATGATACCTCTGCTGTGATATACTGCACAGTGCACAATCTGCTTTACTAAATCTTATTAAAGCACTGCTGAAGCTCATTGCAACCTCAGCCTTGGGTGACCTCCAGAGTTTGCCTCTTGACTTCTTCTGAGTCACTCTCCTGTTCCCAGAGAAAAACGTTCCACAGAAGCCATTACAAGACAGCAAAGAGGCCACTTAATAACAGCTTTCCTTCCTCTGTAGCAGAGTAATCCTCAGCTGGCTGCTTAAAGCAATCTTGTTGTGCAGTTGTATAAAGGGGTCACGCAGGGCTCAGAAGTTGATTCATCTTTTGAAATACGCAAATCTTGAATTAGAATAAAGCAGGGAACGTTCTGACCGGGTACTGTCTGTTGCAAGAATTAAAAACTATAATGGCCAGCTGGGGATTGAGCTCTTCAGGCAGTGGTGCTGCCTGGTTGTACAGAAAACCCAGCAGTGGAACACTCCAGAGGGCACTTCTCTGAAGCTCCTAAGAAAGAGGCAGAAGAGGAAAGGTTGTAGCAAGAAACACAACCAGCTAGCAGCACCTACATGCTGAAAGGGTCCCTTACTTCAATATTTATGCTTCTCTTGAAACCTGACTTCTTCAGGTCAAATTCCATTCTTGGTGAGCCAGTGTAAAGTGTAGAGGAAATGGAATTAGTTTGCATTTACAATACTCTAGGCTCATTATGATGTCTTTAAGCTCCTCACACACTTAAGGAGTGGGGAAGACTCCTCTTTCAGTTATTTGCTGATAGATCATCAAGAAGGCACAATCACTCCCCATATGTAGGGATCCTTGTGATGAACTCCTCTGCCCTGACCAACAGGTCGAAATCACTCAGGAAAGTCAGCTTCTACTAAAATGGCACAACAAAAGTGCACTCATTTCACTGACCTGCTAAACATCTTCCAACTGCATCCACAGGACAAAGTCACAACACCAAGCCAAACTGAACTGTAGGAACAGGCAGAAGAGGAGGGTGCCCTGGGTAGCCAAAGGGGCCAGCAGAGCAGACATGACCCTTTTGACCCCTTTGTCATTGTCAGAGCCCTGGAATGTCTGGCAAGTTGCTACTTTGGGGGGAAAGCTTTAGGTCAGGGATCTGATTGATGCTGCTGAAGATGCAGAGGGCAAACCTGTTTGTCTCAACACTAACAGTTGCCTTTCACATCCCTCTCCACCCCTCTGATGGCAGTGAAGGCATCCAACTCACTTCTCCAGGACTTTCTCCTCAGATCATTGATCCAGTCCTCTCCTCAGACAACTGTTATCATGGCAGAAACAGCTTGGCCCTGATTACTTTCCAGCCCCTCAATCTTTAGGCAACAGATGGCTCTGGAAGTACTGATGTGTGAAGCATTTCCGCGCGCCTTAACAACTGCCTTAATTATGCAGCATTGTCGTTAGGACCGGACAGGTGATTTAGATCTGCAAATCTGAACCCACTCCATCATCCTGTGGTCTGAACTGACACTTGGGACCTGGCAGCTGCAGGAGCAGGGATGTTTGCTGAGATAATGTCAAGCCGTGGTCGTCAGAAATCTTTACTTTTTAAAAACACTTACACCCGTGGCTGAGTAATTCCCAACAGCAGCTTTCAGGTGTGAATTTCCCTGCAGTCTGGCTAAATAACAACGATGAGAGGTGCAGCTGGGGACACCCTATTTATCCATTAGCACTTGCAGGACTATAAACCATAACTGACATGTCTGTGGACAGGTGTGATGGCAAACCAGGGAAAACACAGCCGTGTGAAACTGGGAAGATAAAACACAAGCTGCTGGAGAGGACAAGGATAAATGGAGTGGTAAACTGGAAAGGAACAAAAGAAAAAAAAAATAGTGATAAAGGAATATAACAAAGCACAAATTACCACAGGGTAACATCAAGAAACATCATCCCCAGCCAAGTACTTACAAGTAATAGGAGTAGGAATATGCATTTCTTCTAAACGTTGAGGGCCAGCCAGATGAACAAAACATCCAAAAGGAGAGTGAGGGAAGAGAAAAAAACATCATTAGATTTATTTGAACTCTAGGGTGTTTTGCTTTTTTTTTTTTTCATTTGCAAAGTATTTGTGCTAGAGGCTGTGGTCACTGAAGAGCAGGGAAATTGTGTTGAACTCCAGGAAATGTTCTTAATGCTCAAAGTACTCAGGGTGGTGGAAAGGGTTATCCACACAGTGTGCACTTTATGATGTGGAAGTGAACTCTGCTAACAACAACCCACCTGGTTGATCAAAAGGAGAAATAATCTGGTTTAAATGGTGAATAAAAGCACAAAGTGCAACCCAACTAACATTTTAGAGATGAATATAACAGAGATTTAGGGAAGTGTAAAGGATGGATGGCCAGGTGAAGCAGGGGACTCTGGCTGAAGGAGTCCCTGGCACCCAGTGACAGAACAAGGGGGTACAGTCCCTAGCTGTGCCAAGAGAGGTTTAGGCTGGATTTAGGAAGATGTTCTTCATGGAGAGTGATTGGCATGGGCTGCCCAGGGAGGTGGTGGAGTCACCATCCTTGGAGGTGTTTAAAAGGATGTTGGATGAGGCACTTAGAATCATAGAATGGTTTAGGTTGGAAGAGACCTCAAAAATCATCCAGTTCCAAATCCCCACCATAGGCAGGGACACCTCCCACTAGATCAGGTCGCTCAAGATCTCATCCAATTTGGTCTTGAACACATCCAGGGAGGGAGCAGCCATAACCTCCCTGGGCAACCTGTGCCAGTGTCTCACCACCCTCACTGTTAAGAACTTCCTCCTAACATCCCACTTAAACCTCCCCTCCGCCAGTTTGAACCCGTTCCCCCTCATCCTGTCATTACAAAACTTTGTCAATAGTGTCTCCCCAGCCTTCCTGTAAGACCCCTTCAGATACTTAGTGCCATGGTTTAGCTGATTAGAAGGGTTAGGTGATAGATTGGGCTCGATGATCTCAGAGGTCTTTTCCAACCTGGTTAATTCTGTCATTCTGTAGCTCCACCAGCTGTCATGAGCCACTGTTCCCCCACACTTTACTCATCAGTCAGGCACTGGAATGAGCTTCCCAGGGAGGTGGTGGAGTTGCCAACTCTGGATGTGTTTAAGGGTTGTTTGGAGGTGGGGCTTAGGGATATGGTTTAAGGTTGAGTAGGGTTATAGGTTGGACTTGGTGATCCTGAGGGAAGGGAGAGTGAAAGGAGGAAGAAACCAGCCTGTTTTCAGTGATGTCCAACAATAGGACAAGGGGAAATGGGTGCAAGCTGGAGAAGAGGAGGATCCACATGAACGTAAGAAAAATACTTTGCTACTGTGAGGGTGACAGAGCCCTGGAGCAGGCTGCTCAGAGAGGTTGTGGAGACTCCTTCTCTGGAGACATTCAAAACCTGTCTGGATGCATTCCTGCATCCTGTGTGACCTGCTCCTGCATGGTCCTGCTCTAGCAGCAGGGTTGGACTGGATGATCTTTCAATGTCCCTTCTAACACCTAACATTCTGTGATTCTTGCAGATACAAGGCACAAGGGAGCCTTGAAAGCAGCAGCTAGGGTCAAACCAGGGGAAAACAATGACACTCAAACTTCAGCCTACTGCACCACTTTAAACCCCATCTGTGAAGATACTACACCTAGCAGGAAGTGCTTAGGAGTATAAATGCAGGGTTCCAGTGTTCACTTTTATGGTTGCCCTGAGCACACGAGACCAGATACAACACAGTCACTCTCTGTGCACCACCATCCTCCTTTTTAAACACACACTGAGGAAAGAACAGTGACTTAGCGCTGTTCTAAAGGATTACTGCTCTGAAATGACAGGTTTTGCCTGGTGGTGGCTTGTACTACACACGCTCAAATTCTTGCCAGCTTCCTGATATATGCCAAGTGATTTGAGTGACACCAGTTCCTAGGTACACCTCAATGTGTTTTAACATCATGCTATTATCTCCTGAAACCCAGAAACTCTACGTGTCATAGCATTGGACCTGTTCAGCACAGTGATTGCCACTGAGCTTCACTGTGATATTCCAAGCTTCTCTGAAGCTCTAAACAAAGGGAAAACATCAGCAGGATGTGTAAAACAAAAGCCCATGCAGATGAGCCTCCTACATCCTCCAACTGATTCCAACCCCTCTAATAGACCAGGGCTATATTTCACACAGCACCATCAGCTGGGCTTATTCTGTTGAACATAGAATGGTCTTGGGCTGTAAGTGACCTCCAAAGCTTACATAGTCCAACACAGAATGGTTTTGGGCTGGATGGGATTTCCAAAGTTTACATAGTCCAACATAGAATCATAGAATGGTTTTGGGCTGGAAGAGACCTCCAAAGGTAATTGAGTCCAACATGGAATGGTTTGGGTTGGAAGCAACCTCAAAGCTCATCCAATTCCAACCCCCTGCCATAGGCAGGGACACCTCCCACTAGAACAGGTCACTCAATGTCTCATCCAACCTGGCCTTGAACACCTCCAGGGAGGTTGTGGAGCACAGAAGCACAGAATGTGATCATTCCCTGGGCAACCTGTTCTAGTGTCTCACCACCCTCCCTGGAAAGAGTTTCCTCCTAACATCCAGTTTCAATCTCCACTCTGCCAGTTCAAACCTACTTCTGTACTTAGAATCATAGAACCAGTCAGGGTTGGAAGAGACCACAAGGATCATCCAGTTGCAACACCCCTGCCATGCCCAGGGACATCCTACCCTACTTCAGGCTGCCCACAGCCTCAACCAGCCTCCAGGGATGTGGCCCCAAACACCTTCCTGGGCAACCCATTCCAAGCTCTCACCACTTTCATGGTGAAGAACTTCCTCCTCACATCCAATCTGAATCTCCCCACCTCCATTCCCCCTAGTCCTGGCACTACCTGAGAGCCTAAAAAGTCCCTCCCCAGCTTTTTTGTAGGTCCCCTTCAGATACTGGAAGTTCACAAGAAGGTTACCTGGAACCCTCCACTTCTCCAGCCTGCACAGTCCCAACTCTTTCAGTCTGTCCTCATAGCAGAGGTGCTGCAGCCCTCTGAGCAACCTCGTGGCCCTTCTCTGGACATGTCTGATGGCCAAGACATGAGAAGAGCAGGCATGACCACATGAGACTTTCAGTTCCCATTAAAAACCTGCTTAACTCCTCAAGGCTGCAGAGGAAAGCTCAGAATGATTTATTCCATCAGGATTAAAATGCAAAGGAAGACAGCGAAAAGAAGGATTATATTTTGGAACAGGATAGGCTATTTTGGCTCAAATCCTCTCAAAATATGCAACCTGATGGAAATGCTCCAGAAGGAAAATTTCAAATCTAACTGTTAAAATTGGTCAGAGATTGGGATCACTAAAAACATGACCTGATCCCAGACTGTACCACACAACCCAAAAACCCCTGCCTGTCATCCACCTTAATACAGACACAGAAGGGACACAACAGTTCACTTGTACTGCAAATATCTCCTTGTTCATTCTGTCTTACATCTTGGGAATGTCCTGCTCAAGAGGCTTTTGGGTTTTGCTTAATTAGTTTGAGGTAACAACCTGAGTCCTAATCCAGAATAAGAAGCTGAATTTTCATAGAAGGAACTAATCCTACAGAGCCCCAAATCTTTTTCTTTTTTTT
>VWZI01006230.1:463262-483576 GCA_013396835.1 Psilopogon haemacephalus | reverse complement strand
TTTTTTTTTTTTTTTTTGGCTATCAACAGCAGTTTAAAGAACTTATTTACAGTGCACCCATGACAGGTTGTCTGATCCTATTTATTCAGTCATATACTTAAAGGGGTCAGTGCAGGCTTTGTCTGCTCAAAGCCACGAGCTTGGAAAGTGTCACATTCTTCACTCCAGGGACATGCAAGTCCCAATTACCCTGGAGTTAAAACTGTCCAGATGAAATAAAAACTGACCAAAACCTAATCCTTTGTGGGTGCAAAGTCAAAGGGCATTTCCTCCAGAAAACAACTTTACAAACGCTTTGGGTTTGTTTCAGCTTGCTTTTACTAACTGGTCCTCTAGTGTCTATTACTCAAATATATTTAACTAACCTTAAGGACAAAACTCCAACCTCCTTAGAGACCTAGGAATGCTTTGATACAATAATAAATAAGGTATTTCAAGGTATATATCTATTAAAGAAAGCAAGCAGTATTGCTTTACGGGGGCAGTACTCATGTGGGTAGCTGTAAATTTAACAGGCTGAATTCTGTGCCAGAAATTCCTCTGTCCCTATACACGTGATAAAGTTAGAGGCTGCAAACATGGAACTCATGTAGCCAGGGGGTTCCCAAAACCCACTGTCTTTGTTAATGGCTTGGATTTTAGATCCTGTAAAGCAGGTATAGTTCAACCAGAGAGCTCCACATGCACACATCCAGATGATTCAACAGACTTTGAGTGACCCTGAGGTCCAACTAAAACTTCTGAATTAAAAATACAAATCCAAACCCAAATTTTCCCCTGCATAAACATTCTGGCTGCCTTAATTTAGCTGTCTTACCACTATCATAGTCAACAATTTCACAGACATTAGGAAAAAGTTCTTCACCATCAGGGTATTGAGTCTTAGAGAAGTTGTGGAAGTCATAGAATCAGTCAGGGTTGGAAGGGACCACAAGGATCAGCCAGTTCCAACCCCCCTGCCATGCCCAGGAACACCCTACCCTAGATCAGGCTGCCCACAGCCTCTGCCAGCCTGGCTGCAAACACCTCCAGGGATGTGGCCCCAAACACCTCCCTGCAGGGGCAACCCATTCCAGCCTCTCACCACTCTCATACTGAACATCTGCCTCCTCAAACCCAGTCTGAATTTCCCCACCTCCAGCTTTGCTCCATATGTCTCATCCTTGGAAATGTTTAAGGCCAGGCTGGATGAGACTTTGAGCAAGCTGGGCTAGCAGGAGTTATCTCTGTCCACGACGGAGGATTGGAACAAGATGACCTTCAAGGTTCCATCCAACTCAATCCATTCTGTGATGCTGTGATCAACCCCTACAAAACATTGGCAGCCCCCAGAAATGTGTCGGTCTCTAGAGTGCTTTCAGTGGTGAGGGAGGTTGAAGCAGATAACCTCTAAGGCCTCTTCCATGAACCAGGTGACACTTGCTCATATCTTCCACAAAAAGAATAGGTCGATTTGGTACATCTAAACCAAAAGCAGCTCCTAATGATCTGCCTTATGCTAATCTCACACCACTGCCTGCCTTCTCTTAGTGTTCCCATCTCTGCTAATTCCTCCCTTTCCTTGGCTCTTTGTGCCAATTAACAAAATGTTTCATTCAGGAAATCCCCTACTGTGCCTATTACCAATGAACTGTGATGCCCTGGACCATGAACAAATTTCTCTGTGATAACTTCCAACTCCATTTGAAGAAAAAGCTTCGAGTTTGCCTAATTAATTTCTTTCTCTAGGTTGTTGCCTTGCCAAGACTGTGCTGTTTTGCACACTAAGGCATTAGCCTTAGTGAAGTGAAAAAAAAGAACTCCTGTAAAGTAAGGTTAATGCAAAAAATGGAATGCAGGAGGTTAAGCTCCCAACATTTCTGTTTGCAAAATATATAGAGAGAACTTTGCTGTTAAAACCACTCTCTTGGATAACTGGGAGCCATCAGCTGTGCTCCTCAAGCAATCTGAGGTCCAAAGAAGCCTCTCCTTGTAAAAAAGCTGGTCCTGATCCACATTAGTTTACCAATGAAATGATGCTGACAGGCTTAAGATCATCTTTAGGGAATAGTTGCTAACAGGCAGGTGCAAGCCTTAAGTGGATGTGACCTGGTGGTGCCTACTGAGGGGAGACCAAGGACCAATGCAGCTCTGTCAGTGATGCTGGGGGTGTGCTGCACACACCAGGGGTGACCAAACCTCCAAAACCTCCTTCTGCACTGCTAGAGCTTCTACATGGGGAAAGTTTATATCTTATAACAGTGTGTATCCCAGTGGGTAACCTCCTTGCAAACAACAGCAAACAGGTCAAGAGCGCTACAGGCTGCAGGGATTAATTTATCTGTTTGCACTGGGAGCAGGGAAACTACACAGGAAAATGTCATTTTCCAGCTCCAGAAAGCAAAAGGAGAGATTTTATACCTCCAAAACTCCCAATTGCCTCCTTTCTAGCTTTCATTTTGACAAAAGATGCCCAGGATAAGAGCCTATGGCAAAGGCAGATCTCACAAAGTTCTGCCCATAGAATCATAGAACAGATTAGGTTGGAAGGGACCTCAAAGCTCAGCCAGTTCCAACCCCCCTGTGCCATAGGCAGGGACACCTCCCGCTAGAACAGGCCACTCAAGGCCTCATCCAACCTGGCCTTGAACATCTCCAGGGAGGGAGCAGCCACAACCTCCCTGGGCAACCTGTGCCAGTGTCTCACCATCCTCGCTGCAAACAACTTCCTCCTAGCATCCTATCTAAATCTCCCTTCTGCCAGTTCAAACCCATTACCCCTCATCCTGTCATAACAAGACCCTGTCAATAGTCCCCCACCACAGCCCTCTTGTAGGCCACTTCAGATACTGGAAGGTACTATGAGGTCTCCTAGAAGCCTTCTCTTCTCCAGGCTGCAGAGCCCCAACTCTCTCACCCTGTCCTCATAGCAGAGCTGCTGCAGTCCTCTCAGCATCTTCATGGTCCTCCTCTGGACTCTTTCCAAGAGTTCCATGTCCTTCTTGTGCTGGGGGCTGCAGAGCTGCACACAGTGCTGCAGGTGGGGTGTGAGGAGAGCAGAGCAAAGGGGCAGAATCTCCTCCCTTGCCCTGCTGCCCACAGCTGCTCTTGCTGCAGCCCAGCACACAGTTGCTGTCTGGGCTGCACTCACACTGCAGCCTCATCTTGAGTTTTTCATCAGCCCAGACCCCCAGGTCCTTTAGTCCCCCAGGACTTCAGGATCATCCTTATCCCAGGGAGATAATGAACTACCTTTGATTTCATGAGGAACCCAGTGCAAAACTGGATGAGGTCACAAGTGACCTCCTACTAGAACATAATACTCCCCAGTAGAACACAACACCTCCCACTAGAACACCTGAATTAGTGAAGGTGTCCCTGCCTATGGCAGGAGGTTGGAACTAGATGATCTTTGAGGTCTCTTCCAACCTAAACCATTCTATGATAATACTACATAATGCTTCTATAAAGCATTTAAGAATTTGATACAGAAATGATTAGCTACTCATTTAACTAATCACCTAGTCAAACTCCCCTGCAGTCAGCAGGGACATCTGTATCTAGAGGAGGTTGGTCAGAGCTCCAGACAACCTGATCTGGAATGGTTTCAGAGTTGGGACATCTACCACCACTCTGGGCAATTCCACCAAGTTTGTTCTTCTCCTTGAAGTGACAACATTCTAGCCAGCAAGTCCAAGATGGAAGCAAAGCAGAAACTTACCTTCTCTTGATGGTAAGCATTGCTCCCAAGAGGATAATGACAAACATCAGCAGCCCAGCTATGACTCCAGCCATTTTTACTGTGCTGTCAACTTGTTTCTCTGGTTCCACTGCATTGGAATTCTGGGTGGAAGCTCCTTAAAAGGTGGAGGGAGAGGAAGGAGGAGATGAGGAGGGGGAAAAAAAAAAAAAAAAAAAAAAGATAATTTGTAGAGAAACTGTGCAGTGATCTATTTTAAATATTCATTTGAAAGTGTAACAACATCCCTACAATCACACTGCAACAGACAATTGTCCATCTAACCATATCTGTTCGCAGTAAGATCTAATGACAGGCAATTCAGAGCAGCAAGAGGGTCTAACATCCCAGCGTAATGCAGCCGAGTCTGATATTTCACCTGCATTGCTCTGTAGTGGGGAATTGACTCTTCTGAAGCACTCAGCACACACCAAGAAGCAGGAGTAAGAAAAGCAGTTGTAATTTTCATCTCCAATCTATTAGCATTGAGAATTTTCCTTCTCGAGCTGCTCATCTCCAGGCTGAACAGCCCCAAGGCTCTCAGCATTTCCTCCTCACGGAGCTGCTCCAGGCCCCTCAGCATCTCTGTAGCTTCTGGTGGACGCTCTCCAGTAGCTGCCTGCCTCTCCTGCACTGGGGAACTCAGAACTGGAACTCCAGACGTGGCTTCACTATGGCAAAGTAGAGGGAGAGGAGAACCTCCCTCACACTCTTCTTACTGCACCCCAGGAGAAGATTTGCCTTCTTGGCCACAAGAGCACACTGCTGGTTCATGGTGAGCTTGTTGTCGACCAAGTACACTCAAATCCTTTCCCACAGAGCTGCTTTCCAGCAGCTCAGCTCCTAACCTGTACTGGTGCAGGTGGCAAGTCCATATGTTGGCGAGACAGCAGAAAGCCTCACTGGGTTACTCTTTTGCCCATCTAGCAGAGGCTAAATCGCACATGCTTTGAAATACTTCTGGCTTTAAGGATGAATCCCATCACATCACTGAATAAAGGCCTTTCTCCTACCTCTGGAAGAGCACCTTAGCTAATGGACTTCAGGGATGAGGACCTGACCTTGAATAAAACATTGCATGCTCATCATGTTTTGAAGAGTACACACAGAACACTGACACGAGAAATGCAAATCGAGACAACTCGCCACACACAGTGATGAAAATAAGATTTCATTTTTCCTGCTGTTAATCTAGTTTGCCACTGCAAAACACACTATTTACCAAGCACCAAAAAAAAAAAAAAAAGCTGCCTGCTTCAAACACGTGAGGAGCAGTCAGCATTTTGCCTCTGACAGCTCTATCACTTTGCTGTGGCCAGCAGTGCTCCCATTCAGCTCTGATTTCACTCATAGCTTCTGTGCTCGCCTGTCTGAAATGAACTGTTGGGACTCCCGAGTGTGAAAATTGAATCAGGTTGTCAGTTGCCTATCACCATCCTCACCTGACAACATCCCTTACAAACTTGGAGCAAACCTGCCCAAGAGGTGAGCCACGGACCCTGAGTTAAGCAACCCCAACCCTGTCACACAAAGTAGAATCATAGAATAGTCTGGGTTGGAAGGGACCTCAAAAAGTCATCCAGTCCAACCCTCCTGTACTGAGCATCCTCCACCAGATCAGGGTGCACAGAGCCCTGTCCAGCCTCACCTTGAATATCTCCAGGGATGGGGCCTCAAATACCCCCCGAGCAACCTGTTCCAGTGTTCCACTGCCCTCGTGGTAAAGAATGTCCTCCTAACACCCAACTAAATCTATTCTTTAATTTCAAACCATTGCCCCTCATCCTATCCCTGCATGCCTCTGGAAACAGTCCCTTTCCAGCCTTGTAGCAGGCTTCCTTCAGGTACTGCAAGGCTGCTATTAAGTCTCCCTGGAGTATTCTCTTCTGCTGAACAAACCTGTCCCCCTCAGCCTGTCCTTGTAGCAGAGGAGCTCCACTCCCCTAAATCATTTTCAAGGCCCTCTTCTGGAACCCCTCCATCAGGTCCATGTCTCCCTTGTGTTGAGGATCTCTCCCTAAACATGGCTAAAACTCTATTTATTTGAAGTGACACTGAAAAGTGTTCCAAATTATCCTTCACTTGAGTTGCAGTTATCCTAAGTAATAGCTGTTGGAGAATGGTTTTTGAACCACAGGCAGCATGCTCAGACCCCTCTCGATTTTTGTACCATCTGAATACCCTCAGGAGTTGTGAGTCATGTGGAGGGAAAAAAAAAAAAAGGTAACACTGCTGTCACCTCCATCCTCCAATCCACCAGATGGGTTTGATTATGCTAGGCTGTTGCTTGTTCCTACAGGCAATATATGGCCAAGGTGTTTTCATCTGGTATTTCTCATCTCACTGTAGCCTGCTGCAGTTCTGGAAGAGAATAAAAGCCTCTTATCCATCCTGACACCGACACACTGTGGTGACTGAAACACTTGAATCATCTCTGCAACTCCTTCTATCTATCTTGGCAAAGGCCAACAATTCCTTTAGGCTACTAGTCCAACCATTTGTAAGTTGTCTCAGCTAATAGCATCTGGGAGCTGATAATATGACAGCATCAGTAAATTCCTGGGTCTTGGATCCTTAAAGCTTTCCAGTGCAACACAATGACACCAGCCTCTTGTTTCCCTGCCATTCTGCCCTATTCTCCACATAGATGCCTAATTCTGCCAGGGTTGCTTCTACTCCCACCAGCACCACCAGCAGCTGAAGGTAAGGAGAATGTTTTTGCTGTGGCAGGAGGAGTTCTCTGAGCTGCCACTGCACTCGCAGAAGGCCACTTCTGCTGCTCCTGAGAGCAGCACACTTCTAGGGTTCAATTTTGTCTCTCCTTTACCAGCAGTCAGGCAGAGCTCACGCGCTCTGAGCACAGAAGCCCATAAACGTTGCCCAAACAGCTTTTTTCCTACAAATATCTGTAAATCTACATGGAAAGCTCTGCACTCTTGCACTTGAGGGGCCACCTTCTTCCTTCTCAAAACCAACATTTCTATGCTGCTGACATTAAAAGGGAAAGGAAATAAACTGCAACCATATTTTCTAGTGATTACTTCCACCACATTTCCTGGAATAAAACTGCTCCTTGTAACTGAAGCTGGATCCTGGAATAATAGGATACAGAACAGGTCAGCACTGTTATTACTGTGTGTATTTCAGTGGTACCCAGAGCCCCTGCTAAGGGCAGGACCCCATTACCCTTACTAACACAAAGTAGGACAATTTTCTGCCCTAAGCTTCCTTTCTAAATGAGGAAGGCAGAGGACAGAAGACAGTTCCAGAGAAGTGAGGACTGCAGGTCCTTGGACTCCCTGCCTGAGCATTATCTTCTTTCTGAGATACATTTAGGTGTTGTACAAGATGCACTTCCCGAGAAGCTTAACCAGTGGCACCACTCTGCCTTTCACAGGCATCACCCAGCAATCTGTTTTACACTCAGAACTCAACACTTCAGTCCTCTCCCACCAACCTCATTTATTTTACTTTCCCAAATCCTTTCAAGATAATTGAGGACCATCCCTGGAGACATCCAAGGTCAGGCTCAACAAAGTAACCTGATCTAGTGGAGGATGTCCCTGTTCACTGCAAGGGGGTTGAACTAGATGACCGTTGGAGGTCCCTTCCAACCCAAACCATTCTATGACTCCCAGAGATCCAGCATTTTGCAGGGAGACAGAATAACTTATGTGCAGGACACATGGGGGTTTGCATTGACAAAAAGCTCAACATGAGCCAAAAGTGTGTGCATGCAGCTCAGACAGCAACTGTGTGCTGGGCTGCATTAAGAGAAGTGTTGTCAGCAGGGCAAGAGAGGGGATTCTGCCTCTTTACTCTGCTCTCCTCACACCCCACTTGCAGCACTGTGTGCAGCTCTGGAGACCCCAGCACAAGAAGGACATGGAAATGTTGGAAAGAGTCCAGAGGAGGACCATGAAGATGCTGAGAGGGCTGCAGCAGCTCTGCTTTGAGGACAGGGTGAGAGAGTTGGGGCTCTGCAGCCTGGAGAAGGCTTCCAGGAGACCTTATAGCACCCTTCCAGTATCTGAAGGGGGACTATAGGAGGGCTGGGGAGGGACTGTTCACAAGGTCTTGTTACAACAGGATGAAGAGGAATGGGTTTAAACTGGCAGAGGGGAGATTGAAACTGGATGTTAGGAGGAAGTTGTTGCAGTGAGGGTGGGGAGACACTGGCACAGTTTGCCCAGGGAGGTTGTGGCTGCTCCCTCCCTGGAGGTGTTCAAGGCCAGGTTGGATGAGGCCTTGAGTGGCCTGTTCTAGCGGGAGGTGTCCCTGCCTATGGCACAGGGGGGTTGGAACTGGATGATCTTTGAGGTCCCTTCCAACTTAAACCATTCTATGATTCTATGATTCTCATGGGAGACAGAACTCTGATTATGCTGTGGAGGTACAAAGAGAACAGAGCAGGGGTAAATGGGTGTTTTCCCAAAACCACCTGCCTCATCACTCAGGTTTATAGATCATCAAGCTTTGATTTAGTTTTTTTTTTTAGTGATACACTCTGTAGCTTTATATATACCTAAATCCAGGACCAGTTGACTAAAATGCAGCTACAGGGAGCATTATCTCATATTGTGCCAGCTCCTTGCTTATTTCAACTTTTAAAATTCCTCCTTGCCTCAGATCGTGGTTAAAGCTGACCCTGCAGTAGCTGATAAAAGAATTTGGAAGTCCAAATTTAATTTCAGTATAAAGGACTGCCATTTATATTCCAGAACTAAGACTTGCCCTCCCTGGAGGTGTTCAAGGCCAGGTTGGATGAACGACCTGTTCTAGTGGGAGGTGTCCCTGCCTATGGCACAGGGGCATTGGAACTGGATGATCTTTGAGGTCCCTTCCAACCTAAACCATTCTATGATTCTAATATGTCTTCAGCTGAAAGTGTTCCTGTCCACAAAGCTGTTGGAGCTGGGAGATGGTTTGTAGGTGATTCCACTAGCCTAAACTCAAGGTTTTGCACCATAACTAAAGAAAGCCTTCTCAAAATGCTAAGAAAGTGAATAAAATCATCACTTAGCAGCCAGCATTCATACCTCCTCCTAGAGTGATATTCATGTGTACTTCAAATCCCCTTAAAGCTCACACAAAGCAAGTAATAAATTATTCCCTTGATGGATCTGGAAAGACTAAAGATATGCCTCTGGCATCACAGGCATAGGATGAGGACTGCACCTTGCACAGAGGACTCTTTTCTAGACTGCTCCTTGTGGCAGTTCCACCAGAACAAGAAGCCTTTCAGGGATAGGGTCAGGAGGGACAAACAGCCACAGCAGCTAAGAGAACAATAACTACAGCAACCTTTCACCCACCAATTTATGCACAGATACAGCCTTTGAAAACAAGAAGCCAACAGATACTGGGTGACCTTCTCTGTGGAGGTGGCACACTGAAGAACACCCAGGAAAGGAGGATTATTGACTGCACATAGTAAAGCAGGACTGGTATCACAAGATTCTTTCTCTGAGACCTCTTTCACAAAGTGTAATTTGAAACATTCACTCTTTAAAGCAGCCATTGCAATATTGCATTAAAAAGTGCAAATACAAGGAAAAAGAAGAGTTCAAAAGAGCCATAGGCAGGAGGAAAAGATAGGTAATTATGTGAGATTTCCAGCTTGTGGAGCATAAAGAGCAAAGTCCTGAAGGTGGAAATGGCAGCACAGCCATCAGTAGGTTTGGGGCAAAGGGGTAGGAAAGCTGCCCAGCAGAGAAAGACCTGGGGGAGTGCTGGTTGGCAGCTGGCTGAAGATGAGCCAGAGTGTGCCTGGGTGGCCAAGAAGGCCAACAGCATCGTGGCTTGTGTCAGGAACACTCTGACCAGAAGAACCAAGGCAAGGATTGTTCCCCTGTACTCAGCACTGGTGAGGATGCAGCTCAAATACTGGCTTCAGTTTTGGACCCCTTGCTACATGGAAAGACATCGAGGTGCTGGAGTATGTGCAAGAGGGACAATGAAGCTGGTGAAAGGTCTGGAGAACAGGTCTGCTGAGGAGCAGCTGAGGAAACTGGTGTTGTCTAACCTGAAGAAGAGGGGTCCAGGGGAGATGATCTTCACCACGAGAGTGGTGATGCCCTGGAATGGGTTGCCCAGGGGGGTGGTTGGGGCCACTTCCCTGGAGGTGTTTAAGGCAAGGCTGGATGAGGCTCTGTCCAGTCTAAGCTAGGGTAGGGTGTCCCTGCCCATGGCAGGGGGGTTGGAACTAGATGATCCTTGTAGTCCCTTCCAACCCTGACTGATTCTATGACCTGGGTCTCTACAGCTCCCTAAAAGGAAGTTAGAGCCAGGCTGGGGTTGGTCTCATCTCCCTTGTAACAAGTGATGAGAGGAAATGGCCTCAAGTTGCAGCAGGGGAGGGTTAGGTTGGACATTAGAAGAAACTTCTTGACTGAAATGGTTCTCAAACACTGGAACAGACTCTTCAGGGAGGTGGTTGAGTCCCCACTCCTGGAGGTTGTTAAGAGAGGCAGATATGTGGTGCTGAAGGACATGGTTTAGCAGCAGACTTGGCAAGAGTTAGAGAATGATTGGAATCAATGATCAGAAAGCTCTTTTCTGACTGAAACAATTCCATGATTCCACAAATACCACTTTTTTAAGCAGTCACTCTTGGAACAAAAACCAATCAGAGAAATTACTTCAAAGCATTACTTAACTCAGGAAAAAAATAAATAATGAAAAATAAAGGGTTCGAAGTCATTACGAGTTCAAATGAGCTGCTCAATCAGGGTAATTTGTCTGCAGCACATAATGGGCAGGTAGCACACTGAATGCAGAATTTCCTACCAGACCTAGAGGCTTCTTTTCAAAAGACAATTATCCTCAAATCATTTGTAAACATGATTTCCCCTTTCTTCTTTTTTTTTTTTTTTTCTTTTTGCTTTTTTAACAGCATTTTCTATGCAAGTGTCCTGCAAATACCTAAGGCACATCTGCAAGTTAAAATATTTTTCTTCATGTAGAATCATAGAATCAGTCAGGGTTGGAAGGGACCACAAGGATCAGCCAGTTCCAACTACCCTGCCATGCCCAGGGACACCCTACCCTAGAGCAGGCTGCCCACAGCCTCTGCCAGCCTGCCCTTAAACACCTCCAGGGATGTGGCCCCAAACACCCGCCTCGGGCCACCTGTTCCAGGCTCTCACCACTCTCACGCTGAAGAACTTCCTCCTCACATCCAATCTGAATCTCCCCACCTCCAGCTTTGCTCCATTCCCCCTAGTCCACTCATTTTCTGATAGCCTAAAAAGTTCCTCCCCAACTTTTCTGTAGGCCCCCTTCAGATCTTGGAAGGCCACAAGAAGGTCACCCGGGAGCCTCCTCTTCTCCAAACTGAACAGCCCTGATGTCTTCAGCTCCTGCTTGTATCTAAGCCTCTGGAACATAGTCTCTGACAGGCAAACACAAAGGAAGACAGAGACCTCCAGGAATGATAAATCATAGAATGACAGGTTGGAAGGGACCTCAAGGATCATCTGATCCAACCTTTCTAGGTAGTAGTAAAGTTTAAAGGAAACAGCCCAGCACCTGTCAAGCGGAGTCTTAAAACCATCCAGTGTATTGGAATCCACTGCTTCCCTGGGGAACATCATTCCAATGTCTAACTGGCAAATATAGTTGGACCAAAGGTGG
Source organism: Psilopogon haemacephalus (assembly GCA_013396835.1). Classification (NCBI taxonomy): domain Eukaryota; kingdom Metazoa; phylum Chordata; class Aves; order Piciformes; family Megalaimidae; genus Psilopogon; species Psilopogon haemacephalus. The sequence goes on along the minus strand of VWZI01006230.1, from coordinate 472,223 downwards.
AAGGATGCTGCTTTACACCTTGATAAAGAATATCTGTTAGCCAGCACAATCCAGCAACAGCTCTCTATGTAAGTTTGAACTAATTGGAGGATTTGAAAGAGAGATTAGACTATGGGCTGAGAGAGGAAAACACTGATGATGCTACTTCACTCATAACTTTACTGAGAAAGAAAAAAACCAAAACNGGTGAGATAAGACTGGGGAAGGGGGGAAGGTGGTAGGGGTGGTTAGAGACCCCTCTTAGGGATTTTCATCTCTGGGAGGGCTGTGGTGTTTCTGTATTACCTTTTTACTATATATATATCTGTAAATATCTGTTATACATTGTAAATATCTGCTTGGATATTGTGCATAGCTGTAAACATAAACCTGCATTTAGTAACTTCCAGCTGACTGAGTCCTAGCCTAGGTTATTTCAAAGTGGGGGGGGGGCAGGAAACTGCCAAACCACCACAGTCAACTACCTGAATAGGTTGTAGAAGACAGACCAGTGTGGAACCTTCAGCAGTGGAACTGAAAAAAAGCCTCTTTGTGGTGCCAGTGCATCAGCATAGCATAAGGCAAAAAAAAAGTGAAACAGCTCATAGAATCATAGAAGGGTTTGGGTTGGAAGAGACCTCAAAGCTCAGCCAGTTCCAACCCCCTGTGCCATAGGCAGGGACACCTCCCACTAGAACAGGTCACTCATTCAACCTGGCCTTGAACACCTCCAGGGAGGGAGCAGCCACAACCTCCTTGGGCAACCTGTGGCAGTGTCTCACCACTCTCACTACAAACAACTTCCCCCTAATATCCAGTTCCAGTGTCCCCTCTGCCAGTTCAAACCCATTCCTCCCCATCCTGTCATTACAAGACCTTGTCAATATTTCCTCCTGTAGCTCCCTTCAGATATTGGAAGGCTACTATAAGGTCTCCTTGAAGCCTTCTCTTCTCCAGGCTGCAGAGTCCCAACTCTCTCAGCCTGTCCCCATAGCAGAGCTGCTCCAACCCTCTGATCAAATCTGAAAGGCAAAGTCTTCCACTTTGGCTATGTTTGTAATTCACTATAAGGGTTAATTCCATCAAACAGCATCACAATGCATAACATCACCACACTGGTGGCTACAATGAGACATTCTCTTGTCATTAAAAATTAAAAAAAAATTAAAAAAAAAAAAATTAAAAAAAAAGGAAAGAAAGGTGGGAGCCAAAAGTTTCCCACCACATTCTAAGCCAAGAAAGCAGCACAACAAAGCAGTTCTGGAGAGGAAGACAGAGAAGAATTTTTATGAGGGATTATCAGGCATCCAGGTTGAATCCGTAGGAGGATGAAGGTAAGCACCCAGCGAGGAACCAAGATTAGCATTACTAAACTGAATGAGAATTATAAAATAGCACCAAGAGGATCATTGATTCTGGAGATCCCAGGCAAATCCACAGCAAAGGCTTTGCTTTTCTCTGCCTGTTTTCCTTCCCCTCTCTTTAGAGCAGAAGTACTTCATTTGTGCTAAAGGCAGATAAATGAGTCCCCCAGAATGAGGAAGGTTACACTGACTTGAAAGAAAGGTTCAATGAGCAGCTGTAGTGATGGCTGCAAGTGATGCCATGGTTCAGAGGGTGATCTGCTGTTTCCACTTTAACTCCCCTCTTTTGCACAGCTGTTTAGAAACTACCTTGAAAATTATAACATGGAAAACAAGTAAAATTCCCATCATGACAAGCTCACATTTAATGATGTGACTTAGCTTTTCTGTGATCTTAGACACAGGGAGATCACTCACAGAAAGTTAGGGCCTGAAAGGGATCTCAAAACCCCCTGCCAGAGCAGGGTCACCTATACCAGATCACACAGAAACATAGACTCAGTCAGAGTTGGAAGGGACCACAAGGATCAGCCAGTTCCAACCTCCCTGCCATGCCCAGGGACACCCTACCCTACATCAGGCTGCCCACAGCCTCAGCCAGAGCCTGGCCTTAAACACCTCCAGAGAAGTGTCCCCAAACACCTCCCTGGGCAACCCATTCCAGACTCTCGCCACTCTCATGCTCAACATCCAATCTGAATCTCCCCACCTTCAGATTTGCTCCATTCCCCCTAGTCCTGGCACTACCTGAGAGCCTAAGAAGTCCCTCCCCAGCTTTCTTGTAGGGCCCCTTCAGATCCTGGAAGGGCACAAGAAGGTCACCTGGGAGCCTCCTCTTCTCCAAACTGAACAGCCTCAACTCTTTCACTCTGTCCTCACAGCAGAGGTGCTGCAGCCCTCTGGATCCAGGTGGATCTTGAATATTCATCTCCAGAGAGGGAGACTCCACAACCTCCCAGTGTTCCATCACTCTCACAGTGAAGAAATATTTCCTCACATTTACATGGATCTTGCTATACCTCAGCTTCCACCCATTGCTCCTTGTCCTGTCATCAGGCATCACTCAGAAGAGTCTGGCTCCAGCCTCCTGGCACTCACCCTTTACCTACCATCTTTTGTTTGACAGAAGCAAATCTTCACAACTCTGGGCAATGCTGTGGATGGAAAGTGGACTCACTGCACTCCGTGAGCAACAGCTAATTAAATTTAGCACCAGTCAGTCCCCTCTAAGCAGCTACTCTGCCTGCATTATGCTTATCATTAAAACTCCACTGCCGCATCAGCTGCAGAAATGACAAAAGCAGTGAGCTAAGTGCCAAGTTGGATGTGAAGCAAATATTGAGATAAGCCCACTTTCAGAGCCTGGCTGCTCAAATGTGCTTCAAGCATGACAGAGGTCTGTGAAATCACAGAATGATCTGGAATGGAAGGGACCTTTAAGCCTCATCTAGACCAACTCTCCCACAGTCAGCTAGAACAGGTTGCTAAGAGTACTAAACAACCTGAGCTGAAAAGGTTCTAGGGATGGGGCACCTACCACTTCTCTGGACAACCTATGCCAGTGTCTCACCATCCTCAGTGTTAAAAAATTACTTTCTTCTTCCTAGTCTGGATCTCTCTCTTTTAGCTTAAAACCATCACCCTCTTGTCTTGTCGCAACAGGCCATGCTAGCAAGATTGTCTCCATCTTTCTGGTGGGCTCAATAAAACCCCTGCCTGATAAGCCTTGGCCCTGGAGCTGGGTGAACAGCATGCAAATCAGGATCCTCACCATCTCCCAGTAAAAAAGGGAGTCATCTGGGCAGGGCACTGGGGAGTCTGTGTGTACAGGCTCTGCATGTGCTGCATACAACACTGGCAAACTTCCTGTACTTTGCCAAACTGAAGCAGCACTTTCAGGCATGCCTTGAATGAAGATTTGCCTTCTCCTCTACAGTGGGGTATTAAGGAGTAATCTCTTTCATGCCTACCTCTCTTGTGACATTGCCACCTATCCTAATGCTACCATCTAGGCTTTCTTCAATGCCCAGTTCCTGGAAGAAACTGAGAAGCTAATGAATTGATAATAATCCTCGGTTTGAGCCTTGGCTCATTGAAAAACCTATTTAAGGAAGCAGATGTATTCATGATAGCCTTGGGTTGTCATGCTTTTGGAAGTGTTATTGAAGGAGATGGACAATGGGAGTGTTTATGAAGAACTTTTGAAGCGCTATGAGTGTCTCACTAGCAGCTCATACATCTTAGAAAGCATCTCCAGATATTAGCAAACAGAAATGACTACCCAAATGAGGTGGTGTAAGCATATGAAGGTGAGGAACACACAACATTGCTGTTCTTCAAAACTTAATGGCCCCTCTCCTGGTCCTCCACCTGTGCTGCCCCATCTCTCAAGCCTGGTGCAGATAGCTTCAAAGGACATGCAGACCACTCCTGCCAACCAGCACAGGGCCAACAGCATCCTTTCACACCAGGCAGGTGCTGTAAGGGGACAAGCCTCCATAGCACTCCAGGCAAATCCATGCCTGGTTTGATTCCAGGAGGACTTGACTCCCACAGTGATCATCAGCTTTAATCTTTTCTGAAGTGACCCAGCATAGGCCAGCAGGGGATGCTCTGAATTACAGAGGTGATGTTTTTAATCTACTCTTGCTAAACTATCCCAAATTTTGCCTTAAACACTCTGCCTCCCCATTCTCATCACTTACATTAATTGGTGAGCCCAAGACAAGGGTCTGTCAGTGCAGCAGAGCTCCAGGGTATGCAATGTCCTCTAGAAACTGGGCTGAGGCTATCAAACTCAGGTCACTTGTGACCTCATCTAGTTTTGCACCGGGTTCCTCATGAAATCAAAGTTAGTTCATTATCTCTCTGGGATAAGGATGCTTCTGAAGTCCTGGAGGACTAAAGGACCTGAGGGTCTGGGTGGATGAAAAGCTCAAGACAAGGCTGCAGTATGAGTGCAGGCCAGACAGCAACTGTGTGCTGGGCTGCAGCAAGAGAAGTGTTGCCAGCAGGGCAAGGGAGGGGATTGTGCCCTTTTACTCTGCTCTCCTCACACCCCACCTGCAGCACTGTCTGCAGCTCTACAGCCCCCAGCACAAGAAGGACATAGAAGTGTTGGAGCCAGCACAGAGGAAGCCACCAAGATGCTGAGAGGGCTGCAGCAGCTCTGCTCTGAGGACAGGCTAAGAGAGTTGGGGCTCTGCAGCCTGGAGAAGAGAAGGCTTCCAGGACACCTTATAGTAACTTTCCAGGAACCAAAGGGGCCTACAGGAGGGTTGAGGAGGGACTACTAACACAGTCTTGTAACGACAGGATGAGGAGAAATGGGTTTCAAGTGGGAGAGGAGAGATTGAAACTGGATGTTAGGAAGAAGTTATTTGCAGTGAGGGTGGTGAGACACTGGCACAGGTTGCCCAGGGAGGTTGTGGCTGCTCCCTCCCTGGAGGGGTTCAAGGCCAAATTGGATGAGACCTTGAGCGACCTGTTCTAGTGGGAGGTGTCCCTGCCTGTGGCACAGGGGGGTCGGAACTGACTGAGCTTTGAGGTCCCTTCCAACCTAAACCATTCTATGATTCTAAATTCACCATTTTAAATTCCTTTAATTGAGTCTGTTATTAACAATTAATTTTGGTGATAAACAAACTTGTGCTACAAAGGAAAAAGTAAAATTAGAAGGCAGAGATTTGTTCAGGGGAAAAGGGGAAAAAAAATAAAACAAACAAGATTTTCATGCATTCAACTTTAAAAAGTGTGATGAAACACTGAAATAAACAGCACAAACCAGAACAAACCTGTCAAAGAAATAACATCCCAGTGTATCAGAAGGCAAAATGCAACACCAAACAGATTTGAAGTGGGATTAGATCTGTTTATAAAATGCATTATCTGCCTACCAAAGCAGAATAGATTTCAAAAAGCAGCAGAGCCCTCATAAATGAATTTGAGGGAGCCAGACCTACTTAAGGAACAGTTTCCACATGCAGCAAAACTGTGTGTGAACAGTAGGATTATTTTTTTCTCCTTTTCATCTTCTACTGGGTTTTTTGTGTGTGTGGTTTTGTTTGTTTGTTTGTTTTTTTTCCCGGTTTTTTTCAGTCCCCTCCCCATGATTTCCCTGCCCACCTTTCAGGCCCAGGTTCATTTCTGAAGTTGCAGGATCATTAAGCACTCATTTCCCAGGAATTCAGCACCACAAAACAAAACAAAACAAAAAAAAAAAGCAGGTCTGTTTCTCTTCTGATACCTTTTTTTTTTTTTTTTCTCCTTTTTAGTCCTGTATTATTACAGCTACCCTCACTTCTACTTAAAATAATTCTTGGACGAGGAAGTCATAGCTCAATAGAAGCATAACCATGCAGCATGGGAAGAGGAACATTGCTACAAAAAAATTTAATCCATCCCCAAACTAAGACACTTTCCTTTGCCCTACCTTTTCTTTTAATCACATCCCAATAAGCTGTTGCATGCACATCAGGCTAAAGTAGAAGAAAGTGCTTCCACAAGCTGGCAGGGGTTCCTCTTTATATTTAAGTTTCCTGGAGTGACAGGATGGCACTGGTGCTGTTGTTGTTACTCAAAGGAAGTTTATGGAACAGACTTTCAAGTTCGTTCTGATGGAAACTGCAAAAACCCTGGAGAAGTTGTGAACCTCCCCCACTGGTGACCTGTGAATGAGTTACACAGTGCTACTGAGGCTTGCTCCTGCAAGTTTCAATAGAGAGGATTGACAGAATCTGGTTTTTCTTTTCCTCTCATCATTTCCTCAACAGCAGGACCCAGCTGTCTAAGAGCAAGCATAATAATCAACCCCAGAAAGTCCCACAGCTATTTTAATGCAAAAAAAAAAATGCAAGGTCATCTCCATGAGTGCTCAGGGAGATATTGATATGAGGTTAGCCTGGGCCCACCTCTCCAGCCTGTCCAGGTTCCTCTGGGGGTTACACAGAGGTACTGAGGCTCACTCCTGCAAGTTTCAATACAGAGGATTGACAGAATTTAGTTTTTCTTTTCCTCTCATCATTTCCTCAACAGCAGGACCTAGATGTCTAAGAGCAAGTGTAATAATCAACCCCAGAAAGTCCCACAGCTATTATAATGCAGAAAAAAAAAATGCAAGATCATCTCCATGAGTGCTTGGGGAGATATTCAGCCTCTGCAGAGGACCAGCAAGGGATCCATGGGGCTCTTCAGTCATGCCCAAGTGCTGCTGTGGAAACTGAAGTGGTGTTTGGCCCTCCAGATGACCCTCTGCACATGCATATCTTCATGAGGAGTGTGCCATGTGAAGAGTGCCCCCCCCCTCCCCTTACACTGATGTTAGAATAAGAGTGTGTGTGTGTCCTCCTTACACTGATGTTAGAATAAGAGTGTGTGTGTGTCCTCCTTACACTGATGTTAGAATAAGAGTGTGTGTGTCCCTTACACTGATGTTAGAATAAGAGTGTGTGTGTCCCTTACACTGATGTTAGAATAAGAGTGTGTGTGTCCCTTACACTGATGTTAGAATAAGAGTGTGTGTGTCCCTTACACTGATGTTAGAATAGGAGCGTGTGCGTGTCCTCCTTACACTGATGTTAGAATAAGAGTGTGTGTGTCCCCTTACAGTGATGTTAGAATAAGTGTGTGTGTGTCCTCCTTACACTGATTGTAGAATAAGAGTGTGTGTCCCCCTTACACTGATGGTAGAATAAGAGTGTGTGTGTGTGTGTGTGTGTGTCCTCCTTACACTGATGGTAGAATAACCATCAAAGTATTTTCCCATGCAAACCAAACATGAAACAAGAAGTCATGACGCTGCTCAGACTTCTGGAAGCTTGAACAGTTTTCCTTTTCCTGTCCTGATAATCACCTGTGCTCAAGAGGCTGGGCGGGTTGCGCGTGGTCACCTCTTGCCTACCTATTACTGCTAAGAACAAGCAAAATCGTTCCCAGGCAGCATGCACGAGAAGAAAAGAAAGAAGAAAGGAAGAAAAAAAAGACACAAAAGGAAACAAATAAAAATGTACCTCATCATGATTATTAAAGTTCCATTCTTTCATTTGCAAGAACTCACATTTTAAAGGAAGGAGAAAGGAGTATCAGGAGATAAGGAACCATTAATGAGCCCTCTGCCTTGCTTTCAATTACACTGTGAAATTAATTTTCATGCACTTTAAGAACGTGAGAGGTAATCGCTTCTCTTGGTAAGAGAGGCTGCAATTTTCCTCTTATAAAGTGCCAATATAAATACTTTGCTTTAAGAGGAGGGGGAGCAAGTCAGTCAATTCAGAAAGAATGGGACAAAGCTATCAAAGAAACCAAGATGGCAAAACCAATAAATCAACTGTTAGGATGAAAATCGTATGGGCAGAGAGCTGGTAAACAGAGGTTTAATAAGAAGCTTCTTTGAAAAGAGTGTTTTATGCTAATGACATGCATGCAGTAATCTGAGAGAGAGGAGTAGCCCAGGTGAGGAGAGATGTTGTGGCTGGAGGTGGTGAGAGAACTGAGTGTGACGAACGTGACAGCAATTACATAGGTAGGCACAAGGGGTTTGTGGATTGAAAACATGCTGGCAAAGTGTGAAATGGCTACAGAGACTGGACAAAGGCAGAGAGCTTTCTGATGGGTTGTCAAATGTCACTCAGCAACGGCTGATGATGAGTCCTTGCCACTGGCAATCCAGCTCTTACACTGACTCACTGGGTGGAAGGAAATGAGCTCAACAGATGTGCTTGCTCAGTTAGAATAACAGAATCACTGAATTGTTTCAGATGGAAAAGACCTCTAAGATCACTGAGCACAACCATCAACCCAAGGCCATCACAAGCATCAAGCCATGCCCTCAAGTGCCATGTCCACATGGTTCTTGAACACCTCCAGGGATGGTGACTCCACCACCTCCCTGGGCAACCTATTCCAATGCCTGACCTGCTGGGTAACTACTGGTTCTGCTTTGGAGGATGTGCCACTGGTATCACGACCTTGTGCCCTCATACTGATCCTCACCTCCTCTGACATTCACTAAGCCAGTATGCACAGCTTTGAGTGCTCACTCTATCACAAGAATCAAGCTCATCAAAACAGGAGCAGCATGCAGAAACCTATGCCCATGAAAGATGGAGCAGCTCCTGCACGCAGCTGAACTCATGTGAAAAGGAGACCATCTGAACAGTCTGTTTCCCGCTAAAAGGTTAGGAGAGAAAACTGAGAAAGCTCTACAACTCTCAGTGGACTACAAGGCTTTGTCAAGAGTAGTCTGCTTTCATTTTCTTGGCTGTGAGGCAATGGGATGTCCAAAGCAAGCTGCCTCCCAGCCTGCCGGAGTAGCGGCAGCAGAACAGCCTCATGCGTCACTCCAGTAATTAAAGCTCCTCTGCTTCTGAACAGGTGCCTTGCAGCAACACCCAAGATGTGTTAGAATCCCCTAGTAACACACTGCCTAACACATTTTATTGCCTAATTACTCCCACACTCACATTTAGCGCCCTTGTTAACCCAGTACTCGGGGAGAAAACTTGCCTTGCTTAACCACGTCTCAGTCCTAATCTTCCTGTCACTGGTGTAAATCAGGACGGATTTCGCTACTGCTAATGGAGCTACTGCAGTGTCAAATGGCTGGGAATGGGGGGGGCGG
>VWZI01006230.1:439891-463248 GCA_013396835.1 Psilopogon haemacephalus | reverse complement strand
TGAGAGGGCGGGGAGGGGGGGGGGCGGGGGGGGAAATCAAGTCTATATCCCCAAAAAGAACATTTAGTCTGGCACCAGCAGTATGTATTTATTTTCCTGCGTCAAAACAAAATATGCTTTCTCTCTGGTACCAACTCAACACAGAGCTTTTAAGCTGTCAATGCTCAGATTAGCCACAGTTCCAAAAAAAAGAGTGTTGTGTTTTGGGTTTTTTTTCCCTCTGACTCTTATCAAAGACCCCACAGTAATACCTGTGCTAGAAGCTTGAACGATTTTGTTCGAGCCAGACTACAGGATTGCTCATTTTAGCCTCAGAAAGACAACGATGCAAATAAAGGTGAGTACAGGGGCAACGGCATTAAAGATAATCAATAACGAGCAGACAGAAGACAGCACAACCACAGCAGGTCATCTAGAGCATCCCAGCTACCAGCCAGGGATCAGGTCACAATGTAATTGCAGTTCTGTGAGTGTCTCTGCCCATTGCTGCACAGCAGACTGAAGGTAGGTACGACAGCCTCCTCCAGGGTGGTGTGAAGTGTCTGAGTCTCACTCATTCTGAGTTTACTCACAGAGGGAATTCAGCCTCATGTTAATTTGAAACTAGGGGAAAGCTCCAGACTATGGAACCTTCTTGTTCAGCTCTTGCTCAGCTACTCATACTTCATAGAATGGTAATAGGTCAGCAAAGACTTTTAAAAAGTCATTTAGTCAAAGAATGGAATCATAGAATGGTTTAGGTTGGAAGGGCCCTCAAAGATCACCTAGTTCCAAGCCCCTGCCATAGGCAAGGACATCTCCCACTAGAACAGGAGTCAACCTAAGGCTACCATGTGCCCAAGTGGCATGGCCACACATTTCTTAAGCACCTCTGGAGACTCCACCACCTCCCTGGGTAGCCTGTGCCAATGCCTGACCACTCTTCCCATAAAGAATATTTTCCTAATATCCAATTTAAACCTTCCCTGGCACAATTAAAGACCATCCTGTCTCATTCCATCACCTTTCAAAAAATTGTAGCAAGCAATAAGGTCTTCCTTCAGCCTCCTCTTCTCCAGTCGAAATGACCCCAGTTCCCTCAGCTGCTCCTTATAAGACCTGTTCTCCAGCTTGTCCAGAAGAGCTGGCAGTGGAACACAGTGTCACATTATCAGGACTACAGACACACTTGTGATGCTACCTTGCCTATGACCTTCAGACAACACTGGACCTTTGAACAGCTACAACTGCATAAAGCCAGCCACTGCTGCACATATTCCAGCATCCCTGCTAATGGCCAGGCACTGGGAAATAAAAATTTGTGACTTAGAGAGTGAGGGCAAGAGAAGAGAAAGCAAGCCCACAAAACTTCCCCAGATTTCCACACTCCCCATACAGAATTCTATTATCCACAGAAGACATCCATAGCATCAGTGAGAACAGACACTACAACTACAACTGCCATCATTTCTTGACCTCTTCCATTCATGTCAACCAGGAAAGATCCCAGAGAATAAGATCACAAAAGAAAACCTCAAAAAAACCAAAAACCCAAAAACCATGGCTCTAGTTATCCACAGGCTCTCAACATCTCTTTCATGTATCTTACCAAATTAATATTGGTAAGAGATCATTTTTCAAAGGATGACAACATTCAGAATGAGAATAGGTTGTTGACTCTTCCTGGTGACCTAACAGGTCAGTGAAAATTAAACCAGTTTGTGGAAGTCAACTCAAGGTCAAACACTTATGGGATGTCTTTCTGAAGTACCCAAATCAGACAGTGAAAATCAAGAGGTCATTTGAGAATAGGACTTTACAAGCTACATAGATTTTTTTTTTCCTTTCAATAGTCACACAGCAAATATCTTTTCTGCTAGCATGACAACATTTCTTCCATCAGCTTCAGAAAACAGAAACAGTTGAAATAGAAGAAGCTACAGGTTTCCAGAAACAAATGAATCCAGTTTCTCTGGTCTCATAAGAGTCATGCTCTGGGAAAAAATCTAGGGAGACTCATTCCATCCATACTGCTCTTACCCAGTCTTGCTCTCTCTCTTTCTGCCACCAGAAAGCCAAAATACAGTATTGAGAATGGTCACATCACTAACAGCTGGGAAAAAAATACTGAGGTGGAAGGACCAGAGGCTGGGACACAAAGAATGTTGGCAACCCAGAGAAATGAATTAAATACAAAATTCACAAGGAACTTTGAAAAAGGAAAGCAACGAGAGGATATGGAGAGCACCAGAGCCACAGATGGAAAGGGGGAAAAGGGAGAAATGGTTCATCCTCCTTGGCTGTCAGTGGTGACACAACTGCTTACAGGCCCACCAGTTGACTTCTCAGGTCTCAGCAGCAAAACCAGTTGCAGAGATGGGAAATTCATGCAACACCTGCCCCCCAGTACATGGCTTTCTGTAACAGGCTGGGGGATGTCCCCATAGGGATAATGGAAAAAGTGCTTTTTGTGCGACTCAGCTATTAGCTGGGGCTTCTTTGAACCCTCCTAGCATCTCCAAACACGCAGATGCAGAAGTGATCAAGAGAAAGTATCTGGAAGTTGTTAGCTTCTGTTACTGCCACCAGACAGAAGTGCGAAGAATGGGAAAAAAATGGGATGCTGCCTCAAACTCATGGGTTCCTGCCAATTTTGTCTAACTCTCAGAAGACTCCACAGGCAGTAATGCAGTTATTTCACCTCACAGAAAAGCAGCAAGAGCACAAGATGGAAACCCTAACTTGTAAAAATGGAGAGCTACCTGTAGCAGGGCCCATGGCAATTATACTACCACCTCCTTACAGCTCAGTTTGAGACTGCGACATGTGTTGAGGAAGTCTTTTTATAGCTACTCCTCTGTTACAAGCAAATTGGTTTCTGACATCTTTGCTGACAAAGTAGCCCCTGGGGTGATTCTGAAGTCCTTAGAAGAGTTGTTAAAAGCAGCTCTAAACTCCAAGAAGTAACCCAGACATTGTCATCATTGGTCCCCGGAGAGCTACACCTTGTGAAGCAACCTGGGCATCAGATCATTGCATTGTAACAATCCTTGTCTCAGGTTGGTTCAGCCTGGTTTATTTGACATATTAGTTTGGTCTAGTCTGAACTAATTGCAGTTAAGGGAGGTGCTCTACTGGTTTGTTGAGCTATAGCAGGAAAGTGATGTTATGTAAGGATTGCATCGACTGCTGTGGTTGAAGTTAGGCTTACACAAGATCTCCCTTTCTCTACTTCATCCAGTTGCAGAGAGGATGAATTTAATGGGAAGTCAATGTTGAATTTTCAGTAATATTCTGACAAGAGTCCTCAGGACAGGAAAAGTTGTCAACAGAACAAGGGAAAGAATCATAGAATCAGTCAAGGTTGGAAGGGACCACAAGGATCAGCCAGTTCCAACCCCTCTGCAATGACCAGGGACACCCTACCCTAGATAAGGCTGCCCACAGCCTCAGCCAGACTACCCTTAACACCTCCAGAGATGTGGCCCCAACTACCTCCCTGGGCAACCTATTCCAGGCTCTCACCACCCTCATGCCCAGCAACTTCCTCCTCACATCCAGTCTCAATCTCCCCACCTCCAGCTTTGCTCCATTCCCCCATCCTAGTCCTGGCACTCCTTAATAGCTTCAAAAGTCCCTCCCCAGCTCTTTTGTAGGCCCCTTTCAGATACTGGAAGGCCACAAGAATATCACCTGGGAGCCTCCTCTTCTCCAGACTGAACAGCCCCAGCTCTTTCACTCTGTCCTCATAGCAGAGGTGCTGCAGTCCTCTGAGAATCTTCATGGCCCTGGAAAGGAGGAACTACTGGGACAGATGCCCCATCTTTAAAAAGAAATAACAGAGTCTACACATATTGTGGAGTGGTTCTGGAAGTTATTGTTCTGCAACAACTTTGTTCTGTAAAAGAGAGGCTTGTTCTTTGAATAGGAACTGTAATCAAGTCGTGTCACCACTGCAGCTTTTACATTATGGGCATTGTGCTTTGCAGGAAAAAAATAAAGAGACCCACGTACCTTTTGTTGCCAGCCGGACACAGTTGATTTTTGTCTCCTGAAAAACAGAAGAAAGAAAAAAAACAGAAACAAACCATAAAGGAAAACATCAAGGTGTGCAATTTGTCCCTCTGCAAGAAACACACAGCCCTTCAAAAAAAAAAAAAGAACTAAAGCAAATGAGCATTTTTCTTACACTTCACCCCTGAAAACACCGCCAGCAGCCCTACTTGCATAAACCACTCTGTACTAATGGACTTGCCCACAGCTGCTCCTCTAACCGCGGAGAAGTTAAGAATGACAACGTGTTTTTCCACACTCGGGGTGAGTGATGGGTCCCCTGGAACTGCCTGATTAGCTAATAGAATTTCCCAGTTGAATGACCTGCTCCACAACAGGCAGGCAAAGCCCTGGGTCAAAGCCCGCGCAACTCCACAGCTCATTTTCATGCACCATTACGGGAAATTTTGCAAATTGGGTATTTATTTAAACACATGGCAAACAGTCGTTGGAATAGTTCAGCTCCCTGCTCTGTCTGGGAAGCAAACCAGCAGGCTGTACAGCTGGCTCTGCCAAGCCAGCTTTCCAGACACAACCCACAGCACCGCGGCGCTCGTTGCGGAGCTGGGCTAAAACCCAGCGCTTTTGTTCGGCCCGCCTCGGAGCCTGCAGATCTGCACAAAGAGGAGTTTGGATCCCAACAGCAGTGTTGTGTTTGGCTTAACTGATAGTTCAAACCTTCTCAAGCCACCTCTGCTGACAGCACATCCTTTTCTGGTGTCCCCAGGTCCTCATTCTACAACCCACATTGGCATGGGTTGCTCCTGTCCGCTGCACGACTGCTGTCCAAACCTTAATGTGCTGCTTTGCTTCAAAAGCTGACTCTGTCAAGCAGTAATCTGCTGCAGGGTTTTTGGTGGCACTTTGTGTCTTTACAGACTCTCATACGTGTCTCAGGTGTACAGAATATTGCATAAATTACTGTCTGTAACAATGCCACGTTAATATGGATGCTGCCTGTGCTCTGCAAACAACAGCCTGGCAAATGTGCCGCTGAGCATTCCATTCCAGCATCAAGCAGCAACAGGAACACACTGAAAGCCTAAATTTGGAGAAAATCTTTTCTATCTGTGACAGTTCCTTTTTGACCTGAGCAGAAATACACTGCCCCACTGTGAGTTTGTCCTCAAGCTGCCCCATAGGAGGTCTAGGTTGGACATGAGGAACAATTTCTTCACCAAAAGGGTCATCAAATCCTAGAAAAGGCTTCTCAGGGTACAGCAGAGCAGAGCAGAGCAGAGCAGAGCAGAGCAGAGCAGAGCAGAGCAGAGCAGAGCAGAGCAGAGCAGAGCAGAGCAGAGCAGAGCAGAGCAGAGCAGAGCAGAGCAGAGCAGAGCAGGCCAGGTTGGAAGAGACCTCCAAGATCATCCAGCCCAACCTATCACCCAGCCCTATCCAATTAACAAGACCATGGCACTAAGTGCTCCATCCTTTCTTAAACACCTCCAGGGATGGTGGTGATTCCACCACTCCCCTGGGCAGTCCATTCCAATGCCAATCACTCTATGTGAAGAATTTCTTCCTCATATCCAGCCTATACCTCCCCCAGCACAGCCACTAAGTCTCCATCCCTGGAGGGACTGTAAAGCAGTGTACGTGTGGTGCTGAGGGACATGATCTGGTAGTGACCTGGCAGTGCTGAGTTAAGTTGGATTTGATGATATGAAAGGTCTCTTCCAACTAAAACAATTCTATGAATCCTCACTGCTGCACATAGGAAGGGGATAACTGCAGGATCCACACTGGGAAACACAAAGTGACTCACTGTGGTCCCTTTCTATGCATGCCTCAAGACACCAGTCAGCCACACTCTCTGGATATAAGCAACCCTGCGTGCAGTCTAGAAACAGAGGGACAAACAGTCCCTTTGACTTGGCCTTCAAATTCTCTTAAGGAACTCTTGGATCACCAAGGACACATCATGTCTACCAAAGACATCCATATCCAGCTATACAGCTCCTCAAGGGGGACTGAAAGCTCTATTTATCCCAGTAAACCAGAGGCATCTCTCTTTGGTATATTCACCCCTGTCCCTCAAAATCCAACTGCCTTACACAACCTTACAACCAGCAGCACCACGAAGTCAATGCAGCTGTACAGCAGAGCTCCCCATTCATCTCTGGTGTGTAACCAGCTCCTATTGCATCTGTTCTGAAAATCCAAAATCTTTATTGCTAGTGAGGGCATAAGACGCAGGAACAACACAGCTTTGTTTGCAGAGCACAACCTCAGCACATAACGCTGGGAATTACAAGACAGAACCTGATGGAGTTTGCAATTTACAACAAGGTGACCTGGAAAACCAGCAAGGAAAAATAAAACACAGTATCAAGATAGCAGTTTGGCAGCCTGGAAGTATGTGGACACTTGCCCACTTTTGTTTTGTTTTGGGATTTCTTGGGGGGGGGGTTTGTTTGTTTTTGGTGTATTTGTTGCTCTCGGCTAGCTTCAAAGTGTAACAAAAACCTGGAGAAATTCCTCAAACGTGGGGAAAAAAAAAAAATGAGGTGAGAAAAGAAAACCTGAGGTCTTGTTAAGGATGCTGTAACTGATCTCATTTGAGCATGTGCACATTCCAGCACATTACCCTCCCACAGGATAATTGGAGAAGACAGGATGCAGTGTGGTCTGTTTGCATCCACAGCTACTAATTGCTGCACTTAGCACAGGCAGTCATAGTTATTAGAAGCCCAGGATCTGGCACTGCCAAAAGCAAGGGCAATCAATCACCAGAGGAAGGAGACATCTGGACTTCAGAACTTCACTTCAGATCACCTCTTCTGAGATGGAAAACACAAAAGAAACCTGCATAGGAAGCAGGCATCCAGATCTTAAGGATGCTTAAAGCTTAAAGATTTGAACTTAGTTCATATTCCTGATTAGGGCTGATTATTGATTGGATTTCCATTGATCATCTCATTGATCAACCCACTGCTCATCAATTTGGTGCCTCATAAAAGGAGATCTCTTTAAATGATTTTTTTTTTTTTTAATTGATGCTGAGACTTGTGAGTTCAAGCAACTGTGAAATTGTATGAACATCTCAGCCAAGAAAAACAATAAGTGGGCATTTTTATTTTCACAGATTCACAGAATGTCAGGGGCTGGAAAGGACTTTGAAGGATCATCCAGTCGAACCCCCCCGCCAGAGCAGGATCTCCTATACCAGATCACACAGGAACACATCCAGGCAGGTCTTGAATACCTCTGGAGAGGGAGATTCCACAACTCCCCTGGGCAGTCTCTTCCAGGGCTCTGTCACCCTCACAGGGAAAAAAATCCTCCTCACATTTACATGAAACTTCCTGTGCCTCTGCTTCTACACATTGCTCCCTGTCCTGTCACTGGGCATTGCCCAGCAGAGCCTGGCTCCAGCCTCCTGCCACTCACCCTGCACATATTGACACATTGCTGAGGTCACCTCTCGGTCTACTCCAAGCAGCACAGCCCCAACTCCCTCAAGCTCTCCTTACAAGAGAGATGTTCCACTCCCTTAAATATATTTCTGAGTCTGTACTGGACTGTCTTTTTTTCTCCAAAACCATTTCCTTACATTTGTTTTCCCAAAACTGTTACTTTTGATTCAGTCCAGGTCTTTTGTAAAGCGAGATCCTTCTCTTTAGCCAACAGTAAAGCAGAAATAAGACAGCATAGGTAGTTCCCAGTTATTCGGCCAGATGGCTTAGAGCAATTACAAGAAAAATAATGAAATAAAGAGATAATTCAGAGTCAAGTGTTAGAAAAATAAAAGGGGGGAAAAAAAAACAAAAAAATTAGTCTCTGTGATGCTTCTGAATGTTCTTTCACATGCTCTGACACCTAATTGCCATCTTATGATCACTGAATCCTTCTGGTTGGGAGAGAATTTTAAGGTCACAGAATAACTGCCAGGTCACCACATCTACACAGCTGGGCACGTGGGTGCTGGCATGGTGACTCCACCACTTCCCTGGGAAGCCTGTGTCAGAGCTTGACAATCCTCTCAGTAAAGACATCTTTCCTGTTGTCCTCACTAAATCTCCCCTGGTGCACCTCTTGTCCTGTCACTTGTTACTTTGAGAGAACAGATCCATCTCATGGAAGATTTACAAGGCTTTATATGTCTACAGCAACCTCAGTGATGACCCAGATCCCCTTCAGCATAAGCTATCTGTTTGGTTTTACAGCTGTAGTCACAGGAATAAGTTCATTTCAGACCCCAGCAGCACCACTTGCTTCAGCTCTGTATCGCCGCCAGGTTAAGGCAGACATCCAAATAGCAACAGCGCAGTGTGGGCATATTTTAACCAAAACTCTGGAATAGGAAAGCACTTGCACGAATGTGTCCTACAGCCTTTGATCCAACCTTCACTATCCAGCACACTTCCTCTCCAGAAAGCTTGCTGTCTCTTGAGCCCATCTACATGGTTTACTAGAACATATTTCCGTAAGTTTGTTCACTGGAACTTACTTCCACATGAATAAAAGAAGATGATGGTGTTTCCTCACTCAAGGCTGAGCCCTGGCTGAATTTTGAAGTTGATAGACCACGGATGTAGATCATATGAGGGCTGTGTTTGAGAGAGCTGGCAGGACCTAACACTCAGAATCAGCTGGAGACTCTCTGAAGAGGAGAGACTGTGCTGAGAAGCTGGGTAAACCCTCTCTGCCAAAACACTCAACTTGAAACTACACACCACAAGCCTGGCTTAGCATCCCCCTTGAATATTCAGCCTGTTTTTAAACATTCTTTTAATAGTTTGGTTCTCTTTTTTTTGAAGCAAGGGAGCTGATGCCATCTACTCATGGCTTGGGTTCCTAAACACACATTTCACTGCAGTACACCATGTGAGAGCCAGAGATGTTCTGTCTCTTCTCCACTTGAATAAGAAAAAAAAAGAATCCTTAGAAGAGGGCTATGAGGGCAGCAGGACATATGTTTATGTGACAGCTGCATCTTCACAACCTAGAGGGGAAAGTGATTTTTTTTCCCCTCTCCTTTTACTTTTCCTATAATATGACAGCTTGCTGTTTACAGCCTACAAACAACAACAGAAGCAGTGGAGCTTTTTCATCCATCTGTTTTCACATGCACAATTTCTTCTTGCCTTTGCTAGCATTATGACTTCACATCAGTTATCATAGAACCATAGAATCAGTCAGGGTTGGAAGAGACCACAAGGATCAGCCAGTTCCAATCCCCCTGCCATGCCCAGGGACACCCTACCCTAGAGCAGGCTGCCCACAGCCTTTGCCACCCTGGCTGCAAACACCTCCAGGGATCTGGCCCCAAACACCTCCCTGGGCAACTTTCTCTGTGCTTGCCTTGTCTGAACAGCCACCTGCCAGCACCGGTGAGACCTCCTGTCCTCAGATACACCTTTTGTGGCTGCCCTTTGGCAGGCAGTTTCTTCAGGCAGCTCAATCTGGGGAGAGGCAATTTTAACTTAACAAGACCAGGAATTACCAATCTCCACTTGGCCCCTGCTTCAACTTCAGTTTGCTTGCTGTACACAGCAAGCAAATTTTTTAAGCCTGTTCAACCAGTGACAGACTTTCCTAAAGTGATCACAGATTTTCTGTTAATAAAAGGTATCAAGACATATTGAGGGGAAAAATCTGTAGAATAACTAATTCAGGTAAATCAGAAAATAGTCATAATCACCAGTAGGGTTAAAGTCCAAATCCAGATCTTCTTTCAGAAAGTCTGTAGGAAAGGGTCACAGAGCACTGGAACAGGCTCCACAGAGAGGTTGTGGAGTCTCCTTCTTTGGAGACTTTTGAGGCCTGTCTGGCTGTGTTCCTCTGTGACCTGTGCTAGATTGTATGGTCCTGCCCTGGCAGGGGGTTGGACTCAATGATCTCTTTGGGTCCTTTCCAACCCCTAAGATTCTGTGAGCCTGACTTCTCCATGTCCCAGAGCCATACATGGAGCATGCTTGTTGACAGCTTGCTTCACACACAGTAGAAACATCTCCAGGAATCATATTTTTGGTCCTCAACAAGTTTTTTTCAGGGTGTATATGGTGTGTTTCTTTGTTATCCCCCTGAAGTCAACTGTTTGCTGTCTTTAAAATTAAACATTTGCACTGTCCATGGACTTCTCCATAATTTCTATTGCCAGCCTAAGGAAGGTGCTGGTTCTCTGAGATAAGAAGCAAAATGTAGCACTGCCTTTCCAGTCATCAGCTGTTCTGTAGTCTCCCTGCCATTTGGGGAAGGGAGGTTTAGCAAAGTGGTTAGGGATTCTGTTATTTACAAGGATGATATTTCTCCCAGGCACCCAGCAACAGAATGAGGGTCTCAAGTCGCGCCAGAGGAGGTATAGGCTGGATGTTAGGGAGAAGATGTTCACAGAGAGAGTGATTTGCCATTGGAATGGGCTGCCCAGGGAGGTGGTGGAGTTCTCATCCCTGGAGGTGTTCAAGAAAAGAGTGGATGGAGCACTTGGTGCCATTGGCTAGGGCTGGGTGCTAGGTTGGACTGGATGATCTAGGAGGTCTCTTCCAACCTGGCTTATTCTATTCTAATATCATACAGTTAATCGTTGAATATCCACACCTCTGAACCTGTCACATGGGAGGAAGACTGGGGAAGGATTTCATTTACTACCTAGAAAACACTCAGGTCCACATAATCTGGTGCAAGATCACAGAATCACAAAATGGTGTTGGTTGAAAGAGACCTCTGGACATCACCTAGTCCAGCTCCCCTGCTAAAGTTGTCCAGAATCACAATTGGGTTTGGAATCTCTCCAGAGGAGGAGACTCCACAACCTCTCCGGGCAGCCTTCTCCAGGGCTTCAGCACCCTCACAACAAAGAAGTTTTCCTTGTTGCCCCTTGTCCTGTCACCACCACTGAAAAGAGTCTGACCCCGTTCTCATCTCCCTCCATTTAGCTATTGATCAGGACTGGTCAGATTCCCTCCCAGGCTGCTTTTCCCCAGGCTCAACAGCCCCAGGGCTCTCAGTCTTTCCTCCTCACAGAGATGCTCCAGACCTTTCAGCATCTTCATAGCCTCTGCTGGACTCTTGTATTTATCTGTCTATTTTGAACTGTGAATCCCAGAACTGGCCCTGGTACTCCAGAGGTGGCCTCACTACAGCAGAGCAGAGGGGGAGGAGAATGTTCCTCAGCCCACTGAGTCACACTCTTCTTAGTGCACCAAGATGGCCAAGCAGATGTGGAAGCAGAGGCTTTATTTCTGCCCCAGAAGCTCCAACGTGAGATTACAGAGGAGTAAACATAAGTGAGCTGTACACTCAAAATCCTACTGAACACAGAGCTCCTTAGAGCTGCTTAATAGTTCACAGAAGCATTGAAGGCAGCCTCGGTGCCACTTCATTTTTCAGAACACAGCTCATGCTGCACTGAAATACCTCACTGTTTGTTTTTTTTTTTTTTCCATGGGCCATATCCACAGGGATGAATGGCAGCTCTACAGCTCTATCCATACCTCCAAAACCTTCCAGAAGAAGAATGTTGTATATTGTGAGTAGACCTGTCAGCATCTAAAAATCCAGCTTGAAGTCCCCTGATAATAATGAACTGCCCGATTGTGCATGTAGTACAAGTCATTAGAGGAGGGGGGGGTGTGGGGTGTGAGGAAATCAATAAAAATCTCTGTAGAGTCTATCATTCCCTCAAAAATAATATTCTCATTGATTCCCATGGTGCTGCTTTTCACACTCCTGGCCTGAAAACATCATTCACCTGTTGGAGCACCAGGCTGGAGGAGCAGCTGGCAGCATCCCCCAGCATCTCCAAGCAGCCTTACAAAGGCTCCTGCCTCATCCCCCATTTAGAGGAGAAGTAGCCAAGAGTTATTGATTGCCACTGTGCAGTTACAGATTTCATTTTAGCTCAGTGAGGTAAAGTGCAGCTCCAGGAAGGGTTTTTGGGAAGCTCTGGTTTCTGAGCTGTTAAAAAATTCAGGATTCAGGCAGGTTTCACACTGCTGCCAAAATGTTCTCTGCGTTTCACTTTGCTGCTGGATCACGAACCAGAGACTGTCACCTACAGTGACCCGGATAAAGAACCTGGGAGCAATAAAAACCTGCAACATCCAACTCTGACTATTAATTCAGGATAAGGGTAAGAGAGGATAAGGAATGACATGGTGTTGCCACCCTGGCTTCACCTTTCAGAGGGACAAGCAGCGCAAGGGCTGCTCTTTTATAGGGGCTGAGCTCAGGGAGGTTTCACAGAGAAGGAAGACTTCATGCTCCGTCAGGCAGCCATCTGCAGCAGGTGGCACCAGGACAACCAGCAAACATCCATTAACTACCTGTCTGGCTGTGGAAAAGATGTGTGGAGATCCTGCCAGAGCAGAGCCAAGCCAATTGTCCGTTCCTCTCCCCCTGTCACTTGTGCTAGCTCCTTCTAACATCTCAGCAGTCACTTTTCACTCTCACAGCTACAGAGCCTGGAGCTTCTCTTTCCTTTTTCTTTCCTGCTCCTCCCTTCTTACTTCCCATTTTGACGCATTTCAGCTCAGCCTCTGGCTTTCACCAGTCCCTAGGAGGGGAGTTCACACTCTTTGGAAGTGTTTTGTCTACCAGAGCCTGACGCTGCTCTGTTTCACAGGTGTTCTCTTTAGAACCCTGTCTGGGAGCACCATCAGGGTGGCCAAACTTCTCCTAAGTGGCCGCCGCAAAGAATTCAGCAGGCAATAGGCGATCCCGTTCCAAGCCCCAAAAGAACAAGCGCCCCAACTGCACAAAAGAAGGCAGAAAGCTCCGATTTGATTTTTGCAGCAATCTGCCACTCTTGTTTTTGCATCCAGCTGTTAATTATGTTCCTTTCACTGTAACAATCACAGCTAATGGCTGCAGAGAGCAGACGAGAACACTGAATGAGCGCCAAGCCTCCACAGTACAGAGCTGAAACAACGCAGGGGTCCCGCAGCACTTTTACCTCCTCCTAATCAAGCTTTTTGACCAAACACAGAGTGTTTCTTCAAATCAAGCTCTCCCCAGAGTCCTGCATTTCCAAAGGAAGGTGTTCTGGTTCACTGCATGATGGTTTCTCTTTGCAGGTTCCAGGTGTGGAGAGGAGTTCCATCATTCCACAACTGTCAGTGATTAATGAAACCATGGAGAATCCTAATTAAAAAATGAGTGGCAATGTTCTGTTAAGTTTTCCAGGTGCAAGGGAACATAAGGCTGTAGTTTAATTGCGCTAAACTGATGCCTCAGATTTGCTGCAGAGGTTCGGCATTATCAGACATTCCAACCTGCAGCCATAATATATTGGGAGGCTTTACCAGGACCAGTCAGAGCTGCTAGGTAGGCTTGGAGGCATTAAGTGAAATCCCAGGACTTTTAATCACAAATTAGGCCTGTGAACAGTAGTTCTGGGAATGGAACACAACCAATCTGCACAGACTCAGAGACTGGATGCAAATCTGAAATGAGGGGTGCCAGGATTTGATCAAGAAACAGAAAGCATCACACAGTTACTCCACTGAAGATCCATAGCACACTTTTGGCCATTCCTTCTATAATTTTTTCCCCCCCAGAGTACTGCACTTTGAGGATTTACAAGCAAATACTGTACCAGGTCTTCTGAGGAGTGGTTGAGGGAATTGGGGTGGTTTAGCCTGGAGAAAAGGAGGCTGTGGAGAGACCTCCTGCCTCTCTACAAGTTTTTGAAAGGAGGTTGGAGTCAGGTGGAGGTTAGTAGCTTCTCCCTAGTAGCAAGTGATAAGACAAGGGAAAATGGCCTCAGGTTGCACCAGGGGAGGTTTAGGTTGGATATTAGAAGAAACTTCTTCACTGAAAGGTTTCTCAAGCACTGGCACAGGCTCCTCAGAGAGGTGATTGAATCCCCATTCCTGGAGAATTTTTAGAGGCAGAGATGTGATGCTGAGGGACATGGTTTTGCAGCAGGCTTGGCAGAGATAGAGAATGGTTGGACTTGACCTTAAAGGTCTTTTCCAAGTAAATTCTATGACTGTGATCCTTTTCTGAGTTCTTAGCACCTCCTATATGATGCAGCTTGCCAGCTACAGAGATCCAGAAAAGCAGAAACCTCACATTATGCCAATCTGTCAATCCCAAATGCCAAGGGAAGCCTGAATTTCCATTCACAGAACCCATTTATGGCACATTATATTGTACTTAAGCAAATAAAACTTTTTCTTCCCTGGGGATCCATTCACTAGCAATTAACCATCACACAAGGTGGGGGAACTAACTAGACACAGAGAGCCATATACATCTATTTCATAATCTCCTTTATCAAGGCAAACCCAAAATGGAATTAATTGAGCAGCCATGAAAGGGAACTATCGACTAGAAAGGAAACCAAGGTGAAAAAAAAAACCAGCAGAGTAATGAAGAGATTTGTGCTTGCCAGCCACACAGCTGTAAGTCTGCAGGAGAATGGTGAGAAATGAAGGTAGTAACACAGTAAGATAAGTTGTGAACGTTGGTTGGCGTTGCCAGCCTGGTAAAGAACGCTCAGTGCTCTGACATGTGGCCGTGCTCTGGGTATAAAAGGCACTATCCCAAGTGGAGACCAAAGCCTACACCCACTCACCTTTGATTGTGTGTTGGTTTGAGCTAATTGGAGGATTTGAGTGAGAAATTAGACTATCAGCTGAGAGAGAAATAAACACAGTGTGTCACTTCACCCAGTTTTACTGAGGAAATAATAAAAAAAAGTTGTTTTAAGAACTGTTCTCAAAACAACCAGACTAGCAGTTTGCATCTGTCTGTGCTGACTGCCACAGCTTCTCTTTGTGTCTCTGTTTTGGTAGCTAATTCAGAGTAAAATTACTAACTCCTTCCTGCTACTAATCTCTCTGGCCGATCTTCAGCTTACCTGCAGCATCAATGGGTGGTGAGATAAGACTGGGGAAGGGGAGAAAGGTGGTAGGGGGGGTTTGGTTACCCTCTCTTGGGGATTTTGATCTCCAGGAGGGGTGTGGCATCTGTATTACCTTTTTACTGTATATATCTGTAAATATCTGTTATATCTTGTAAATATTTGTTTGTATATTGTGCATTGCTGTAAATATAAAGCTTCATTTATTAACTTCCAGTGTCCTGAGTTCTAGCTGGGGTTTACAAAAGGTGGAGGAGGGGGGAGGTAACTGCTAAACCCACTACAGATTGATTTTCTAATTTTGCTCTTCTAAAGGTGAAGCCCTGGAGAATTTATGGTTGTTACAATTATATTCACGACAGCAGTGGCAAATGTGTTAATAGAAGACTTGGCTGCCCAGCTTCTCCATGTCCTATTAACGCTCTAAGAATCTCCATGAAGCTGAAGCACCAAATTCAGTCATGTTATGTGGTAGCGAAAAACAACTGGAGAAGTCAAAGGGAAGGAAGGTCAATGACTGCTTAGACTGGGTCTGCCCTGTACCTTGTTAGCTGAAATCACTTAACATAAAAGGTCACAAACTATCCTAGGCTGGAAGATAAGAATTAAACAGAGAAGAAACCTTCCCTTTTTCTACCACGGACCAGTTGGAGCATTTTGTGTGCATCATTTGAATTTGGGAACAGGGCAGACTGTTTTCTGTGCAGTCTCCATTTTAAACTTACTATCAGAGTAAGTATATGCAAAAATACAGTTCCAGTTACTCAAAAAGTATAAGACAGACCTATAGCTAGCCCCTGCTGCAGCATGATTTACCCAAGCTGAAACTCCTAACCATAAGAACAACACTATGGCGTAATAAAATGCAAGCTCCAAGGTAATCTAACTTCATAGATTTTGGTAGTTCTCATCTCATAACTTCTCCTCCAAAATCATGAGCACTGTGATCTGGAGACCTTCAAGATATTGCAGTTCTGTCTTTAAAGGCACAATAGCCCTTACTCTGAGTTGGGCATACACAGGGGTGAAAAACATCATCCAGATTCTAAGCAACTCATTCTTAAATCACACTTTAACACATGCTGCTACAGAGACTGGTTTCCCAACAGGTTTCTCACTGGATCTAAGCATCAGAGAGGAACTTGAATTAAAGACAAGCTATGGCTTATCTAATTTTCATCAAATTTCTGTAGGAGGGTAATGATAAGGAGGAATTAAACTAGCATCCCATGGAGAAAGGAGAAAGACAAGGAGGAGAGACACGAGATGGTCATAAGCAAAAATCCAGTTCAATTTTCTCTGCACTTACTCCATTTGCCTTGCTAAGAGCCTGGAAGTATATGCTGTAGCTTTTCAAAGGAGAGAGTGGAGCATTCCAGTAGCCATTGTAGGTTTTGTTGTCGCCCACTGTGAATGGCTGTGTGACAGGCAGGTTGATGGGCTTCAGCTCGGCTGCAAAGTAGTGTGGGGAGTCGAGACTGGAAGCATTCTTGTAGCTCACTGGGACAGAGAAGCATTCAATGATGTCTGCAGCTCTCCGTGCTTTCTGCAGCTTCTCCTCCTTGACAACAAGTTGGTAGACACTAGGAGGGAGAGAGAAAGGTAAGATTAGTACCTCAAGAGCCTTCAGTATCAGGCATGTTTCCACTTAAAAAAAAAAAACCCAAACAACAAAACAGAGAAAAGTAAGGAAGACAGAGCTTGGGCAAGACAGCAAACAGGATTTGGCACACCAGGGGAGGTGGCCACTGGAAGTTACTAGGTAGGTAAGATATTGATCACAGGCTGTTGATTTAATCAAGATGCAGCTTGGTGAAAGTCAGAATAGATTTCAGTCACCTCACTCTTTGGGAAAATGAGTAATTAATTTAAAAATCCAGCCTATAATGACTTTTTAATGCACTGAATATTAGAAACCAGATGCTTTCTTCCTCAGCCACCAAGCTGAAGCATTAACTGCTTGCTTGGGCCAAGTGGCCACTTGCAACAGAGCATAAGCAGTTGGCCATGCTGTCAGATCCCTTTGGAAACCTTTTCAGACTGCAAGAACCAGTTTAGATCAAAAAGATTCTCACATCTTCTTAAGAGCAAAGTTTTTATTGGCCATCCCTCATATTTCTTTTGGGGATGCATCCTGGGACGTAGAGTTCTCTAAAATAAACTCCTGGTGGCAAGTCTCCTTCTAGCTGTCCTATATACTGAACAGGTGGCTTTACAACTCCCCCAACTCACTTTTGTTTCAGGGAACAACAACAAACTCTTTGCATTCTCTCCAGCTCTAGGAAATGTTAATCCTTTTGGATTCCTGCTAAGCTTTTGGCCTCCGTGATAGGCAACAGCAATCTTGTTATTTCTAGCTTACTATTTCAGGCTCAGAGAGGTTGCAAAGCATTCAAATGCACTCTGCTTATTTATTTTTCCCTCTGGCGGTTAACAAAGCCCTCAAGTTCAATGCTGCTATAGGCCAGGCAGGTTTACTGTCTGCTTAACACCACTCACCCATCTGACAAAGAAAGATAGGGCTGAAGTCATTTTGCTGTTTGTCAGGATGCTCACAAGTGCTGCCCTCCCCTGTCTGCCTGAGCCTGCTCCTTTGTCTGGTGAGACAGGGGAGATCGATTGAGAGATTGGGATGAGGCAGCAGTAGATCACTCGCCCAGCATTCACAGGCTCATTGCTGCAGAAAGATTGGTCTGAAAAAATTTTAACATAGCAATAGCTCACCAATGCTCCTCAGGGAGGCAAAGTTGTGGCACATTCAAGGAACAGGAGTGAGACAAAACCCAGCTCCTGCTTCTGAGTTAACTCTTACAGCAGGTCCACAGGCACCTGGCATGCTCACTACTAACCGAGAGCTGGTGAGTGAAGCACTTGGAAATCATTTGGCTCCCACTATTAGACACAAACCAAACTAACCTAAGTACGAGCAATTTGTGACTTAGTACAGAGACTGTCCTCATGCAGGCTGCTACCAGTGTTTGCTCATGCAAGAGCAGCCACACAACACATGGACTGCAGTTTTCAACATTGTGTTGTCAGCATTTTGGAAGCCTTCCTCAATCCTACAGTTGACTGCAGGCTTTAATACAAGATTTTAGACCTTCTCTGATATTAGCCTTGTGAATTTTTTTTTAAAAGATAAACAGGTGAGATCTTGGCCAAGGATGCCCAGAGAGCTGGTAGGTGCCTCATCCCCAGAAACATTCCAGGGTAGGTTGGATGGGGCTCTAAGCAACCTGCTCTAGCTGAGGGTGCCCCTGCTGATGGCAGGAGGCTTCAAACAGATGACCTTTGATGGTCCCTTCCAACCCAAACTAGTTTCTGATTCTCAGCAACAATACAGTTACTGTCAATGAGGATGTGGTGGGAGATCTAAGCAAACAGCTGTTCAACATAAACCCTCTCCTCAGCTATAAGGACAGTCAATGAGAGTTGGGACTCTGCAGCCTGGAGAAGAGAAGGCTTCCAGGAGACCTTCTGTCAGTATCTGAAAGGGGCCTATAGGAAGTCTGGGGAGGGACTATTGACAAGGTCTTGTAATGCCAGGTTGAGGAGGAATGGGCTCAAACTGGCAAAGGGGAGATTGAAACAGGATGCTAGGAGGAAGTTCTTTACAGCGATGGTGGTGAGACACTGGTACAAGTTGCTCAGGGAGGTTGTGGCTGCTCCCTCCTTGGAGGTGTTCACGGCCAGGCTGGATGATGCCTTGAGGGACCTCTTCTAGTGGGAAGTGTCCCTGCCTATAGCACAGGTGGGTTGGAACTGGCTGAGCTTTGAGGTCCCTTACAACCTAAACCATTCTATGATTTTAGACATTGCTTACTTACAGACCTATCTGTGGATTCTTCTGACCCTTCTCTCTGACAACAGTGATCTGAACTTCTGGGAAAGTTTGTCATTTTGTCAGCAATGTGTAAAATCATAGCTGACTTTTTTTTTATGGGCAGTGGCCCTGTGCTTTTTGACCTACAAACACTTGGTTTCTATTTCATCCAGTCCTAAACACTGCCATTCTCTGGTTATGTCCAAATATGTATTCATTTCTTTTCAGCCAATGCAGAGACCAAGGGTTCCCTCTAGCTCCCTGGTCCTACAGTGTCCAAAGGGAGATCCTCCTTCTCTTGCCTGTTCCACATACAAGCTATGAGGCTGCACAAGGCTTGTCTGCCATGCTCCCAGGGGCATGAATTGGCAGATAACTGTGTCCTTAATCACCAAGAAACTCATTTCCCTTTGAAGACGTTCTCAGTTTCTCCCTTCATGATTTTAATGCATGCTCCCCAACTACAGGCAGCATATCAGGAGCAAGAGGTTTGATACCTGCAGAACCCAGCAATGGATACTCTTTAACTTTGATTCTTTCACATATTTTCACCTTGCATACCAGGTTCAGTTTTGGGACCCTTATTACAAGAAGGACATTGAGGTGCTGGAGCAGGTCCCACCAGCAGCTGCTGATGAGAAGCAATTGAGGCTGTTTAGTCTGGAGAAGAGGAGGCTGAAGAGAGATCTCCCTCACTCTCTAAAACTCTAAAAGGAGGTTTTACAGATGCGGAGGTCGTTCTTTTTTCCCAAGCAACTAGCAATAGGATGATAGGAAATGGCTTCAAGTTGCCTCAAGTTGCAACAGGAGAGGTTTAGACTCAGTAATAGGGGGGGGAAACCTCCCTGAAAGAGTTGTCAAGCTTTAGAACAGGCTGCTCAGAAAAGTGGTGGAGTCGCCATCTCTGCAGGGGTCTTAAAAACACATAGATGTGGCACTTAGGCACACAGATTAGAGGGCATGGTGGTGTTAGGGTGTTGGGTTGGCATTGGGACTTGATGATGTTGGAGATCTTTTCCGACCTTAAGTATTCTACGTTTTTCCTCTCCTACTTAGCTATTGTAGCACTTCTCCCTTTCATGGAGGCAACTCACTCCTTTAATATCCTGAAATCTTACTTTTAATGTTTATTCTTTTGCACTAAATTGAGGTAATTCTGGAAGCACAATAGTGCGCTCATGAGCATTCAGCTGAGATGTAACAGACATCCCATTTGTGTTCAAGACAAAGCCCTGCTAAATCTCCTGCTGAAACACAGTCTGCTTTTCTTTGAAACAAGTACCCGAGCTCCTCTGTCTAAAAAAACCTCCTCTGGCAAATCTCAGGCTGAGTGACTGTTCTCATGGCACTTTCTTCCATCATGCCCCAGCTCACACTGCACATTCACTTCCATGTGCTTTACCTGCTTGACCTGCTGACTGCCATCCCTCAGCCTGGCTCCTTGTCTGAGTCTTAATTATTTGGCAGTGGTCAAGTGGCCACTCTCAAAGGAGTGGTCAAGAGCATGGCTGATTTCAGAATTACCCTGGAGTGGAGAGTCTCACTCTGAGAAATTGTTTCCTTAACAAACAATTATTCTGGGTCTCACCTTCTGGTATTTCAATCCCAAGTAGCTTGACTTCTCTAGCTCCTCCAGAAGTGCAGAACCCACAGGTCACCCCTAGCTAGCACACAGACTGCTCTTCCTTTCTTCTTTGCTGTCACATCTTTGCTTCTCAGGTCATGCTCTTTTCCTCACGATTAGCTTTTGCCTTGCAGCTTCCTGACTGCCTCCAGGGCGTTTCAGACATCAGCTTCTCTGCATTAACCCATGAAGTGCTGCAAGGCACATCAAGAGCTTCCACACCTGCTCCCAGCAGTGCTAAGATGACCTTATAACCGTTTGCCTTTTCGTTGGAGCAAAATGCCAACATTCCTGTGTCCAAGTAAAGTTAGTGTGGGAACTCTGAGTAGCAAGAAGGAAATTACCCACCCTAAAGTGTGGCCAAACCATCTGCATTACTACAACAATTCTCAAATGAGTAAAAGCAATTCAACTTTGCTCTGAAGGTGGTAACTTTCTGTGGTACCTTTTGACCCCTAAGATGGCAATTGGGCACTAACTCCAAATGAACTCTGTGAACATAATCTGCCCTTTTGGCCTCCAAAAGCACTTCAGTTGCAATCACAGCTCTGCATTGGTGCTCAGCAGGGTGAACCTGGTTACGACTGGCAGTTTTGTAATACACAGAAGCCTGATTGATTACAAGCAGGGGAAAGGAGCAGTAGTTTTCCAAAGAGAAGGGAGCAATGGAGGTAAGGAGGAAATATCCAAGCCGTTCTACTATCTCTCACTCCGACTACCAGGTAGACAGTAACATGGATCTCCTGGGGCTCTCTGTCTCAAGCTTCAAAGTCACTGATTCCAGCCAGCACCAGCAAACAGCACTTGCCTAGCAGGAATCAATACATCAGTCACAAATGCCCAGCTGGAGAAAAGAAACATCCACTGTCCTACACTGAAATGATATTAAAAGAAACACCAGAAGCAGAGCATTAAAACTCCCAACACTCTATAACAACTTCAGTGCCAATAAACGGAGAGATGATACAGTAAAACAACCAGACTGCAATTTTTAATGTTCAGCCATGCTTGCAGACGCTGCAAACAAGTACACATGTGCATGTTGTAGCACAGCAGAGGCAGGGTCCTGGCATTCCTAGAATCATAGAATCAGTCAGGATTGGAAGGGACCACAAGGATCATCTAGTTCCAACCCCTCTGCCATGCCCAGGGACACCCTACCCTAGAGCAGGCTGCCCACAGCCTCAGCCAGCCTGGCTGCAAACACCTCCAGGGATGGGGACCCAACCACTTCCCTGGGCAACCCATTCCAGGCTCTCACCACTCTCATGCTCAACAACTTCCTCCTCACATCCAGTTTGATTCTCCCCACCTCCAGGTCTGCTCCATTCCTCCTAGTCCTGTCACTCCCTGAGAACCTCGAAAGTCCCTCCCCAGCTTTTTTGTAGGGTCCCTTCAGATACTGGAGGGTCACAAGGAGGTCACCTGGGAGTCTTCTCTTCTCCAAACTGAATGGCCCCAACTCTCTCAGTCTGTCCTCACAGCAGAGGTGCTGCAGCCCTCTGAGCATCCTCCTGGCCCTTCTCTGGACACGCTCCAGCATGTCCACATTCTTCTTGTAATAGAGGCTCTGTAAGTGGATGCAGTACTCCAGGTGGGGTCTCACCAAGGCAGAGTAGAGGGGGAGAATCACCTCCCTGGCCCTGCTGGCCACAGTTCTCCTGATGCAGCCCAGTCTCTGCTTGGCTTTTCTGGGCTGCAAGTGCACACTGCTGCCTCATCTCGAGCTTCTCCTCCACCAGCACCCCCAAGTACCTCTCCTCAGGGCTACTCTCCAGCCAGTCACTGCCCAGCCTGGATTTGTGCTGGGGATTGCCTTGATCGAGCTTCAGGACCTTGCATTTGGTCTTGTTGATGATTGAGTGCATTTTCCACAGCAGAGGTGCTGCAGCCATCTGAGCATCCTCATGTCCCTTCTCTGGACATGCTCAGCATGTCCACATCCCTCTTGTCCCAGGAGCTCCAGAACTGGATGCGGTACTCCAGGTGGGGTCTCACCAGGGCAGAGTAGAGGGGGAGAATCACCTCCCTGGCCCTGCTGGCCACACTGCTCCTGATGCCAGTGCTAAGCTGCTCCACCCCACCTCATCCCATCCAAATAAGTGGCACTGCTGTCCCCATGAAGGGCAGGAAAGGACAAATTTTCAACTATCCACAACCTCTGCTCTCCAGAGAGCTCTCTAGGGATTCTTACAAATCAGTGCCACTAACCTAGAAGGCTGAGGACCTGACTGTTGTCACTCATAGCAGAAAAGGAGGCCAGAACTGGGCTCCTTGATAAAAGTTTACAGCTCTTAGATAGACAAATCCACATGACTTTAATAGAAGCTTTTGAAACTTTTTGACAGCTCCATTCTAAATCACTGATAATAGCACCATCCATAATGGCTGTCCAGCACAAATGTTGTCTGCAGAAGAAGAAAATGTGCTCTTATCATCATCTACAAAGTAATCTTTTAAATGATGACTTCTCTATTCAGTGTGGAAGCACAAGAGTGGTTAATCAATGTTCCAAATCGCAGCCCATTTCTGGGTGACTGAGATCTCTCTGGGCACTCCTAGGCTGCTCCTTCCCCTGCTCTTGGTTTCCTCCTCAGCAGCTGCTTGCAGCACAATTTAAGGATGGGTGGAAGAAGCCAATCTGGCCACATACCTAGGCCAGACTCAAGTGTTGGATGCAGGGTGTGCACAAATGTGGCCATCAGATGGAGAGAGGAGATTCTGCCTTCCTGCTCTGTTCTGCTGAGACCAGCTCTGGAGTCCTCAGCACAGCACAGACAGGGACCTGATGCAGTGGGACTAGAGGAGGCCACAGCAAAGCTGGGAGGGCTGGAAGAGCTCTGCTGTTGAGACCAGGCTGGGAGAGTTGGGGTTGTTGAGCCTGGTGAAAAAAAGGCTCCAGGGAGACCTTCTGGTGGCCTTTCAGTACTTCAAGGGGCTGAGGAGAAAGCTGGGAACAGACTATTCAGCAGGGCTCACTGAGACAGGACAAGGGGTGATGGTCTGATACTAAAAGAGGGAGATTCAGACTACAGAGAAGGAAGACTTTTTTTTTTTTTTTTTTTTTT
>VWZI01006230.1:389949-428629 GCA_013396835.1 Psilopogon haemacephalus | reverse complement strand
CAAGATATAACAGATATTTACAGAAATATACAGTAAAAAGAAATACAGACACCACACCCCTCCTGGAGACCAAAATCCCCAAGAGAGGGAAACCAAACCCCCCCTACCACCTTTCCCCTTCCCCCCAGCTTTATCTCACCACTTGATGATGCTGCAGATAAGCTGAAGATCGGTCAGAAAGATTAGTGGCAGGAAGGAATGAATGGTTTTAGTAATTTTACTCTGAATTAGTTCAAAGGCAGAGAGACAAAGGAAAGAAGCTGCTGAAGCCTGCCCGACCCAGAGCCGACTGAACTGCGCAAGCACACTGCCTTATCTGGATGTTTTGGGAACATTCTAAAACAACCTTCTTTCTTCTCTCTCATTCAAAACTGGGTGAAGGGACATAGTGTTTAATTTCTCACTCTCAGGCAGCAGTCTAATTTCTCACACAAATTCTCCAATTAGCTCAAACCAACACAAGTGGAAAAGGTGAGCTCTCCTGGGTCAGGGTAATGTTGATCTTCAGCACCCGAAGCTGCAGAAATATCAGCCAGATTTTTTTGCTACCCTTTCTGGACACTTTTTTTGTGCTTTTCAGAAGGTGCAAACTGATCTTGCTCTTGACACCAGGGAGAATGACATCTCCTGGCCGAGAACAAAGGAAAACTGAGGATGGTAAAAGGGGACAAGTAAACTTCCAAGGGCTTTGACTTCTCTGCATGAACTTGCAGCTAGTCTATCATCATCTGTAGTGCACTTTGTTACCTCCACCATGGTGGGCTTGGGGCAGATCTCAACAGTAGGTTGTATTTTTACAGTAAGGGTATAGTGAAACACTGGAACACATTGTCCAGGGACAAAACAAGTTTCTCAGGGAGGCCCTGGTTGCCCCCTCCCTGGA
Source organism: Psilopogon haemacephalus (assembly GCA_013396835.1). NCBI lineage: Eukaryota > Metazoa > Chordata > Aves > Piciformes > Megalaimidae > Psilopogon > Psilopogon haemacephalus. Next base: position 427,746 of record VWZI01006230.1, on the reverse strand, counting down.
AGTGTTTAAGACCATGTTGGATGAGATCTTGAACAACCAGATATAGTGGAAGATGTTCCCAACCAGGGCAGAGGGCTTGGAACTGGATGGTCTTTAAGGTCTCTTCCAACTGAAATGAGGATTGTTAGATTCATAGAATGGAGTGCACCAACTCCCTTCAAAATCAAATGTATTTCTGATACAAAAGAAAACATCAGCTGTAGAATGGCAGAAAAAGCCTCAACCTGCATCACCATTTGCTCCTGCAGTTCCTCAGGGATGTGCCAAGGTGAGCCCAAGGGAAGTTGCCACTGTCTCTTCTCCTGGTTTACTATTTGATCCCTCCAGTGGAAACCTTGCATGCTCTGCCTCTCTCCATGCCTTCCTCTTTTGGACCATGACTGGTGTAATTAAAAGCAGCCTGTGCTGGTTTGAACTAATTGGAGAATTTGAGTGAGAAATTAGAATTAGAGAGAGGAAAACACGGGATGTTATTTCACCTAGAGCTTTACTGAGAAAGAAAAAAAGTTGTTTTAAAAGTTATAACCAAAATATAGATAAGGCAGATAGTTTCAGACCGCTCTGGGCTGTGGCTGCTTCTCTTGCATGGTTCCTTTGTCTCTCTGCCTTGGTAGGTAGTTTTCAATAATTCTACTAATTTCTTTCCTACTCCTAATCCCCTTGGCTGAGCTACCTCAACTTCTCTGCAGCATCAACAGGTGGTGAGATAAGATTGGGGAAGGGGGGAAAGGTGATAGGGGTGGTTGGTTACCCCTCTTGGGGATTTTGGTCTCTGGCAGGGCTGTGGTGTTTCTGTATTACCTTTTCACTGTATATATCTGTAAATATCTGTTATACCTTGTAAATATCTGCTTGTATATTGTGCACTGCTGTAAATATAAAGCTTCATTTATCAACTTCCAGCATTCTGAGTCCTAGCCAGGGTTTATAACAAAAGGTAGGGGCAGGTAACTGCAAAACCACCACACAGCCTCATTTCTCCTTCTTCCTGCACAGTAAGCAAATCCCTCAGCATCTCCTAGCTCTGCCTTTGGCTTTGGGAAAGTGCTGTGCAAGGAGAAGTAGGCTGCTGGAGAAGCAGAAGAGCAGCATGGCAGCAGAGGGTTATTCTTCCCAATGGCCTGGCCATGCTTACGATAATCCCTTCGTTCCATCTGCAGCCCACACACTGGTGCAGCAACCCCATTTTTTTCTACTTCCAAGAAATTATGCATTCATTAGAGAGGAAATTAACACCTCAAAGCAAACTATAATTAGGAATTCTTCAATTCAGTTTATGCTTTTTCAATTAGGCCCCTCTATAATTTTAATCACGGGAGCATTAACATGTTTCCGGAATTTATATACCTGTAGCATAATTAAATCCTGAAATGCCTTAGTCTGCAACAGCACAGCACAGCTCACTCATCCTCCCTTTTATTGTGGTTTGTGGTGGTGTAGACATGTTGTGGGACACCTGCTAGCGTAAACATCGCCTGCCACAGGAAAGAGGCCTCTTGGCTGTCAATGGTTCCATGTCCAAATGGAAGCCAGTGACAAGTGGAGCCCCTCAGGGACAAGTCCTGGGACCAGTCTTGTTCAATGTCTGTGTGGGTGACACAGACAGAGGCACTGAGTGCAGGCTCAGCAAGTTTGGTGAGCACACCAAGCTGTGTGGTGCAGCAGCCAGGCTGGAGGGCAGGGATAGCATCCAGAGGGACCTGGACAGGCTGCAGAGGTGGGCACAAGACAACCTCAGGAGGTTCAACAAGGCCAAGGGCAAGGTCCTGCAGCTGGGTCAAGGCAATCCCAAGCACAAATCCAGGCTGGGCAGTGATTGGCTGAAAATCAGCCCTGAGGAGAGGGACTTGGGGGTGCTGCTGGAGGAGGAGCTCGAGATGAGGCAGCAGTGTGCACTTGCAGCCCAGAAAGCCAAGCAGAGCCTGGGCTGCAGCAGGAGCAGTGTGGGCAGCAGGGCCAGGGAGGTGATTCTCCCCCTCTACTCCTCCCCGCTAAGACCCCACCTGGAGTGCTGTGTCCAGTGCTGGAGCCCCTATTACAAGAGGGATGTGGACATACTGGAGTGTGTTCAGAGAAGGACTATGAGGATGCTGAGAGGGCTGCAGCACCTTTGCTATGAGGACAAACTGAAAGAGTTGGGGCTGTGCAGTCTGGAGAAGAGGAGGCTCCCAGGTGACCTTCTTGTGGCCCTCCAGGATCTGAAGGGGGCCTACAGAAAGCTGGGGAAGGACTTTTTAGGCTTTCAGGTAGTGCCAGGACTATGGGGAATGGAGCAAAGCTGGAGGTGAGGAGATTCAGATTGGACGTGAGGAGGAAGCTGTTCAGCACAAGAATTTTGAGAGCCTGGAATGGGTTACCCAGGGAGGTGTTTGGGGCCACATCCCTGGTGGTGTTTGCAGCCAGGCTGGCAGAGGCTGTGGACAGCCTGATCTAGGGTAGGGTGTCCCTGGGCTTGGCACGGGGTTTAAACTAGATGATCCTTTTGTTTCCTTCCAACTCTGACTGATTCTATGGTTCTAACTCCTCATCCTCACCCCTGCTTAAGGAACTGCTGGCTGCAGAAAGCCTGTGGTCTGCTTCTGAGGGATGGATGTTTGCCAGGGACATGTGCCCAGGCTCATCTCATTTTAAGCACCTTAAAGAGCTGCTTCAATTAGGTAAATCATCCTCTGTGGTCTGGCAAAAGGAGCCAAGTTCCTTCCTGGGGGCAGCTCCAACCCCAAGTATCTGTGATCAGTGCACCTCACTGAAGGGTCTGATCCAATAGCTCGCAGAGGCAAAAGGAGGCTTGGCAGTATGCCTCCAGAAACTTAGAGCTTCCATTTTTTTTAGATACTCTGAATGGTTTTCTACCATCCTTTTATTTTGTGATAACAAGGAAGGGCATATTTGCTCTGGTTGCTGTGAAGAACAGCAAAAAAAAAAAAAAACACCTAGAAAAAGAAAGGTTCCAACTGGCAACCCTGGGTATTTTTCCTTTTCCCTCATCTTACTGGTTGACAGTTTGATGTGAGAAAATGGCCATCAATTTGTGATTCTTGGCTTAAAGTTCAGACTTCATTAACCTTTTGACTGCTGGAATTTAATCTGACAGCTTCTGTGGTCAGGATAAAAGATTTAAGCAAAAGCATTCACTCCCTCCCCTCTCAGCATCCTCAGGCTTTCATAAACACTACAAAGTGTTAGGGGAAGCCTCAGTGTAGGGCTGAGGAAATGGTGCTGGACACAGAAGAATTGCCTCTACGTGCAATTTGATTGGTGAAATATTATAATTAAATGGAAATTTGGTGGCTTTCCACTCCCATTTCTATCAAAGATGTCTGCAGAGCAGTTAGAAAGCCACAGAAGCTCATCCAGGCTCACAGAAGACAAATGGGCAAAGGCAGTTTTAGGTCCTTTTAAATGACAGCACTCTCAGGTGAACAGACTGGAGAACTGGGCACAGAGGAACCAAATGAAGTTCAACAAGGACAAGTGCAGAGTCCTGCACCTGGGGAGGAATAATAAACTCCACCAGTACAGGCTGGGAGGTGACTGCTGGAGAGCAGCCCCAAGGAGAGGGACCTGGGAGTGCTGGTGGAGAACATCCATGGCACGGCAATGTGCCCTGGGGGCCAAGAAGGCCAGGGGGAACCTGGGGTGTATTGAGAAGAGTGTGTCCAGCAGATCAAGGGAGGTTCTCCTCTCCCTCTACTGTGCCCTGCTGAGACCCCATCTTGAATACTACCCTCAGTATTAGGCTCCCCAGTTTAAGGGACAGGGATCTGTTGGAGGGGATCTAACAGAGGGCTACGAGGATGATGAGTGGAATGGAGAACATGCCTGATGAGGAGAAGCTGAGGGACGTTAGGGTTGGAAGGGACCCAAGGAGATCATAGAGTCCAACCCCCCTCCCAGAGCAGGACCACACAATCTAGCTCAGGGCACACATCCAGACAGGCCTTGAAAGGCTCCAGAGAAGGAGACTCCACAACCTCTCTGGGCAGCCTGTGCCAGTGCTCTGGGACCCTTACAGTAAAGAAGTTCCCCTTTGTGTTGAGCTGAAACCTCCTGTGCTTCAACTTATATCCATTGCTCTTTGTCCTATCCCAGGGAGCAGTGAGCAGAGCCTGTGTCCCGTCCCCCCACCCCTGACCAGCCCTCAGATGTTTATAAACATTGATTAAATCCACACTCAGTCTTCTCTAGATTCCTCTCAGATTCCTCAGCCTCTCCTCATCATACAGTGCTCCCATCCCCTTATCATCCTCCTAGCCCTCCACTGGACCCTCTCCAGCAGATCCATGTCCCACTGAAACTGGGGAGCCCAAAACTGAAGGCAATATTCAAGATGAGGTCTCAGCAGGGCAGAGTAGAAGGTGGGGAGAACCTCCCTAGATCTGCAGGACACACTCTGCCTAATAGACTCCAGGATCCCATTGGCCTTCTTGGCCAGCAGGGCACATTGCTCCCAGGTGCTGCTCTCCAGAAGATCACCTCCCAGCCTGTACAGGTGATGTTTATTATTCCTTCCCATGTGCATCATCCAAATTCTTCTCTCCCATTCCCACACGGTTAAAGAGAAAGCAGACCTGGTTCATCTTTAAGAGGAAAGAAACTTGCTTATTTACCTTCAAACTCCTGCCTAAATCCAAGGCAGAATGCCATGCAGGAGCAACCCAACTTGAATGATTTCAGAACAGCATCCCTGAGGTATATTACGAGAGATGTTAATTAATATAGGTAATTAGGCTTATAATACCAGAAGCTTAGATTGATAATCTCATTCCTCATTAGATACCATGAAATTAAAGGATCTTGATGGCTTTTTGCCCTGCATTCAATCAGCCAGGCCACGAGCTGCATACATTTGAGCACGAGTCTCTAGTAGAAGCAACAGGCCAGGAGTTCCATCTGCCAGGTATTTACAACCTACCTGTCACAGCAACTGAACTTTCAGAATTACCAAGGGCATGACAATTTGTGATGCTCCTTCCTGCCTTTCAACACTAGAACCCTTTTTTTTTCCTTTAAATTGCTTCCCTGATCCTTGACTCCAGTCTTTATTTTCAAACACAAGGTGTGCAGTATGGGAGTTTTAAGAGCGAGAAATTGCCACCCTTTGTCGGCATTAATGAATTAATTAACAACACAAATGCCTGAGGCAAGCTCACATGATGCCACTAAGAAGCTGCAAAGCAGCCAGATGAACAGCAATGATGCCCTACATAGCTGAGGAGATCCATACACCAAAGCCACCACCTGTAACACAAAACAAACACCCCCAGCTAATTCTGCATGTTTATAGCTTCATAGAATCATAGAATCAGACAGGGTTGGGAGGGAACACAAGTTCCAACCCCCCTGCAATGACCAGGGACACCCTACCCTAGATCAGGCTGCCCACAGCCTCAGCCAGCCTGCCCTTAAACACCTCCAGGGACGTAGCCCCAAACACCAACCTGGGCAACCCATTCCAGGCTTTCACCACTCTCATGCTCAACATCTTCCTCCTCACATCCAGTCTGAATCTCCCCACCTCCAGCTGGTACTACCTGAGAGCCTCAAAGGTCCCTCCCCAGCATTTTTTTGTAGCCCCTTTCAGATCCTGGCCACAAGAAGGTCACCTGGGAGCCTCCTCTTCTGCAGCCTGCACAGCCCCAACTCTTTCAGTCTGTGCTCACAGCAGAGGTGCTGCAGCCCTCTGAGCATCCTCATTGCCCTTCTCTGGACACCTCCAGCATGTCCACATCCCTCTTGCAATAGGGACTCCAAAACTGGACAATGTAGTCCAGGTGGGGTCTCACCAAGGCAGAGCAGAGGCAGAATGGTTGGTCCCAACCATCTCAAAGGGCTTTTCCAATTGAAATTACTTTTTATATAAGAATAACTAAGCACATGCTTACATCATATGAGACTATTTTCTTGGAGAACAGTTTAAGCACAGAACTCACCCCTTTTTTTGCCAGAAAATCCTACCATTCTTAGGTTTTCTGTTAAATAACTCCACTGCTGTTCTCTCTCAATTTGCTTAGCTCATCTAGACCAAAAAATTCTTCCTTTATTTCATGCTTGGGAGACCAAGAATCACACACTAATAGCCAAGAGTAGCATGGGACTTGGTCTACATAAATTAATTTCTCCTCCTGGCTGGCTGTTGAATGAAAACACTTATTTCACCTTTGCTCAGTACTTCTAAATATATTTAAAATATTTAAACTCCTGTTCTCCAATTGAGATTTACTTATTTAAGATGCACATTAATAAACCAACTCATCCCTCCTCACCAAAGACACTCCAAGTGTCTGATTCATTGCACACATGCAACAAATTACTCTTATTGAATATACTCCTCCAGGTTCACTTACATGCACTACTTACACTGCATGCATATAAATAAATATCTATTCCCCTGCACCCAAGAAAGACCTGGACCTGGACTGGGTGCAGAGGAGGGCCACAAAGATGATCAGAGGGCTGGAGCACCTCTCCTGTGAAGACAAGCTAAGAGAGTTGGAGCTGTTCAGTCTTGAGAAAAGAAGGCTGTGAGGATGCCTTATACATACATAGAATGGTTTAGGTTGGAAGAGACCTCAAAGATCATCCAGTTCCAACCCCCCTGTGCCATAGGCAGGGACACCTCCCACTAGATCAGGTCGCTGAAGAACTCATCCAGCCTGGCCTTGAACACCTCCAGGAAGGTTGTGGAGCACAGAAGCACAGAATGTGATTGAAGATAGAAGATCACATTCTGTGCTCCACAACCTCTCTGGCCAACCTCTGCCAGTGTCTCACTACCATCAACATAAAGAACTTCTCCAGGGATGGGGACTCCACCACCTCCCTGGGCAGCCTGTTCCAATGCCAATCACTCTTACTGGGAAGAAATTCTTCCTAACATCCAGACTGAACCTGCCTTGGCACAGCTTGAGCCTGTGTCCTTTTGTTCTGTCCCTGGGTGCCTGGTAGCAGAGCCCAACCCCACCTGGCCACAATCTCCCTTCAGGTAGCTGTAGAGAGCAGTGAGGTCTGCCCTGAGCCTCCTCTTCTGCAGGCTGCACACCCCCAGCTCCCTCAGCCTCTCCTCACAGGGCTGTGCTCCAGGCCCCTCATCAGTTTTGTCACCCTTCTCTGGACACTTTTCAGTACCTCAACATCTCTCTTGAATTGAGGGGCCCAGAACTGGACACAGTACTCAAGATGAGGCCTGACCAGTGCTGAGTACAGGGGCAGAATGACCTCCTTGCTCCTGCTGGCCACACTGTTCCTGATCCAGGCCAGGATGCCATTGGCTCTCCTGCCCACCTGGGCACACTGCTGGCTCCTATCTCCCAGTGCCCCCAGGTCCCTCTCTGTCTGCTCTCCAACCACTCTGTCCCCCCAGCCTGTAGTACTGCCTGAGGTAGTTGTGGCCAAAGTGAACCCTGAACTTAGCCTTGTTCAGCCTCATCCCATTGGCCTCTCCCCACCCATGTAGCCTGTCCAGGTCCCTCTGCAGGGCCCTCCTGCCCTCCAACAGATATACCCCTGCTCTTAACTTGGTGTTATCTGCAAACTTACTGATGATGGACTCAATCCCCTTGTCCAGGTCATCAATAAAAATACTGAAAATGATTTGGCCCAGCACTGATCACTGAGGCACACCACTTGTGACTGGTCTCCAACTGGATGTGGTATCACTCACCACCACTCTCTGGGCCTGGCCCTCCAGCCACTTCTTGACACTTCTTTCAGAGTGGATCTGTCCAAGCCACAAGCGACGACACAGTCTGAAGCTGTGCCAGGAAAGGTATAGGCTGGATGTTAGGAAGAAATTCTTGACAGAGAGAGTGATTGGCATTGGAAAGGGCTGCCCAGGGAGGTGGTGAAGTTGCCAACCCTGGAGGTGTTCAAGAAAAGACTGGATGGGGCACTTAATGCCATTGGCTAGGGCTGGGTGCTAGGTTGGACTGGATGACCTTGGAGGTCTCTTCCAACCTGGCTTATTCTCCTAGAATCATAGAATGAGTCAGAGTTGGAAGGGACCACAAGGATCACCTAGTTCCAACCCCCTGCCATGGGCACAGACACCCTACCATAGATCAGGCTACCCACAGCCTCAGCCAGCCTGGCTGCAAACACCTCCAGGGATGTGGCCTAATCACCCCCCTGGGCAACCCATTCCAGCCTCTCACCACACTCATGCTCAACAACTTCCTCCTCATGTCCAATCCGAATCTCCCGTACTCTACTCTACTCTAAATGCATCTTTTTTTCCAAAACCACAAAGTTCTCTACTGCCTGAAACTCCAAAAAACAACAAGAGACTCTTCCCTAATGTCCTTCTGCAGTGTCCTACAGCTCTGATATGGAGGGCAGAGCATCGACAAGGCAATCACACCTAAGGGAAGCATTTATTTAAGCTCTGGAATCTTCAGAACTAATTCATGCTGTGGAAATTTGATTTTCTCCATAACAGTTGTATAAGCAGATTGATAGAGGAAACCACATGTTAATAAACCAGATGGGCTTTTAAATATCCAACAAGCCAAAACCAGCCCAGTGGACATGTCATACAGATAATATCCCTCCCAGTGGTATTTCCAAGCAGCGAATGGGACATAAATTCTCAAATAGAGGTCTAAAGATGTCATATGTGAATAATCTATGGCGGACTGACTTTAGTCCTCCTGACAGTAACAGATTCAAAGGCAGAATTATCCTCAAAATCACATTGGCGATTTTCAGGAAAGAGTCGGGGAGCAAAGATTGAGAACACTTGCATTCTTCTTCCCTCTTCTGAATCCATTATAGATGAATGTCAGTCTTCAGGAAATCAATCACTGCACCATTCAGGGGTTTTAGATTGATATAAGAACACCTAAAAGTTATTTTTAAAGGGCAATGTGGAGTCAAGCTCTGCAGGCTATACCACGGAAAATAAAGGCAAGAAAGAAATGCCTGTGCCACAGGGGAGATTATTTCTGCTGAGTTTTCAGCTTTCTTTTGGTAGGCGACATCACTTGATCTGCTTTGTCCTAAGTTTATCTTGTAAGAAAATATCTTCATTGTTATCTAGAGTCAGATGGCTTGAGACCACTTTGGGCTGTGGCTGCTCTTTTGCACGGCTCTTTTCTCCCTGCCTTTTGTAGCTGAATCTGAATAATTTTACTAACTTCTTTCCTGCTGCTAATCCCCCCTGGCCCATTTACCTTTGCCTATCTGCTGCATAAACAGATGGTGAGAGAAGACTGGGGCAAGGGGGAAGGTGGTAGGGGTGGTTAGAGACCCCTCTCAGGCACTCTGATCTCTGGGAGGGCTGTGGTGTTTCTATATTACCTTTTTACTGTATATATCAGTAAATATCTGTTATACATTGTAAATATCTGCTTGTCTATTGTGTAAAGCTGTAAATATAGAGCTTCATTTATTAACTCCCAGCCATCTGAGTCCTGATGATAACCAGGTTGCCCAGCGAGGTTGTGGCTGCTCCCTCCCTGGAGGTGTTCAAGGCCAGGCTGGATGAGGTCTTGAGCGACCTGATCTAGTGGGAGGTGTCCCTGCCTATGGCACAGGGGGGTTGGAACTGGATGATCTTTGAGGTCTCTTCCAACCTAAACCATTCTATGATTCCTAGCCTGGGTTATTACGAAGTGTGTGTGGGAGGCAGATATCCACCTCCTCATTTCACCTTTCTGTCCACTCTGGTTTTCATATCCATGTCTGCAAGTCATGGGCTCATAAGAGCAAATAATCTTATCACTTCAGTGTGGCATGTAAATGCTGCACTCTGCAGATGAGGCTTTAATAGGCTACCATGGAATTAAAGACACCAGAGTGAACATTTAGAAAAAAACAAAACCAAAATCTCCCCCTTTTTTTTTTTTTTTTTTCTTTTTTTTTTCCCCACAACAGATGCATTTGCTGGAAAAGACATCATTCACCAAGTGCAGCCAAAGGATAGCAAATTGACTTCGAGAAAAATCACAAGACTTTTCAATAAAAAGACAAAATAGCAACACTTTTGAGACAGCAGGTGGTAAAACGAGATACAGGAATGTTCCCCCATATAAAGAAATAAAACAAAACTGAGCTGTGTGATTTTACTGCTCTTTTCCAGCAGAAAAAAAAAAAAAAAGAAAAAAAAAAGAAAAAAAGAAAAAACACATCCCTACAGGACTCAGAAAATAGGCTCCTAAATTTCCTCATATGGAGTACCAGAGATTGAAAAGGAAACTTGAAAAATATATTGCTGAGAAAAGCTAGAACAGGAATGGTGCTAAGTCTTAAAGGACAGATTTTTCACTTGAGAGTATCAATGCCATTTGGGGGAAGCTGTGATATAGGGTGGACTACCAACTGGTACAGGATGTGCCGTTAGAGCAGGCTATAGAATCATAGAATTGTTTTGGTTGGGGAAGACCTCTAAGATCAGAGTCCAACCATCAACCTAAGTCTGCCATGGCCATTAAACCATGTCCCCAGGTGCCATGTCCACACATTTCTTGAATGCCTCCAGGGATAGTGACTCCACCACTTCCCTGACCACTCTTTCAGTATTTTTTTTCTTAATCTCCACAACCTAAACCTCCTCCCTCATTCTATCACTTTATACTAAGAGGAAAAAAACCAACCCCCACATCACCCACACTCCTTTAGGGAGCTGCAGAGAGCACTGAGGTCTCCCCTCAGCCTCCTCTACTCCAGACTGAACAATTGCAGTGAGAAAACACCTACCTGACAGGTGCTCCCCGGGACTGAGCTGGCTTCAGCATGACGGTGATGGTAGTGTCGGTCTCGTTCAGAGGGGAGTCTGTGTCATATTCTGGCATTGATGGTGCTGCGCCAGAGCAAAGAGGAACAAGTTAGTTCTACACCAGCTGCTGCAGGTCTGGTAGTGATGGCAACCTAATAGTAACAGTTCCTGGAGACCATTTAACAGTTCTCAAGTGAAATATCAAAATACTTCCCAATGTTATGACCAAAACTGTTACAGCTACTTAAATATTTGCACATTTCTCCTCTTAAAAGCAAAGAGAAAGCGGACATAGAATCATAGAATAAGTCCGGGTTGGAAGGGACCACAAGGGTAATCCAGTTCCAACCCCCCTGCCATGCCCAGGGACACCCTACCCTAGATCAGGCTGTCCACAGCCTCTGCCAGCCTGGCCAAAAACACCTCCAGGGATCTGGCCCCAAACACCTCCCTGGGCAACCCATTCCAGGGCCTCACCACTTTGCATGGTGAAGAACTTCCTCCTCATATCCAATCTGAATCTTCCCACCTTCAGATTTGCTCCATTCCTCCTAGTCCTGGCACTACCTGACAGCCTCAAAAGTCCCTCCTCAGCTTTTCTGTAGGCTCCCTTGAGATCCCGGAAGGCCACATGAAGGTCACCTGACAGCCTCCTCTTCTCCAGCCTGCACAGCCCCAACTCTTTCAGTCTGTCCTCATAGCAGAGGTGCTGCAACCCTCTTAGCATTCTCGTGTCCCTTCTCTGGACATGCTCCAGTATGTCCACATCCCTCTTGTCCCAGGGGCTCCAAAACTGGACGCAGTACTCCAGGTGGGGTCTCACCAGGGCAGAGCAGAGAGGGAGAATCACTTCCCTGGCCCTGCTGCCCACACTGCTCCTGCTGCAGCCCAGCCTCTACTTGGCTTTCTGGGCTGCAAGTGCACACTGCTGCCTCATCTTCAGCTTCTCCTCCACCAGCACCCCCCCAAGTACCTCTCCCCAGGGCTACTCTCCAGCCAGTCACTGCCCAGCCTGGATTTGTGCTTGGGAGTGCCTTGATCGAGCTTCAGGACCTTGCCCTTGGTCTTGTTGATGATTGAGTGCATTTTCCATTCTAAAACTCAGTTTAATCCAGATAATTTTTGCTACTTCCATCCCTTCTCAGCCCACTTGGGATTGCCTTAACCCAGGTGCAGGACCTTGAGTCCAAATCTTCAAACTGGCTTTGAAAGTTCTGTCTCCAATTTTTAAGACTTATCAGTCCTTTCATATGGAACCATTCCCTCCATTTTAAAAGGAAGAAATAAAAATCACACAGATATTAAAATATAGCACCTGGGATGAATGAACCAGTGGCAGGGCTAAGACAGGCACCCAGGAAACGTGGCTGCTGTTCACTGCCCTGGTGACTGGATTAGATCTCCACCATTCAGCACAGAGTTTTTAAATGCAGAGACTTCAGATGCGTCTCCTTGATTAGCCAGAGGGTGTGTTACAGAATCATGGAATTGTTTCAGTTGGAAAAGTCCCTTAAGATTGTCAAGACCAGACATTCCTTCAACTCCACCAAGTTTGACACTAAAATATGTCCCTTAGCACCACATCTATGAAACATGAAAGCATGAGAAGGGAGGCGCATGAATGAGCCAAGCTCTTTTAGCACCCGAACTCACAGCATTTTGCCCCAGGGCTTTAGGGCTGCTGAGTTCCCTGGCAGCTGCACATGCTCACACATACCCAGCCAGCATTCCCATCACTCTGCTGACATGTGCCCCAAAGCAATCTGGAAAACAACTGAACATTTGCATTCGGCCAAAATCCAATTTCTCCACTTAGAATCACAGAATGCTAGAGGTTGGGAGGGACCTCTAGAGATCAGCAAGTTCAACATCCCTGCAAAGCAGGCAGGTCACACAGGAATGCATTAAGGTGGTTCTTGAAGATCTCTAGGGGAGACTCTATAACCTCTTGGGCAGGCTGCTCCAGGGCTTTGGGACCCTCACAGTGAAAAAAGTGTTTTTAACTCATGTTGAGGTGGAATTTTCTGTGATTGAGTTTAGGTCCATTGCCCCTTGTCCTATCACTGGGTATCACTGAAGAGCCACCTTTCAGACAGCCATCCTTCTGACAGCCACCCTTCAGATGCTTGTAGACATGATAATGCCCCCTGTCAGCCTTCTTTTTTTTCCAGACTAACCAGCTCCAGGTCTTTCATTCTTTCTTCACAAGAGAGATGCTCTAATCCTTTAATCACCCTTGTAGCTCTCCACTGAGCTGTGTCCTGTAGTTCCCTGTCCACCTTGAACTGGAGAACCCAGAACTGGACACAACATTCTGCTTTGTTGTTTTCTAATAGCTCATTTCGTGAGGCTTCCACAGGTAACATATTTCACTCATTCTGCAACTTTTCCCTGCTATCTGCTTGGGATGATCATGGGACCAGAGCAGCATCAAATTTGATCCAAAGATGCAAGTTTTGTTGAAATCTCTTTAAAGTATAAAGCAAACAGAAGAATCCACACAAGTAGTTCACCTGCAACTGGCAAGGGCAAGCTGCATAGTGGGGGTCCCGTATTTAATCCCCTCACAGCCATTCCCACTGTAATCCTGTTTACAATCAGGATTTTTATCTAAATGCCTGAAAACAGCCAGGAGTGGTGGTTCCTATTATCAGCTCAGCTACTGACTTTTCTGTCAATAAGCTGGCAGTGAGTTTAGAATGAATTCCAGTTCCTGAGGGAGGAACTCTCTGAAAACAGTGCTGTGCGTGGAGGGGAAGCATCGCGAGTCACTTGCAGAAGGTGAGCATCAACATCGCTCCCTGTACCACAGCTCTTGCTGGAGGTGCCACCCCTAGAACTGTTCAGCACCTGCTCTGGTCAGAGAAGATGTTGCTGCAGCACAACACAGTGCTGCAGAATGGCTGCTGAGAAAGTCTGGACATCAGAAATAGGCTGGGATCCACCTTTGCAGCCTCTATTCTCCTCTGAAGCAGCTACAGCATGGATGTCTTTTCACCTTAAATACAGACAAGCTAGCAAGGACACTCCAGTCAAATGCAAAAAAAACATAGAATGGTTTAGATTGGAAGATCAGCCAGTTCCAACCCCCCTGTGTCACAGACAGGGACACAGCCCACTAGAACATGTCACCCAAGGCCTATTCCAACCTGGCCTTGAACACGTCCAGGGTGGGAGCAGTTACAACCTCCCTGGGCCACTTGTCCCTGTGTCTCACCACCCTCACTGTAAAAATCTTCCTCCTAACATCCCATTTAAATCTCCCCTCTGCCAGTTTAAGCCCATTACCCCTTGTCTTGTCATTACAAGACCTTGTCAATAGTCCTTCCCCAGCCTTCCTGTAGACCCCCTTCAGATCCTGGAAGGTTGCTATAAGGTCTCCTTGAAGCCTTCCCTTCTCCAGGCTGAAAAGCCCCAGCTCTCTCAGCCTGTCCTTCTTACTTGTGCTGGTTTGAACTAATTGGAGGATTTAAATGAGATATTAGGTTATAGGCTGAGAAAGGAAAATATTGAAAGTTCTACTCCACTCAGAAATTACTGAAAAATGTAATTTCTGAGTGAAGTAGAAGTTAAAACCCAAACAAGGACAAGACAGAGTAGGTTTGAGCCGTGCTGGCTGCTGCATCTCTCTGCCTGCCTTCTTAGCCGGATCTGTGCAACTTCACTTTCCTTCTTCTAACCCCCTGGCTGATCTACCTCACTTATCTGGCATGTAAGACAGATACTTAGAAGATTGGGAAGTGGGGGGAAGGTGGTAGGGTGGTTGGAAACCCCTCTTAGGGACCCTGATCTCTGGGAGGGCTGTGGTGTTTCTGTATTACCTTTTCACTGTATATATCTGTAAATACCTGTTATACATTGTAAATATCTGCTTGTCTATTGTGCAAAGCTGTAAATATAAAGCTTCATTTATTAACTTCCAGCTGACTGAGTTCTAGCTTGGGTTATTTCCAAGAGTAGAGGGGTGGGGAACTGCCAAACCACTACATTAACCCTACTAACCTTGGGTATGCCTCTCTGCTGGTTTGAACTAATCAGAGGATTTGAATAAGAAATTAGACTATAGGCTGAGAAAGGAAAACAAAGTTTGATTCTAGTTCACTCGTAGGTTACTGAAAAAAATATTAGAAAAGTTAGAACCCAGACAAAGATAAGACAGACTGCTTTGTGCTGTGGCTGCTGCTGTCTCTCTCTCTCCCCCTGCCTTCTGAGCTGGATCTGAATAATCTGAATAACTTTGCTAGCTTATTTCCTGCTGCTAATCCCCCTAGCCAATCTACTTCCACTTATCTGGCACATAAGACAGATAGAAATAAGATTGGGAAGGGGGGAAGGTGGTAGGGTGGTTGGAAAAAACCCTTTTAGGGACCTTGATCTCTGAGAGGGATGTGGTGTTTCTGTATTACTTTCGTACTCTATATATCTGTAAGTATCTGTTATATACTGTAAATAACTGCTTGTCTATTTGTGCAAATCTGGGAATACAAAGCTTCATTTATTAACTTCCAGCCCACNGAACTCCCAAGGCACTACATTGCCCCTACTCATCTTGGATATGCCTCTCAGACTTTACAGAACTGAACATGCAATAAGATCATGTCAGAGCTATCCTAATGCCTGCCTGGAGACTGTGCCTACCTATAGTGACCCAAATGTCTGAAAGATGGGGAAAGTGAGACAATAAACAAGCTGAGTGTGCACACAGTTAATCACCACACAAGCTTCTGACTTAATTTGAGCATCCAGTGAATAATAAATGCCAAAAACACTGACCCAGAAGCAGCATCACTGCCTTTCCTAAGCTGGTTTATTGCCCTGGTGACAAGTGACTGGAGGGCATGCTGTGCCTCCCCTCCACAGCAGGGCTGTCAAAACCCCCAACAGGCCCAGAGCTGCCATCACAGCTCATTGCTTTACTCCAAGTGGTTGAGACACAGGCTTGGCACCAAGTGTCAAGGGCTGAAACCCTGCTGATGGATAGCAGAGGGAGCAGATATGTTCTACTTCCTTAAAATTTACATTGCTACTTACTGCTAACAACTTACTTTTATTAACCATCTTTGAAAGGGGGCAATGGAAATAAGCTGTACACACTCTTCCATGGGTTCAAATTGGCGGAGGGGAGATTTGAACGGGATGTTAGGACGAAATTCTTCACAGTGAGGGTGGTGAGGCACTGGAACAGGTTGCCCAGGGAGGTTGTGTCTGCTCCCTCCCTGGATGTGTTCAAGGCCAGGCTGGATGAGGTCTTGAGCGTCCTGATCTAGTGGGAGGTGTCCCTGCCTATGGTGGGGGGTTGGAACTGGATGATCTTTGAGGTCTCTTCCAACCTAGACCATTCTATGATTCTATGGCACCCAGCCATAATTTCAAGCACTACAAGTGTCCTCAATGCCCCAAATGTTTACTTTGGCTTTACTGAAAAAAGCAGCACAGTTAAGGTATTCAAAATCCTGACAATTCTAAGCTCCGTTGGAGAACCTGGTTTAGTGCTATCAACTACACATCAGAGTTTATGTATGTCTGCCCAAGATCATCTCTACCATTCCTTTATCCATGGTTTTTTTGGGATTGGTATCCAAATTTTCCTTTTTTCCCCCTGCCCAGGGATAGACATCTGACAGACATCCTGATCTAGGGTAGGGTGTCCCTGGGCACGGCAGCGGGGTTGGAACTAGATGATCCTTGTGGTCCCTTCCAACCCTGACTAATTCTATGATGATTCTATGACTCCCACAGCTTTTCTGGGTAGCCTGTTCCAGGGACTCAATACCCTGATGGTAAAGAACTTCTTCCTAATGTCTATGAAATTATTGACTGTGATAGTGGTGAGACAGCTAAATTAAGGCAGCCAGAATGTTTATGCAGTGGAATATTTGGGTTTGGCTTTTTTTTTTTTTTTTTTTTTTTTTTTTAATTCAGAAGCAGCTGGATGTGTGCACATGGAAATCTCTGGTTCAACTATACCTGCTTTACAGGATCTAAAAATCCAAGCCATTAACAAAGTTAGTGGGTTTGAGGAACCCATTTGCTACGTGAGTTCCATGTTTGCAGCCTCTAGTATCATCACACGTATTAAGGACACAGGAATTGCTGGCACAAAATTCAGCCTGTTAAATTTACAGGTACCCACATGAGTACTGCCCATATAAAGCAATACTGCTTGCTTTCTTTAATAGATACATACCTTGAAATACCTTATTTATTATTATATCAAAGCATCCTGTGCTGGTTTGAACTAATTGGAGGATTTGAATGAGAAATGAGACTATAGGCTGAGAGGGGAAAACACAGATTGTGCTACTTCACTCATAGCTTTACTGAGAAAGAAAAAAAAATGTTTTAAGGGTTGTAACTCAAACATAGATAAATCAGACTACTTTGGGCTGTGGCTTTGCATGGTTCTTTCTCCCTGCCTTTTATAGTGGAATAATTCAGATTCAGCTAGATTCTTTCCTGCTACTAACCACCTGGCTGATCTACCTCCACCTATCTGCTGCATGAAACAAATGGTGAGACAAGATTGGGGAAGAGGGGAAGGTGGTAGGGGTGGTTAGACACCCCTCTTAGGGATTTTGATCTCTGGTAGGGCTGTGGTGTTTCTGTATTACCTTTTTTACTGTATATATCTGTAAATATCTGTTATACATTGTAAATATCTGCTTGTATATTGTGCATAGCTGTAAATATAAAGCCGCGTTTATTAACTTCCATCCGACTGAGTCCAAGCCTGTGTTATTTCAAAGTGTGTGGGGGCAGCTAACTGCTAAACCACCACATATTCCTTGGTCTCTAAGGAGCTTGGTGTTTTGTCCTTAAGGATAGTTAAATATATTTGAGTAATAGACACTAGAGGACCAATTAGTAAAAGCAAGCTGAAACAAACCCAAAGCATTTGTAGAGTTGTTTTCTGGAGGAAATGCCCTTTGACTTTGCACCCACAAAAGATTAGGTTTCGGTCAGTTCTGATTTCATCTGGACAGTTTTAACTCCAGGGTAATTGTGACTTGCATGTCCCTAGAGTGAAGATGATTCTATGACATGCCTTCTCTTTGCAGTGCCTCCTGATTTTAGTGCCCTTAACTTCTCTGCCTACATCAAACCCTCCCCCTGCCCTTATTCTGAAAGAAAACATCAACCCAGCTGTCCTCCCCCCCTCTATTTTTAGTCTCCTTGCACTATTAATTCAATTACTTCATTACATCCATTTTGGTCCATTCTGAAAAATAAAAGCCACATTAAGGAAGGAGCTTCCCCAGCTCCTGGCAATTATTGCAGGGTTAGTTCATTTGTAGAACTAATGAAAGTTCTCATTTAAAACCCTCCACAAAGATTCCATGGATATTTAAGACATCCACAAATTAACCACCAAATCTGTAACCTGAACAGACACGCACGCAGAGACCCTGGATTGAGGCTGATTTAAACATGTGCCCTGTGAAACTCAGAGAAACTCACTAAGCTGAATGCCTTTTTTTTCTCTTGTTTTATGCATCAGCTGCACGTCTAAAGAACAAAGCCCTAGAAAGTTCCTTTTTCCCCCTCTTCTCCAAAGCAGTACCTGAAATCTTAGTTGCAATCCGTGTTGTGATGGGTGGCCCAAAGCCCTTGACTGTGCTGGCTTTGATGGTGAATGAATACGTAGTCCCTGGGTATAATCCTACAAAGAGGTGATGCGTTTCATTCCTTAGCTTGAAGACTTTCCCTCTTTGGCTGGACAGGTCAGCACTGGGATCCAGAGACCCAACGGCCTTGTATGTGATCTGCAAATGAAGAAGAAGGAGAGCATGGTGATAAGGGGGCCTGCTACACCTCGCTTTCTCTGCTCCACTGCTTCTCGAGACTAGACACTGCAAACACAAGGACAGATATTATTTCAGGATCTGGAGGGAGCTGGTCAGTATCTGGATGCTGTCAAACAAACATGACAAGGAGGGAGCTGGTCTGCATTTGGATGCTGTCAAACAAACATGACAATCTTGCAGAGGCTTTACTCAGGAAAAATAAATCCCTAATTTTTCCTCTCCACTACAACCTCAGCATGTGCTGATTTACAACAAAAGAGACCAAGAATTGCTTTTTGTTCCAACTCGCAGAACTTCTGCAGCCAAACCAGAGCACACAGCAGGACCCACAGGATTATCATAAGAATTTCTCAGATGATCTCCCACAGCACACAAAAAACTTCTGGTGCAAACATAGACACGTTTTCCATCAAGTATTATTTCCTTCTGCCAAATGGTCTTCTCCAAAGGCCACTGGAAACAATGGGAGCCTTTTACAGATAACAAAGACTTTGGAAGTGCTGAAGAGAATAGACTGAAACACTGAAAGGAAATGGCATATTGAAATGAAATAAATATCATTAAGTCTTCAGACAAAAGCCCTTCTCTCCAAGCCTGTAAGCTGCTGATACCATTTCTCTTCCTCTATTTCTAGTCCCCATTTGCAGGTTTACACAAAGTCATTATGGTTGGAAAAGACCTCTAATATCATCCAATTCAACCCAACACCACTGTGGCCACTAAACCACGTCCCAAAGTGCTTTTTGAAAACCCCAGGGTTGGTGACTCCACCACTTCCCTGGGCAGACTGTTCCAATGCTTAACTACTCTCAGTAAAGAAATTTTTCCTAATGTTCAAGCCAAACCTCCCCTGGCACAATTTGATGCCCTTTCCTCTTAGAATCATAGAACCAGTCAGGGTTGGAAGGGACCACAAGAATCATCCAGTCCCAACTCCCCTGCCATGCCCAGGGACACCCTACCCTAGAGCAGGCTGCCCACAGCCTCAGCCAGCCTGGCTGCAAACATCTCCAGGGATCTGGCCCCAAACACCTCTCTGGGCAACCCATTCCAGAGTCTCACAACTTTCATGCTCAACAACTTCCCCCTCACCTCCAGCTTTGCTCCATTCCCCCTCGTCCTGGCACTACATGAGAGCCTCAAAAGTCCCTCCCCAGGTTTTCAGTAGGCCCCGTTCAGACTCTGGAAGGCCACAAGAAGGTCACCTGGGAGCCTTCTCTTCTCCAAAGTGAACAGCCCCAAATTGCTTGTCCAATTGCTACTAATTGAGGAGTTTGAACCCCACTCTGACCTCCTTTCAGGTAGTTGTAGAGAGTGAGAAAGTCTCCCCTCGTCCTTCTTTTCTACCTTCTGAACAACCCCAGTTACCTCAGGTCTTTACAGTGAGGTTGGTGAGACACTGGCACAGGTTGCCCAGGGTGGTTGTAGCTGCTCCCTCCCTGGAGGTGTTCAAGGCCAGGTTGGATGAGGCCTTGAGTGACCTGTTCTAGTGGGAGGTGTCCCTGCCTATGGCACAGGGGGGTTGGAACTGGATGATCTTTGAGATCCCTTCCAACGTAAACCATTCTATGATTCAGCTGCTCCTCACCAGACCTTTTCTCCAGACCCTTTGTGAGCTTTGTTACCCTTTTCTTTGGACATGTTCCAGCATCTTGATGTCTTTTTTGTACTGAGGGTGCCAAAGTGAACTCAATATTCATGATGCAGCCTCACAGGGTACCTGTGGTGCTATGCTAGGTTTTGCCTGAGAGAATGAGCCAGCAGGTTGCCAGAGCTGGAGAGCTGCTGCTGCTGCTAACACTCCTCTAGAGGAAGCCAAGCTGAAAGCACACCTTTGAAATCCTGCTCCTGCTCCATTACGCTTACCCATGGCAATCCTGTTGATACACAGACACTTGCAAGTAAAACTCATGACTTATTTACCAGCCAATTCCTTGCCTGCCTTCCAAATTCAATCCACAGGCAGCTCAATTTCAGCCGAGCTGTCAATATAATGTAACATGTTCCCCTGCTCTCCTAACCTCTCCTCATATTAGGGGCTCCTGCCTTATTTGTAATGAAACACTATGAATAAATCAAGGTATGTTAATACAGGAAGCCTTCCATTTGTTATGGACCCCACGAGCATCTAATTCCCAGCTTTGCTCAAAGAGCCTTTGAACATTTTTTTAGTCGCCTGCTTTATGATGGGAAGAAAATGTTGTGTTTGGAGGGCAACTAAATGCACGGCGTTTAGAAAAAGGGGCTTTGATAGCAACAGGATAAATAAGAGACAGAGTGCTGCTGCTAGGCACCCACAGAAGGGTGTGAGTGCATGAATCCTGTAATTTGCAGAGAGAAGAGCGATTCAGAGAAAGCAGACACACAGGAGGAAGCAGCAGAACAGGGAAGGGCTGGGAATTACGCCCAGGCCAACAGAACAGCAAGCAGAGCTCATAAAGGATGTATGATTGAACAGCTTGCAGGTGAATTTCATTGAAAACCTACTAATTTCTCTAGGAATTACAACCTGCTTTTAATTTTTTATTACTTGCCAGCAACCTGAGAAAGAGGAAAGGCCCTTACACAATGGCCATTAAAACAAATAAAAACCTAAAAGTGGGAAGGAGAAAGAAGTTAAATACGAGGAGAAATCTTTACACTTGATCCTTGTCCTTAGGTGAGGAGCAGGCAGCACAGCACGGGACAGTACTCAGACAGCTGTTGGCAGCTATGGGCTCTGCCACACTTGTGAGAGCCAGGATCATCTCCATTTACTGGAGCTGTTGGTATTTCCTCACTGAAATGTCTGAGATGTGCTACACTACACATCTTTGTGTGGGGGTGCCAGGAGATTTCTCCTACCAAAAGAAAAGGTACTGTAGGATATCACTGAGCCACCTGGTCTACTGGAGGGATGATGAGGGGACTGGAACACTGCACTATGAGGAGAGGCTGAGGGACCTGGGGCTGCCTAGTCTGCAGAAGAGAAGACTGAGAGGGGATTTAATCACTATTTCTAAATATCTGAGGGCTGGGGATCAGGAGGGAGGGGACAGGCTCTGCTCACTTGCTGTCTGGGATAGGACAAGGAGTGATGGGTGTAAGTTGCAGCACAGGAGGTTCCACTCAAACCAAGGGAGAACTGAGGGTTGGAAAGGACCACAAGGATCATCCAGCTCCAACCCCACTGCCATGCCCAGGGACACCCTACCCTAGATGAGGCTGCACAGAGCCTCAAGCCAGTCTGGCTGCAAACACCTCCAGGGATGTGGCCCCAACTTCTTGACTGTAAGGGTCACAGAGCACTGGCACAGGCCCACCAGAGAGGATGTGGAGTCTGCTTCTCTGGAGACTTTCAAGGCCTGTCTGGGTTTGTTGTTCTGTGATCTGTGCTAGATTGTGTGGTTCTGCTCTGGCAGGGGGGTTGGACTCAATGATCTCCTTGAGTCTCTTCCAACCCTAACATCCCGTGAGCCTGTGAGGGTGTCTCTACCCATGGAAGGGCTGTTGGAACCAGATGATCTTCAAGGTCGCCTCCAACCCAGACCATTCGAAGAATTTATAAGTTGTTTTTCATGTCTAAATGTACCATGCACCACATTACAACCAGGTGAAGTGAAGACAATAAGAAGCTGTCATTCTTCTCTTTGACTGAAACTAAAAGTTCTGAAGCAGAAGAAACTTCAGAAATCAGACACTGGGGAAAAAAAAAAAATATATATATATATATACACCAGGAAGAAACTATGGAAATTTCCAACTCCAGAGTAATTTCTAAATGCACAGAAACATGTCTGGAGAAGAAATATTGCACTTTCCTTGAATAAGAAGCATAGTGAAGAAAACAACTAAACAAAGCCACCTGCTCTTCTAGTTGATATGCGGAGTATTTATCTCAATTTCTTGTTCCAATGTCAAACCACTTCATTACAAAACAAACAAGAGATTCTAATGGAGGAAATGAGATGACTCAATCACCAGAAAGCAGCTGTTCTAAATTATTTTAAAATAATCTGGTTTAAAGACCAGCCATATCATATAATGCTTCCCCAGCCTGTAAAAAAAAAAGGAATGATAATATTAATTTAAGCATTTGAAAGTCTAGACAGAAAACAAACAAGAAATCGCTCAAAAAAAAAAAACTTATTTAAGAATTTCGCTCTGATCGAAAATATTTGTCTTTGCTCTGATGCAGAACACCAGCAAATACAAAGGCGAGGAAATTCCTCACAGGAGCGAAGCTCTGCTAACTGAACCAGCTCCTCGCTTCTCTCCTGCACAGCAGGCAGCTGCCGCCAGTTGAAGGTTGTCTTTGCAAACAGGAATGGCTGTCCTGAGTTTGCTTAATGTGCAACTTACACAATGGCTCTGGGGTAGAGAAGCATTAAGACATCTAAGATCATCAAGTCCAGCTCTCAACCCAACACTGCCATGACCGTTAAACCGCATCTTGAAGTGCCACAACTACCTGGTGTTTGAACATCTCCAGAGTTGGGGACTCCACCAGCTCCCTGGGCAGACAGTTCCAATGTCTGACCACTCTGCCAGGAAAGATTTTTTTTCCCCCAATATCCAACCTAAACCTCCCCTGGCTCACCTCGAGGCAGTTTCCTCTTATCCTATTGCTAGTTACTCAAGAGAAGAGACTGACACTTGCCTTGCTACAAACTCCTTTTGGAGAGATGCAGAGGGCAATGAAGTCTACCCTCAGCAGCCTCCTTCTCCAGACTAAACAACTCCAGTTCCCTCACCTGCCCCTTGTAAGACTTGTTCTCATGAGGTGAAGTCTTAGTGGTCAACATTGCTGCAGTTCTAATCACAGTACTAAGGCTAAATTAGAGCAAACCCAAGAAACAGACACAGCCACGGGGAGGGGGATGCACGGAGCCACGGGGAGGGGGATGCACGGAGTCACAATTTAGTGGTGACCTGCAGTGCTGGGCTAATGGTTGGACTGAATGGTCCGAAAGGTCTTTTCCAACCCAAATTGGAAATTGGGTGAATTTTATTCTATCATGACACGGTGAGAGTAGGGTAGGACTTAATCTTCTGCTCTTTTAAATAAAAAATAATCAGTAAGCACCGAAGAAAGGTGGAGGTTTAAATATAAAAGCCATGTAGAAAGAAAGGGTACAGATTGTTAAAAATTGGATAATTAAAAAGTGAAAAGGGCTGTCAAGTGACATGATTAATTACCTCAGGGTTCAGACATTCCTCTGGAAGAATGCATTATGGACGATCAGAAGGGGGCCTTGAGATCCACAAAAGAACAAACTGTGATAAAGATCTCATCGCTTTGCTGAAATGGTCCTGCTTGCCCTCCACTATGTGCTGCATTAAACTAATTGGAGGATTTTAATGAGGAATTAAGTTATAGGCTGAGAAAGGAAAACATTGATGGTTCTACTTCACTGAGAAGTTACTTAAAAATGTGTAGAAGTTAAAACCCAAACAATGATAAGACAGAGAGGTTGTGATCTGTGCTGACTGCTTCATCTCTCTCCCTGCCTTCTTAGCTGGATCTGTGTAACTTCACTAACTACTTTCTTGCTGCCTAACTCCCCCTGGCTGATCTACCCTTACTTACCTGGCACATAAGGCAGACAGTGAGATAAGATTGGGAAGTGGGGGGAAGGTGGTAGGCTGGTTGGGAACCCTTCTTAGGGACCCTGATCTCTGGGAGGGCTGTGGTGTTCCTGTATTACCTTTTCACTGTATATATCTGTAAATATCTGTTATACATTGTAAATATCTGCTTGTCTATTGTGCAAAGCTGGAAGTATGAAGCTTCATTCCTTAACTTCCAGCTGACTGAGTCTAGCCCGGGCAATTTCACAGTGTGTGGGGGGAACTCCCAAACCACCACACACTATCGAACCCTTTGGGAACCCAGGAAAGCTGTGCAGATTCTCTTCAGTCCTCTTAAATAAATAAATTAACAAGACAGAGCACTCCACTCAGACGAGGGCTGACGTATCCACTTTGCCACCCCATACATTTCATCCCTTTGAGTAAGCCATCCAAGGCTGACGAATAACGGAGCTGTCAGGATTTCATGTGTTCATAACCCGAAAATGGAGGGCAGCAAACTCTAATGTCTCAGGATTGAGAGCTTGCCAGTCAAGGCAAACAAAGGGGGGAAAAAAAAAAAAAGGAAAAGCAACACTCATAAGTTGCTTCCCACAGCAATTGATCCCAGTATCCACATCACTTTATCTTACATCTTTTGTCATGCAGAATTAATCAACCACGGTGAGCAGAACTCTGCTCTCTACAACCATATTCACCGTCAGACATTAGGGCTTGAAGCATCCCCTCTGCTTCCAGCAATTGCAGCCTGTTCCAATGCAAATGGGTAAGTGCTGCTGTTAAATCAAACACTACTTTGCAGATGCATTACCCAACCTTATATCTATTTTCCATTTTAGTGACAGCCTGCGGAGCAGTTTGAGGGAGGCATTTGAAACCTATAAATCCATTACGTTATTCCCTACGTTCCTACGGATATTTTATGTCTCTGTCTTTAAAAACCAGCCCTTCCTGCCTCTCCACACCCCTGGTACAATGTGCAGTCCCTGACTTTGGAGGATGTTTTGGTAGACAGGAAAGCTGCAATAAGCAGATAATATTTTTTCTCCCTTTTCAGCTAGCAATGGCTCAAGACTGAAAACAGATCTTGCTATGGACAAGAAAGGTACCAAAACCAGGAAGATGACACAGCCACTGCAAAAATCACTGTGCCCAGGTCAGAAGCTGGGTCTGCAGGGACACCTTGACTAGTGCCCCTCACTTTAGTGAGCTAGAAGGAAAGAGAACTCTTCCTGACTTATTGCTGGTTTTTTGAACTCGCTCCTGTCTTGTGGAGCAAGACCTGGACTCAAGACTTTTTTTTTTTTTTAATTCATTGGTTCTTATCCTATCATTCTGCCTGCAGAAAGGGCTCTGGGAATAAGGCTCCCTGGTGACTGCCACAAGTGTCATCTCCTCCAGTGCTGCTAAGCAAGTGGATGGTGAGGAGGGCAGCCTGCTCATCCAACCAGAACAGCCTGTGGGCTGGAGTCACAGTCCACACTAGGCTAGGCTTGTCTGTCCTCTACCTCATGGGACCTGCTGCCACCACTGTGTCCCACCAACCCTACCTCCACCTCGTGGAAAAGCTGTATGAAAACTGCTGAAATAAGAACAAAAGCTGATGCCATTGCAGAAAATGAAACCCACAGGGCAGACACAGCTTTGGGTTGTTTCTTTTTAGCAGTTCCTTCTTTTTTTAAAAAAACTTTCTAAAAGTGTGAGGTGTCCCTGCCTATGGCAGGGGGTTGGAACTGGGTGAGCTCTGAGGTCCCTTCCAACCTAAACCATTCTATGATTCAGAAAGCCACTTTACTGGAAAGATGATGCTGCTTCCCAAGTGCATAAAGCTCTCTTGAATCAGAATGACTTCTACTTACCAGGAGACAAACAGTCAGACCCAGTGGTGTACAAGCCTGACTTAATGGTATTTGAGGCCTACTTAGAGCTTTTCAAGTCCCCAAAACTCAGCTGTCTGGAGGCCAGCAACAAGGCATTCAAACCCCAACATGAAACAGAACATCTCCAGGACTGCCGGACTGTGGTTTTGCCTGTCCAGCACCTCCAGGCTACAGAGAACAGTAACTCCCACTTCTGCTTCTATTTGTTATTTGCTTCTATTTCGTAACAGGATGGGCATAAAATTTCACAAATGGAGGGGGAAAGATGTTAGTCATGGGCAAAGTGTGATGTTTCCTGAGCTAAACATCATTATGCAATTCCTAAGAGCTCAAAGAAGAAGATTCAGGTATTCGTGGAGCTCACTGGGTGTGTTTCACAGACTTCAGGGCTTCAGAGTTGTGTACAAGCCTGACTTAATGGTATTTGAGGCCTACTTAGAGCTTTTCAAGTCCCCAAAACTCAGCTGTCTGGAGGCCAGCAACAAGGCATTCACACTCCAACATGAAACAGAACATCTCCAGGACTGCCAGACTGTGGTTTTGCCTGTCCAGCACCTCCAGGCTACAGAGAACAGTAACTCCCACTTCTGCTTCTATTTGTTATTTGCTTCTATTTCGTAACAGGATGGGCATAAAATTTCACAAATGGAGGGGGAAAGATGTTAGTCATGGGCAAAGTGTGATGTTTCCTGAGCTAAACATCATTATGCAATTCCTAAGAGCTCAAAGAAGAAGATTCAGGTATTCGTGGAGCTCACTGGGTGTGTTTCACAGACTTCAGGGCTTCAGAGTTGTGTACAAGCCTGACTTAATGGTATTTGAGGCCTACTTAGAGCTTTTCAAGTCCCCAAAACTCAGCTGTCTGGAGGCCAGCAACAAGGCATTCACACTCCAACATGAAACAGAACATCTCCAGGACTGCCAGACTGTGGTTTTGCCTGTCCAGCACCTCCAGACTACAGAGAACAGTAACTCCCACTTCTGCTTCTATTTGTTATTTGCTTCTATTTCATAACAGGATGGGCACAAAATTTCACAAATGGAGGGGAAAAGATGTTAGTCATGGGCAAAGCGTGATGTTTCCTGAGCTAAACAACATTATGCAATTCCTAAGAGCACAAAGAAGAAGATTCAGGTATCTGTGGAGTTCACTGGGTGTGTTTTACAGGCTTCAGAGCTTCAGAAGGAGGCAAGGGGGAAGCAGCTGGAAGGCTTCACAGCTGAGAACACGTTGGGAAACAACAGGCTATTCAGTTTTTAATCTTGCTTCACATATTCCACTCAATGCCCTAATAAAGCCTACAAGAAAACTTAATTTTCCTTTGTTTCCCCAACACAAGCACAAATAATTGATGCATTAAAGCCTGACAGAAGTACCCTTGAACTCAAAGTTATCTAAACATTTCCTTCATTTCCCAAGTTGCTGCCTCAGGGAAGCAGTGATCCCCAAGGCAGGTGTTAAGAAGCCATCTGCAAGGTGAGTCAACCATGCAAAGGACTTTTTATGGGAGAATGAAACCAGCTCTAAGTTCATGATGTCTCCAGGAAACACTGTCCTTGAATTTAGGGTTTCCAGTGGGTGTACAAGGTGAGAGTGTATCACTAAGCACACCATGACCAGGGACACCTTGCAGTAGAACAAGTTGCTCAAGGGCTCTTCCAACCTGGCCCTGAACACCTCTAGGGAGGGAGTAGCCACAGCCTCCCTGGGCAACTTGTTCCAGTGTATCACCATCCTCACTGTAAAGATAAAAAACTTAACCAGCTGAACAGCCTTACAATGAAATGGTCTGCAACTGGGAAAACAAGAATTGAAGGTTTCTGAACCTAAAAGATGAGATGACCTGAGAGGTTAAAATGACCAGAAACAAGATACAGTAATTAAGAGCAGTGTCTAAAGACAGCAAAACTCTTGTCAACTTTGGTAGCTTTTGCCTCATTCTGGTTTCTTTGCATAAACCAGAGACAGATTTGGACAGAGATCATAGATCATATTTGGATCCAAGACAACATCAAGGTGTTCCCCTCCATAAAGGCATTCCCTTTTTATGTTTGCATTTCATTTGTTCTTCCAGTTGAAGAGCAGCTGTGGGCAGCAGGGCAAGGGAGGGGATTCTGCCCCTTGGCTCTGCTCTCCTCACACCCCACTTGGAGTACTGTGTACAATTCTGTATCTCCCAGCACAAGAAGGATATCAAACTGCTGGAGAGAGTCCAAAGGAGGCCACAAAGATGCTGAGAGGGTTGCAGCAGCTCTGCTCTGAGGACAGGCTGAGGGATTTGGGGCTTTTCAGCCCAGTGAAAAGAAGGCTTCCAGGAGACCTTACAGTAGCTTTCCAGTGTCTGAAGGGGGATTACAGGAAGACTGGTAGGGGGACTACTCACAAGGTCTCATAATGACAGGACAAGGAGTAATGGGTTTAAAGTATCAGAGGGGAGAGGTAAATGGGACATTAGGAGAAAGCTCTTTACAGTGAGAGTGGTGAGACACTGGAACAGGTTGCCCAGGAAGGTTGTGACTGCTCCCTCCCTGGAGGTGATCAAGGCCAGGTTGGATGATGCCTTGAGTGATGTGCTCTAGTGGGAAGTGTCCCTGCCTATGGCACAGTGGGGTTGGAACTGGATGACTTTTGAGGTCCCTTCCAATCTAAACCATTCTATGATTCTATAATCTGTGAGGCTTTTAATATTAAAGAGGAGAAGAATTAACAATATCAGTGTAGGACCACCTCAGTGTGATGAATTATGTAGTTGGTTCTGCAGAACTGAAATAAAGCAAACACCTCAGCTCTGTATGTTCACTGGCTTTGCACAGCAAGGAGAGGATCCTGGCTTTTGTGACCATAGGTACTCACAGCTTTCATCCCTGCAGCAGACAGAAGATGACTAACACAGAAACAAAAGCAGCATGGAGTGGTCATATCACAGCTTAAATCCCAAACCAGGCCATGTGGAAAGTCTTATGGAGATCTTGATATTCATGAGGAACAGAATTCCTAAGAGGGGTGGCTACACAGCTGGATAGACACCAGCCAGGTATTACCAGCAGGAAGGATATTTTATTCAGCACACCAACTGGAAGCACCTAAGCAAATGTGTTGAGCCCAGCAAACCACTCAGACATGCATTTAGCTTCCTGTACCGCCAAGGGAATTGTAAGTGCAGGTCTACAAGCTCATCTCCAAAGCAGAGCATAAGTGAATCAAGCCCTGAGCTGTGTTCTTGTCCTAAGAGCAATCTGTGAAAACTCACACTGAAAATTAAAAATTCATCTGGAAGGGAGGAATTGCAAAGCACTCAGGATGAGACCTCACTTCCCAGTCAGTTCACAGGCTCACAGGATGGTAGGGGTTGGAAGGGACCCAAAGAGATCATCGACTCCAACCCTCCTGCCACAGCAGGACCAGACAATCTATTGCTCTTCCCTGAAATTAACTCTTGCCCTATTTTAGCAGTGACTCCCACAAATCAGCAGGAGCTCCCACATGTCCTGAAAGTGACTGATTGAATAATAAAACACTCTTTGGAAATACCACCTTTTTTCCAGCAGTTGATATGGAGCTTAATCCTAAACTGTTAATTGATTTTTTTTTCCATTCTTTCACAGGATCACAGGATGTTAGGGGTTGTGAAGGGACCAAAGGAGATCACTGAGTCCAACCTTTCTGCCAGAGTAGGACCAGACAATCTAGGATCACAGAAAAACTCATCCAGACAGGTCTTTAAAGGCTCCAAAGAAGGAGCCTCCACAACCTCTCTGGGCAGCCTGTGCCAGTGCTCTGGGACCCTTACAGTCAAGAAGCTGCCCCTTGTGTTGAGCTGCAACCTCCTGTGCTTCAACTTACACTCATTGCTCCTTGCCCTATCACAGGGAGCAAATGAGCAGAGCCTGTGTCTGTCCCATCCTTCATGCCCCTCCCCAACCCAACCAGCCCTCAGACATTTATAAACACTGATTAAATCCCCTCTCAGTCTTCTCTTTTCCTGACTAAGCAGCCCCAGGTCCCTCGGTCTCTCCTCATCAGGCAGTTCTCCAGTCCCCTCATTATCCTTATAGCCCTCCCCTGGACCCTCTCCAGCAGATTCCTGTCTCTCTTAAACCGGGGATGCCAAAACACAGAGTTTTGACATCTGAGTCCTAGATTATATTCCCTCTTCCACACAAGCATCACTAAAGCAAACTTTACAGTTAGAAGTCGATTTCTCTGGTCCTTCCTAGTCACCTGGATCTCTGAACTTTCAGACTGAGAGCAGAATTGACATCTCAAAGACCAAATTCCCACAAATAAAATGGGTAAGAGTGGTCATGTTGTGCTAACCACCACACAATCTGGATGCCTTGCATCTTGCTCTTCCTGCACTAAGGTGTGCTTGCCACAGCACTCCAGAAAGGCAGAATTTATTACAATCTTGTCTCTGACTACAGTTTTGGGTTTGTTTTTTTTTTACAGCTGTTTCTCAAGTTAGGCCTTTAAATTTGGATTTGTCCCAAATTTGGATTCTTCTTACCCAACAGATTAAAAAGCAGCTGTAAGCAAAGGATGAAAACAGGCTGTGCAGTTTCCAACACTTAATTTTCAGCTCTTTCAATGAATGCTTCTACTCCTCCTGTCTCACTGAACTCCCCAAAATACAGGCTGGCCAGTTGCAAAGACTTTGAAAACCTCTCCAAGCCTAATTCAGCCTCACAAAACAGAATGGAAGCCAAGCCAGCTCCCCTGCTAATGCACATTCAAAGGCAAGAAATCTTTCCTAGAAGCCAAAGCAAAAAAATCCTTGTTTCAATTGTTCTACCTCATAGCAAATAAATCCACCCAAACTGCTTCAACTAGCAAAAAAAAGGCCAAGTTGCTTCTTCACTATTCTAGCAGAAAATATTCAGCTTTGCACTCTGCAGATAACAGGGAAGAAAATATATTTTTTTTAATACAGGAAACATGTGGTTGGAATTTAGTGGTTAAGATGCTGTCTTGCATGTTAGTATTTATAGCAAGATAGGGCACATTTTCCTGAGTGGCTTTGCAAAGGTAGCCACAGCCAAAGTTCTCATGAATATTCTTCAGCTGCTGTGATGTGAAGATTAACTGCTGGCTCCATCCTGCCAGAGTGATAAAAGGTCAGGGAGGTGTAAAGGGTTAAGCCTACCTGGAGCCTTATCCTGACTCGACCCTGGGGGTGGTCTGCCGTGTTTAGCCCCTTCCCACTTCCCTGCCCCTTCCCACTTCCTGCTAAGGACTGCTATAGAAGGGGGACACATCTTGTCTTCTATCTCTCTCTCTGGTCCTCCCTGCCTTACCAACTCCTTGCTGCCCTGCTGCCACATCACCACTTGCTCCCCAGCAAACACATGGAGGGATAGAACCATTTTCTTTTTGGTACTCTAACTGCATTTCACCACCAAAATCCTGCATCCTGCTTCATCCACCATCAAATCCCAGCACTTGGACTCAACTCCCAGAGCAGGACCAAACAGTCTAGTTCAGAGCACACACGAACACATCCAGACAGGCCTTGAAATTCTCCAAAGGAGGAGACTCCACATCCTCTTTGGGGAGCCTGTGACAGTGCTCTGGGACCGTTACAGTCAAGAAGTTGCCCTTTGTGTTGAGGTGGAACATCTTGTGCTGCAATTTACACTCATTGCTCCTTGTCCTATACCAGGGAGCAAGTGAGCAGAGCCTGTCCACCCACTCCTGACCAGCCCTTATATATTTATAAACATTGATTAAATTCTCTCCGAGTCTTCTCTTTTTTAGACTAAGCAGCCCCAGGTCCCTCAGCCTCATCAGGCAGTGCTCCAGTCCCCTCATCTTCCTTGCAGCCCTCCACTGGACCTTCTCCAGCAGATCCCTGTCCCTCTGAAACTGGGGACCCCAAAACTGAAGACAGTATTCAAGATGAGGTCTCACCAGAGCAGAGGGAGAGGAGAACCACCCTTGATCTGCTGGACACGCTCTTCCTAATACACCCCAGGATCCCATTGGCCTTCTTGGCCACAAGGGCACATTCCTGTGCCACAGTTAATTTGTTATCCACCAGCACTCCCTTCAGGGCTCCCATCACTCCTTCAGGCCCTAAAAGTCTTCTCTGACAGTTTTTCTACATCTCGGCTTTAAGACCTTTCTCATCATCTAAACATTGAAGGATTTGTCCTACGTTTTCATTTGAAAACTCCATTCAGCTTCCCTAAAATCCATGAATTCCTAATCGTCACATAGCATCCTCCTCCTTCCACCACTTGCT
Organism: Psilopogon haemacephalus; assembly: GCA_013396835.1. NCBI lineage: Eukaryota > Metazoa > Chordata > Aves > Piciformes > Megalaimidae > Psilopogon > Psilopogon haemacephalus. The sequence continues at coordinate 395,534 of VWZI01006230.1, read as the reverse complement.
GGGAGGTTTCTGCTCCCTTGCCCACTCAGGGACATGAGACATACACCAGGAGTTTGCTTTCCATCCTCAAAATATTTCATCAGAAAGAACAAATCTGGTGTTTGATGTATCAGAGAGACTTTGCAGTATTTCTGCCCAGAGGGCTTTCATTTCTGCACAGGATGTTTATGACTTTTGTTGAAAAACAAAACAAAACCACAGTTGCTGCTTTCCTCTGGAATAAATCCTGGGCATGTCTTCCTAATGTCCTGAGGAGAGTCCAGGGTCAGAACAGAGCTGGAAATCCTCCATCACCTTGGAAAAACAACATTCCTTGGTCCTCAGGACGTAACTGTTTTAGAGTAAATAAATAGGGTATTGGTTTTTGGCAGCTACTTTAGTTACTACATGAATAAAATCCTATTACTCTCACAGAAGCAGCCGTCTCCAGTCAGGGCTGCTGCAGTGACTTTTCTGCTTTACTCACCTGAACTATATTTTCCTGAGAGCCAGAGGGTGTAAAATGCACAGGGTACAAAGGAAGCTACAAATTCCTATCAACAGAATTATTCCCTTTTTTTTTTTTTTTTAAATGAGCCTTCCCACACAAAGGTGCCTCTGAGCTACCCATTAGCTAGGAGTGGGACACATCTCACTGCACAGCTAAACACCCTTCCTAGAGGGGAAAGCCTGCCATAGCCTAAGAGCAGAAAACAGAACATTCTCACATTCTCCTCAGCTCTTCATGGTGCTGCAGTACCAGTGGGTGCATCTCATCCACCCTGCACCCAGGCCACAGGGACAAACTGGCCAGAGAGGGTGATTGCCTAAAGAGCTGCCCACCAGCCCCTTGCCCAGGAAAACACCTGGGGGAAAAAACAAAAGGACCAGGAATTCCTTCTCCCTGTGATGCTCTACTTGTAGCTGCCTTCTCTGGGCAGAAACACTTGTTCCCTGTGTCTCTATTGCCACCAGAGAGGCAACAGTAAAACCATACCCACATACTTCTCTTCCCCATCACAGATGCCACCCTGGTTCTCCTGAGTGTTCTTCTCTCACCCACTCCAAGTTACTGAGCTAGGGTCCTGGCTTTATTTTAAAGCTTTGTGTAGCCTCTGCTCGTTGCTGCACAAGGATGGCAACTCCTGTGAGAAACTTCAACAGAGCATACACAAAAGTCATTTGTTTTCCAACACTGCAGTTCTGCTTTCTTGAGACCTAACTGCCTAGGCAAGAGAGTGGGGCACAGAAACAGATGGGTTTGGGTTGGAAGGGACTTCCAGAGGTCATCTAGTCTAACCTCCTCACAGTGAGCAGGGACATCACAGGATCACAGGACCAGGATCACAGAAAGTTAGGGGTTGGAAGGGACCCAAGGAGATCATCGAGTCCAATGCTCCTGCTAGGGCAGGACCATACAATCTAGCACAGGTCACAGAGGAACATATCCTGATAGGCCTTGAAAGTCTCGAGAGAAGGAGACCCCACAACTGTTCCTCCACTAGATCAGCTTGCTCAGAGCCTTGTTGAGCCTCATCTTGAATATTTCCAGGAATGGATCCTCAACTACTTCCTGGGACAACCTGTTCCATTGTTTCACTACATAGTAAAGTACTCCTTCCTAACATCCAAGCCAAACCCATCCTTCTCTCATTTCAAACAATTGCTCCTCACCCTATCTCTACATGCCTTTGAAAGCAGTCTCTTCCCAGCCTACAGCTACAGAAGGTTGCTCAGAGCCCCAGACAATCTGAGCTATCACGATTCCAGGCATGAACACCAGGGCTGGAGCATCTCTGCTATGAGGACAGACTGAAAGAGTTGGGGCTGTTCAGTCTGGAGAAGAGGAGGCTCTGAGGTGACCTTCTGGTGGCCATCCAGGATCTGAAGGGGGCCTACAAAAAAGCTGGGGAGGGACTTTTGAGGCTCTCAGGTAGTGACAGGACTAGGAGGAACAGAGCAAAGCTGGAGGTGGGGAGATTCAGACTGGACGTGAAGAGNCCCTGGGCATGGCAGGGGGGTTGGAACGGGCTGATCCTTGTGGTCCCTTCCAACCCAGACTGATTCTATGTGGCATCCACCACCTCTCTGGGCAACCTGGGCCAGTGTCAATTCATCCAATTGTTCCAGTGGCCAATGTGTGTCCCAATGGGCAAGCCTGAGACCTTCAGGTCTGATGGCTGCACACAAAAAACTGTCAGCAAAGCCTGACTCATTTTGTTCACACAAGGACAAACTAAAGTCAGTTTTAGACACAATGTTACATTGATTTTTTTTGTTTGTTTGTTTCGTTTTGTTCAACTTGAGCAAATATGGGCATTCACTCAAGCACTGACTAGCACAGAAATAACTGTATAATGTGAACTGGGCTATATTTTAGGTTGTAAGGGTTTGGTGGTTTAATTTTTTTTTCTTTTTTTTTTTTTTCAGCTGTATTATTCTGTTTTCTGAATGCACATTGTGTATACCACATGAATGAAAAATGAACTCAAGATCTCCAGGCACCTCTTCACTCCAATTCTGCATTTATGGTCCCGTAATCAGCTTCCAAGCCACAGGAAAACACTTCCAGCGCCCTTCTAAAATGGTTTGCAAAACTCTTGCTGCCCTACACTTTCTCTACTCCATTACATTTGCCTGCCCTTGAGTTCAAAACAGAATGGGAAAAGATAACATTTCTGCTCCCTTTTTCAATGGTCTGTTGGATTTTCCTTTTACTTCCTCTGCAGGAACATAGCCAGCAATAAACCGTGTTCATTGGATGATCCATAAATTTGACTCAATCTCCTTTTCTTTGTACTCCATACTAGCAGTGACATTCCAAACTGCCTTCACTTCCCCCACTTTCTTTATTTTTTTTGTGATGCTCCAGATATTATTTGAATTGGTTTAGTAACATTAAAAGGCATCACAGCTAAGAGACAAAGTTTAAATAGTCCAGCCTAATGTTGCGACTCCCCTTTAGGATAATCCAGCTCTGCTGCTTCTTTTCCTTTCACCACTGAGCTGTAAAATCAAGCACCAAGATGGCTGTCAGATGACTGTGACCAGCTCCATCACTGCTTTATAAATAAGTAGTAAACTGTCTATGCAGACTATACCTCAACTCTTTGGTACCCACATTAGAGTCCTCCACCTTAGCAAGGATCTTCCCTGAGCTCCAGGAGCACCAAGTGGGAACTTGCACGAGGTCTGTCCTGTTTGGTGCCACTTGGCCCTTACTCCTCCCAAGGGCCAGCACTTGAAGTGTTTTGAGGGGACAGAAGAAAAGAGTTTGGCTTCTCACTGACACTATCACATCAAGCCACACTGCTGACACTGTGCTTGTGTCAGTGTCTGAACACAGCACTGACAGAGAGGCAGAGCAGCAGCACCTTGATGAACGACTGGAGGGAGCAGAGATTTTTTAACTTATTATGGTGAGGAGGTCCACAAGGTTAATTGCTGCAGATGTAGACTTAAGCTGTGCATGCTGGGAACCACCAACAAAAAGCAGACTTGAAAGGCTCAGGCACTTCTCAAAACATACTTCAAACACAAAGCAAAATTAGAGGACCACAAGACAAGCAGCAGTGGATATTCTCTCTGGTGAAGATGGCAATAGTTTTTCTCTCTTTAAAGCATTTCCTTTAGCATTTCTGCCACACTATCCCATATTCCCAAACACTGTAACCCTAAGCCATACCCTCTGCACTGACAGATGACTGCAGCAGAGCACTGGCAGCAAAAGGCAGGAAGAACACCTCAGGCCCTGAATCCAGTCTTTTGCAACCCCAGGCAAGTACATAAAGGAGACAATCACAGTGATTCATGCAGCAGATCCTTTTAGTGCTGCCCTCCCTTCCATCCATCCAGAGTATTCTTTCCAAATCCTTATTGGTTTTCCCCTGGATGCCTGACACCTTGCAGGCTACTTGAAAGGTGACTAAGAAAAATCTGCCAGCCAGGACAGTTCTGTACAGTGGATCAGAACCTGTGTTAAAAAAACTCCAAACAAAGCCCAAGAAAACAACCAACAAACAGGGGAAGGCAGTGGTCCAAAATGGGCAGAATATGTCCACATTCCTGTGGGACTCACAACAACAACAACAACAACAAAAGCTTTAAAAAAATCAAACCAGCAGCTTCAGAAAAGGTAGGTCTGTTGGTGGTCAAGCTTGAGCTGTAGCTTCAACAAAGGAGCCCTTGATTAGTGCAGGTCTGTATTTTCTGATAGTCTCAAGTGATTCACGGCTTCAACCTCCAAGTGTACAGCAGTTCAGCTCCAGAGAGCACAAAAATAATTGTCTGTTATTTGACATATCAGAGCTGTGAATATTACATTTTCTGCCAGGTTCTTCTAGGCTAATCTCAAAATTTTACAGGACCTTTTACACAAAGTTTCTAAATCTGGAGTATCAGTTGCAGAATCACAGAATGACAGGGGTTGGAAAGGACCTCTGGAGATGCAGTCCTACCTCACTGTCAGAGCAGGGTCACTAAGAGCAGGTTGGACAGGATGGCACCCAGGCAGCTGCTGAATAACTCCGGTGATGGAGACTCTACCATAGAATCATAGAATAGAATCAGCCAGGTTGGAAGAGACCTCCAAGATCATCCAGTCCAACCTATCATCCAGCCCTATCCAATCAACTAAACCATAGCACTCAGTGCCCTATCCAATCTTTTCGTGAACACCTCCAGGGACAATGACTCCACCCTGGGCAGATCATTCCAATGGGAAATTACTCTGTCAAGAGCTTCCTCCTAATATCCAGCCTGTAGCTCCTCTCTGAGTGTTCTGGGCCAGTGCTCAACAAACCCTCAAAGTAAAGAGCTTCCTCCTCATGTCTAGATGAAACTTACTGTGTTCAAGGTTGTGCTCATTACCTCTTGTCCTTTCAATAGGCACCTCTAAAAGAAGACTGACCCCATCCTCCTGACATCCACCCATTAAGCATTGTTAAGCATTGATCAGATCCCCTGCTCTGTATTCTCTTCTCTGGCACTAAACAGCCCCAAATCCCTCAGCCTTTCTTCATAAAAGAGATGTTCTAGCTCCCTAATTATCTTCATAATGGGAAGTGGCAACAGGTTTCAAGAGAGAAGTCCAAAAGCTAATGGTAGACCAAAAAGGTAAAGAAGATACCTTCAGGTGGGTTTTGCCTAAACTTATCCTTAAAAAAAAACAAAGTATCAGGGCATTCTATAGAAGAAAGAAGATTCTGCATTGACATTTTGAGCTTGCTATGAAGTGTGATTCAAAGAGATTCAGCAGCTGCTCCTGGGCTTACTGCAATATCAGAGCCTTTTACCAACAAGCATTCAGAGTCTGAATAGTAATAATGAGAATGAGAACTTGAATGAGGCTCAGCTTAGGCTCCTAAGTCTAAAACATGAGCAGAGTAGCAGCAAAATGTGGCAAATTAGAGTGCAGACACCTGGTCCTGAAAAGTCAGGCAGAAAACTTCATTTATGCTTCTTCTGCTTGTTCCTTATTAAAATAATCTGAAGGCTTGAAAGTGAAACAGATTTATAAATGCACTGGGGAGCCCGGGAGAGTCATCACACAGTAATGGAAAGGTAGATTTTTTTTTTTTATTGACTCAAATTAAGGGTAATTTTTT
>VWZI01006230.1:375881-386926 GCA_013396835.1 Psilopogon haemacephalus | reverse complement strand
CCCCCCCCCCCCCCTTCCCTCCAGCAGCCTGTGGAGCCTGGGGGGGATCAGTCTCAGCCACAGCCACCACAGCAGCAGCCAGACCAGCCAGAAACCCTGAAAGTGTTCTGGGTACTTCCAATTTATTGGTAACCCTGCAAGCTGGGAGAAGTAATACTTGTGAGTAAACCTAAAGCTTTGTACATTATCTAGATTCTGCCCTAAGCAGAAAGGGGCCCTGAGTTCCATCTTGTGGCCACGCAGCACTATTGACCACAAGAAATCTCTTCCAATGTTAATTAGCTTAATTGAATTGATTGTTTATGCATATTAAACTACATCTAGTAGTAATAACTATTATGTAATTGTTCCATGACTGCTACAATCAAACCCATTTATTATTATAATTTAATGGTTGGGGTGGAAAAGTTTGGATGTCAAAATTAATAAACAACATTAATTTTGGAAAACCATTTCACGTTAATTAATCATAACCCCTCCATCACACACTTGTCACACTAAGTGCCACCCTAGGTCCAACCCTTCTCAGTTCTCATTAATGCTGCCTCTTGCAGGCCAAATCTCACCCAAAAGTACTTTTTCAAACCTTGTTTCTCTGATTTGAGTCCCACAAATGCAACGTGACCAGTACATGAGGAAGACCTATGGGGAAGCACAGCACAGCTTAAGCCTTTATTCCTCACAATTTCAGGCCAAAATTTCCCTGACCAAGACAAACCTACTCCCTCCAAAAATATGACACACAGATATTTCCCAAAACCGCATCCACCTTCCCAGCCAGCATCTGCCTGATATTTACAGGCTATATACTACCACTGGTAGCTTCACAGAGAGCTACTATTCATAACTCGCATTCTGCAGGTCCCAATCAATATTCAGGTGACTGTTAGAATGAGGAGGGAGAAAGAGATGTAATCACAGCATTCTAGGTCAGCACCGTGTGAGTCAAGGTGCAACACAAAAACATATCCACCATGGATGTGGACTGGCCCCAAAATGCCGAGATCATTAAAGGGGAGCAAGACAAGCCAGAATTACTCTGCAGAAACTCTTTGGCAAAGTACTACTCTGCATCCAGCCAGCATGTCAACGTAACCTCAGGATACCTCCCTAAATAGGAAAGAGTGCACCTATAAATAGGACACGGCTAAGCATTTTCATGCCAGGTATGTTTATCACGTCAGAAGCGCGGTACAAAGAGTACTCACTCTGAAGTGGGAAGCAATGCAAGCACAAGAGCACAAGCTACGCTCTGACACAAAGGCATTCTTTTATAGTCTCTGATGTCTGCATGACCTGCTGCACACAAAACTCGGAGAGAGCACTCCTGCCACTTGCACAGCAAGGAGGACCTGCTTCGCTTTGGATGCTGGCAGGCACGGGGGCTTTCTGTTCACCTTCCTCACTCTCAGGCACAGGTATTTTTGGTTTTGCTACTGTAAAGGGTTAAGCTCACCTGGAACTGTATCCTGACTCTTCCCTGGGGTGTGCCCCAGGTGTTATGTTTAGCCCCCTCCCACTTCCTGATGAGACTTCTATAAAAGGGGGATGCACTTCTTCTTTCTTCCTTTTTGGCCTCTGCTCTCCCCACCTTCCCAGCACCTTGTCTTCCTGCTGCTGCTCACCACAGGCTCTCCAGACAACACGCTGGGAGAGCAACCATATTTTGAAACTCTATAACATTCTGCATTTCACCATCAATCTTGCATCCCTCTACATCCATCATCAATTTCACTACTTGGATTCAACTTCCATCCACTCCCATCTATGGGTTGTATTTTATATTCTGTATTTTGTTCCCTTTCCCCTATCCTCTGTAATTCCCCTTACCTTATACCTCTACCCTGTATTTCAGTTCCCTTTTGCCCCCACCCCATCCTCTGTAACTCCCTCTACCTTCTATTTATTGTTAAAGTTATTTTTTTACTTCCAGATCAAGCATTTATTGAGCTTTTGAGCTCTGGGGTCTGGCTTAAAACTAATGCAGCTTCGATACTGACAAAAATCGATGAACTGCTGCTGCAAACACTTATGCTAGAGACACTTGGATACAAGATCAGGGACTCTGCAATGATTCTCCTTTTGCAACGCCTGCAATGCCCAAAAGAAACGTTAACTTTTCCAAGAAACATTACTGGCCAGACACCACAGCCACAAATCAGGAAACAGGGGAAGAAAAGCCAGTTTTGGTTAAGAGCCAAACAAAATCAATAATCGAACCCCAAGTTTGCTGGTATTAGATAAATCTAGCATCATAATTGTTTAGAGCTCGGATGTAGATGTATCCAAAAACTCAACAGCTAAGGCTGCTTTTATGGTATTTCTGTTCTGAATGACAGTGATAACCTCAGAAACCTCTCCAAGACAGACTCGGGTCATATTTAGACAGATTGTCACACAGACATCTGAAAACAGATTCATGCCTTTGAGCTACGAAACTGCCTCTAGTCATCAGCTGAGTCTCCAAATTTTTAAAAGAAGGCAGGACCCCTCTGTTCTTCAGGAGTCATCTTTTGTTCCTTCTTCAGGACTTTGGCTCCCTAACATTGTAGGGTCTTGGCAGTGATGTTAAATTTCATACAACGGAGAAGACTGCAATGGTACCTAGCAGACTGAAGGAGTTGGGGCTGTTCAGGTGACCTTCTTGTGGCCTTCCAGGCTCCGAAAGGAGCCTACAAAAAAGCTGGGGAGGGACTTTTGAGGCTATGAGGGAGTGACAGGACTAGTGGGAATGGAGCACAGCTGGAGGTGGGGAGATTCAGACTGGATGTGAGGAGGAAGTTCTTCAGCATAAGGGTGGTGAGAGCCTGAAACAGGTTGCCCAGGGAGGCGGCGGAAGCCTAATCCCTGGAGGTGTTTAAGGCCAGGCTGGATGATACTGTGGGCAGCCTGATCTAGGATAGGGTGTCCCTGCCTGTGGCGGGTGGCTTGGAACTGGATGATTCTATGATTCAATAGTCCCATCCACTGAAGCATACTTCTCTCTAGGGATTATAGTGTGAAAACAAAAAGCTGTTGACCAAAAGGCAACACATCTTCCTCTACATTCAAGTCCAGGGTAACAGGCAGAAAAAAAAAAAAAAACCAAAAAAAACAAAACAAAAACCACAAGTTCCAACTCAGAAAAGATCTCTTTCACCTTCCCCAAGGAAATAGTGACTCTCTGAGGGATGGACAAGGCTGAATGTGTTCGTAGCAGACTGCAATGTGCTTAGCTGCTGGCAATATTTATAATGAGTAGTTTATATGCAGAAATATTTATAAACCATAAATTTAGAGATTGACATGTTGCTGAAAGCTGCACTAACCACATCACAGAGCACGCTGCCCAAATCCTGCAGCCCCTTAGGACAGGAGAGGATGAAGAGCGAAGCGCTCTTGCCTGAAATTAATTCTTGCCCTATTTTAGCATTGAGTCCCACAAATCAGCAGGAGCTCCCATGTTTCCTGAAAGAGACTGATTGAATAATAAAACACTCTTTGGAAATGCCACCTTTTTTTTCCCAGCAGTTGATATGGAGCTTAATCCTAAGCTGTTAATTGATTTTTTTCCCATTCTTCCATAGGAGGTTAGAGGTTACGAAAGGACCAAAGGAGATCATTGAGAGTCCAACCTCTGCCAGAGCAGGACCAGACAATCTAGCATAGATCACAGAAGAACTCATCCAGACAGGCCTTGAAAGGCTTCAGAGAAAGAGACTCTACAACTATTCTGGGCAGCCTGTGCCAGTGCTCTGGGACCCTTCCAGTCAAGAAGTTGCCCCTTGTGTTGAGCTGGAACCTCTTGTGTTGCAGCTTACACCCATTGCTCCTTGTGCTATCCCAGTGAGCAAGCAGAGCCTGTGGCCCCCACCCCCCACTCCTGACCAGCAGTCTAGTATTTATAAACATTGATTCAATTCCCTCTCAATCTTCTCCTCTCCAGACTAAAACCTCCCAGATCCCTCAGCCTCTCATCATAAGGTATTCCACTCTGCTTATTTGGGGGGAGAAGTAAGAGACTTGCATTGCACATGTTGGGCTACAACAGGGACTCAGTGATCTTTAAGGTCTTCTCCAACCTTAATGATTCTATGAAGGTGACACTTGAGTCTTTGGGCACACATCTGCACACACTGTTGTGAGGACAACACAGCTCAACCTACTGAGATCAATACAGCACCACAGCAACGCTTCATCGGTGGAGAGTTTCTGGTTTGGTTTTTTTCCTCATCTACACTGACACAGCATCTAAGATCAGAAAAGACCTGTTACAGATCTCCTGAGCAGATGACAATTCAGCCAGTCTCATCCAGGACTCACCATGCAAAAAGCCCAGTAACACCAAGTGGTCAGCAAACACAAAACATTCTCTTAACCACCTACACAGACTTTGGTAAGAGTGTAGAAACACTGCTGCCCCAGGCTATACTATAAAGACTACTACTGGTACTAGAAGGAGGCTTTTTCCAAAACACAGATGCTGTCACTCTTGAAGGACCTGCTGTGCACAACAACAGTCAGCAGAATTTTTTTTTACTCCTTTATCTAATTTGAGACAACACTGAAAGTCCAAGGGGGAACTGCAAGCTAGTACAGATGCACACTCAGCTTCAGCAGGCTTCCAATCACCTGCCCACGTGGAGGAACCACTGGTGGGTTTATCTGATATGTAATTGATTAATCACAGGCAAGGCTTCCACAAGCAGCCTGTGCCCCCAGCATATAACTAAGGATTATGTTCACAGATACTCTGTTTAGACAGCACTGTGTTAAATCCCAGCAAATAATGTGGTCACCAAGATGTGTGCCAAGCCCTTGAGGACTAAAGCTGCTAAAACAATTACATGGTGACATGACAAAGCAGAAGGTAAGCTGCACTTCTTGATTCTTCCTAGGCATGAGAACTTCACTATGGTCTCCTCCTTACCTCCTCACTATGGATCTATTTGGAGAGGGGAACCAAAAAAATAAACCCAAACAGCACATTGCTTCCATGCTTCCCCTATTAGAAATATAATTTTCTTCTTGTGTCACTGTGAAGCTCAAAATAGAAGAAAACACCAAACTCTCCACACTGCAGAGGAAACTGCAGCTCATCAATCTCATTTCTTCACATGCCAACTATTAGCAAACCACAGTAGCTACAGGGAATTTCTCATGGTCCAGAAAGGCCATTCCAAAGGTCCAGGAAGTCTTTATTTAAATCTGAGAGCAAAGCAGCTAGACACGGATGCCCCTCTGCTGCTGAGATGACACAAGTTAAACTAGTAGCAGGTAACAAGGGATTTCCTCAAAGCTCTTTCATAAGTAGCTTTCCGGGTACTTATTACCATGACAGAGGAAGCCCAGAGTCTCAGAAACTCAGCTGACAGCACAGCAGACCTTTGCCTCAGGCAAAGCAGAATGAATTCCCCTCCTTCCCAACTCAATGCAATTTATAGCCCAAGGCTGTGTCTCATTACTCCTGCCCAACCCAAGGTTGTTCCAACTTCGGTGTCAGCTGAGGAGTAGACTTGCCTTCTGCTGGCACTCCTCTGAGGGTGGGAGCTGTGCTTTTGTTTAGCTGGAAAAATCAGCTCTAGTCTGTACAGTACTTTGGGAAGAAGAGAGAGTGTTCCTGAAACATGGACCATTGCCTGACAGATCTTAGAAACTATAATGAGAGAGAAAGATTACAGTGGCCAGGAAGAGAATTGAGCTCCGTCAGCCAGGCAGTGTTGCTTGCTCAGCAGCAGCACGGTGAGCTCACAAGGTTCATCCTTAATAAGGGTGAGAGCTGAATGAGGATGTAACTATTGTCTGGATAACCTGAATAATTTCTAATCTACCAGTGTCCTCAATAAGAAAAAGACAAGTTAACTTGCAGGGATGATTCTGTTTTCCTTGAATTTTAATACAAGTTTACTTGTCACAGAGAGAGATAAATAGCTCAGAAAATGATTTTTGGCTCCGTGGAAAAAGGGATTGGGTACTGAAAGGAAAAAAAAAAAAAAATCTCAGAAAATAACACACAGGAGTTCTGTCTGCTTGACTTGTGCTCTTATTTCTCTTCTCCAATAACACACTAATAATTAGTGGCTTGTGCCAAAGAAAGCAAAGACACCCTGCACCATCCCTCTGCTGCCAGTGTTTAAGCAACAGCAAGCTGAAGTAGGCAACATTCACAGGATCACAGGGATTGGAAGGGACCCAAAGAGAACTCCCCTGCCAGAGCAGGACCAGACAATCTAGCTCAGGTCACACAGGAACACATCCAGACAGGCCTTGAAAGGCTCCAGAAAAGAAGACTCCACAACCTCTCTAGGCAGCCTGTTCCAGTGCTCTGATACCCTTCCAGTCAAGAAGTTCCCCCTTGTATTGAGCACCTCCTGTGCTGCAGCTTACATGCATTGCTCCCTGTCCAGCAGGTCGAGGGAGGTGATTCCATCTACTCTGCTCTGATGAGACCTCACCTGGAGTACTGCATCCAGATCTGAAACCCCTATTACAAGAGAGATGTGGACGTGCTGAAGTGTGTCCAGAGACACTGGAAGTGTTTGCAGCCAGGCTGGCAGAGGCTGTGGGCAGCCTGATCTAGGGTAGGGTGTCCCTGGGCATGGCAGGGGAGTTGGAACTAGATGATCCTTGTGGTCCCTTCCAACCCTGACTGATTCTATGATTGTCCTATGACAGGGATCTCCTATCGCCTGTGGGAGCAACCCTGTGCAGAAGCTCGTGGAAAACAAAAGACCTGAAGTTGCCCAGCACTTTGGGGGAGATCTGGAAAAGCCACTAAGACAAGCCTTAGGGAAAGGTTATTCATTCTTAAAGGCAACATAAATCTGATCAGAAATATCTTTTGCTGTTTCAGCCAAGAGTTTTGGGCTGCTTTTAAAAACATAATTTCTACTTTGTGTCCTCCTTCAGACTTTCCATCCAAGATATGGACCTTATAAGATGACAGTAACAGATGTCCTTTCTCAATTCCTCCCAATGAACATTGAAGTTAGCCCATAAAAGCCTGGAATGAACCACTTCCAGCAGCAGAAGCATTTTGGACTAAAGAGCAATTCTGAACTGGGAAGACTTCAACACAAAAAGTACTGGAGATGTTAGCCTTCCAGGCATGGGACTCTAGTTAAGAGCTTCTAGAATTTTCACTGGTGGGTTGACTTTGGTCTTCAGGTACCTGCAAAGTAGGTCTGGCCCTGTCTTCATATTTCTGTTTCAAACTCCCTCGTTTCAGGAATAGTTTGGTCTTTAAACATAAATGAAACTTCATTCAAAATAAATCCAATGTTCTTCGTTGCCTCAAGACTACATCTGCCTTTCTTTTCAGCTCCAGAAGAGAAGGCATTCCCGTAGCAAAGAGGACACATCACATCAAGGAGACACTTGCCCAGCTTTCCTTCCTGTCACTTATGATTCCTATAGCTCTTTGACTACTCAGTCATCACCACCGTTCATTTTGTCATTCATCCAAGCTCCCTTGTACGTAGCCAACAGCCTGGGCATCCTTCTCCTATATCACCATGCTTTTCACCAGATGATTTGGAAAACAAATCAGGGCTGGCTGCTGTACTCTCAAATTTAGATGTCAAGGTGATTTGTGCTACTTTCCCTCCTCAGTTTGTCAGAAGAGTAGGGGAAGCAACAAAAGCTCTCTTCTGTGTGCTCGAAGACAAATAAGGAATTAACTTGCTTCGAGTATCAGCTCCAAAGCATGAGGTACATCAGAGGAGCAATCAATTTCATAACTCCACAAAGCTGTTTGGAACATGATTACACAGCAAGCTATAGGCTGCTTTTGCTGAGGCTGTCTGACCACCCATGCTGCTTTGGAACAATCACTATCACCAGTGACTTTGGACTGCAGCTGGGACAGATACCAGTTTCAATCTTATCAGGAATTTTCAGGTATTTGGGGTACAAGACTAAAGTTAAGGGCATCAAATATTACACAAAAAGAACAAATGGAAAAAAGTTCTCTTCTACCGAACAGGAAAGTTTTAGTGAACAGCTTGGTGAGCAATTCCTTGGGCAGCATTGGCCTTCGGCACTAAAGAGTGTGTTTTATGACCAGACAGAATCATAGAATCAGTCAAGGGTGGAAGGGACCACAAGGATCAGCCAGTTCCAACCCCCCTGACATGCCCAGGGACACCCTACCCTAGATCAGGCTGCCCACAGCCTCAGCCAGCCTGGCCAAAAACACCTCCAGGGATGTGGCCCCAACCACCTCGCTGCAGGGGCAACCCATTCCAGCCTCTCACCACTCTCATGCTCAACGGCTTCCTCCTCACCTTCAGTCTGAATCTCCCCATGCTTTGCTCCATTCCCTTTAGTCTTGGCACTACCTGATTGACTAAAAAGTCCCTCCCCAGCTTTCTTGTAGGCTCCCTTCAGATCCTGGAAGGCCACAAGAAGGTCACCTGGGAGTCTCCTCTTCTCCAGACTGCACAGCCCCAACTCTTTCAGTCTGTCCTCATAGCAGAGGTGCTGCAGCCCTCTGAGCATCCTCGTGGCCCTTCTCTGGACATTCTCCAGCATGTCCACATCACTCTCACAAGAGGGGCTCCAAAACTGTACTCACTACTCCAGGTGAGGTCTCACCAGGGCAGAGTAGAGGGGGAGAATGACCTCTCTGGCCCTGCTGGCCACACTGCTCCTGCTGCAGCCCAGCCTCTGCTTGCCTTTCTGCCCTGCAAGTGCACACTTCTGCCTCATCTTCAGCTTCTCCTCCACCAGCACCCCCAAATCCCTCTCCTCAGGGCTGCTCTCCAGCCAGTTACTGCCCAGCCTGGATTTGTGCTTGGGATTGCCTTGACCCAGCTGCAGGACCTGGCACTTGGTCTTGTTGATGACTGAGTGCATTTTCCATCTTAAAACTCAGTTTAATCCAGATAATTTTTGCTACTTCCATCCCTTCTCAGCCCCCTGAATTTCATCCTGGAAACAGAAGGAAGGAAAGATCCTTTCATTTTTTTCCATTCTTGTGCTACTTCTTTTGGAATAAGATTGAGAGAGAGTTAAATAGAATTTTTTTGTTATTTATTTTTAAAGCTGGCATCATGTGAGAGACTAAAAGCCCTGAAGAACAAAATCCTTTAATTTAGTCACAGCGCAAGCACAGCAGGGCTGAGTAACAGTACAAAAAGCCATAGTGTAGCTCTAGGAATGAGCATGGACGTTAACCTAGGAAGACCTGTGAATAAGAGAGGCTGGTTTGCTCTCTACCCTTTGTACTGAGAGTCACAGAGAGCCCATTAAATCTGAACATGAAGCCAGGCAACAGGCACACACAAGACAGGACATTACATAGTCCTATACTCAGCCTTCCTCTTGACCAGGAACAGAAGGGCTAAGAAGTCTCATCCACTCTCTCCCCTTCCTCGTGCTCCTCCTTTCTGCTGCTCATATTCCCTTGCAACTTTATTGCTTTTTGTTTTCTATAAATAAAATCAGATTCCATGTCTATGAGGAAGGCAGGACAAATGAAATAGGTAGCAAAGCAATTGGGAGCACCTCAGTAATGTATTCAGGCCATTAAGGATTTCATTAGGTTTACTAAAAGGTCATTAATGATAAAATATCTTCTTTTATTTTACCTACTTCCTAAACATTATAGTCTGTTCTTGCCATTCAAGCTTGCACCCCACTGACATTAATTAGCATGCTATATATATTAAGGAGAGTTTTTAATGAGCTGCTATTTCGTATGATTTCATTGGAGAGCCTCATTGTTCAGTTTAATAGCAGAAAATGACAACTATAGAAATTGCTTTGATAGGACTGCAGCACCGAGGCAGTTATTCAACCTCTCTACTTGCTCCTCAGTTAGTTCTTGATGCTGAAAGTCCTGCTTAGTACATCTCAGAGCTCCACTGCTGTGCTAGCCTGGGCGTAGCAAAAGCTGTGAGCAATGAACAGAAAACCCCAGCCCAATGCAGTGGACTACTGACATCACTGTGTACAGCTGCTCTCCTTGCTCTACACCATCAAACAACCATCAGGCCATGGAGACATGAAATGTTTTTTGCTACATTTATAGATAAAATATCAGCCCTAGCTACTACTGAGGCTGGTAATTGTAAGGTTATATATTTTAGTCTCTTGTATCTTGTGCTGCCCGTTTGTGCTTAGCTTCCATCGCTAGCCTCTGCCTCTATCTGTGCTGCTCTTTACAGTTTCTGACAAAAGAGGCTGAAATAGAAACAGAAGGAAGAGTGAAGAATCCAGTTGTCCTCCCCTGTGCTAAAACCTCACAGCTGACAGCATCCTCCTGAAAGCTGTCCCCACCCTTTCTGTCAGAGACAGCACCTGAGAGAAGACATCGAAGAAAAAAAGTAACACACAGGGAAGGCAAAAGCAGAAGGCATAAAGAGAAGCAAGAGACTCAATTACAGGGATTGGTAATGAGAGAAGGGCACAGGAGACTAACCCCAAACCCATTCTGTCCACTGGCTGCCAGGATCAGAGTTACGGACTATGGAGTACAAAGAGAGCAATAAAATTGATTTCCCAAAAGGAACCACAGTGCTAGTTTAAAGGTGATGAGGAGGTCACCTTGACTGGCTTCTCCTGCTTCCTTTTTGTATAGTTCCTCAGTTGCACCACTTCACAGGACAAAGGCAGCACTTCACACAATAAAGCCACCACTTCTGGAGTTTAATTCTATTTGTTACATTAGGCAATGCTTAAGGTGGAAGAGAAATAAGCACACACAGAAGGAGACATCTGCAGTTTGCTTTCAATTAGTTAACTATTACAACCTGCACATGGAACCTTAAAGAGCTTTGTCTGTATCAGATAAATGTACTTGAAAGGATTAAATGGAAGAAATGGGCTTAAGGATCAGCTGTTTCCCTGCACGAGCAACGAAGAGACATAGCACGTCTGAACAAAAGGGAGAACAAACCAAAACCCTGGGTTTGCTAGAAAAGAAAGGGTTGGAAGGCAGAAAACCAAGATGATTTTTTTATCTCCCCCAGCTCCTGTGACTTAGTTCAGCTTAGAAAGAGCCCAGCAAGCACTAAATTCAACACAGAGGAAAATAATTAAGTTCCCTCTTTAAAAAAAAAAAA
>VWZI01006230.1:351268-362252 GCA_013396835.1 Psilopogon haemacephalus | reverse complement strand
GCCTTGTGGCATGCATTCCTTGACAACAATCTGTTCTCCTCACCTCATAGAGTGTAATGATGCCATTTGTCTCGTTTGGAGGCTTCCACTGAACATAGATCTTCTCTTCAAAAGGTCCTCCCTGGATGGATTCCAAAGGAACAGGTCCAGGAACTACAGGAAAGAAAAACAACAATGACAAAAAAAAAAANAAAAAAAAAAAAAAAAAAAAAAAAAAAAAAAAAAAGTCTTAGAAGCTACCACCAGCTCCAGCTACTCACACATCAGAAGACATCAAGAAGCCACCAAAAAAAGATCTGGACTGAAAACTTTCAAAAGCAATATAATAAACAAAACTCTTCAAGG
This sequence comes from Psilopogon haemacephalus, assembly GCA_013396835.1. Lineage (NCBI taxonomy): Eukaryota > Metazoa > Chordata > Aves > Piciformes > Megalaimidae > Psilopogon > Psilopogon haemacephalus. Next base: position 361,907 of record VWZI01006230.1, on the reverse strand, counting down.
TGTTGCTGTTACCAAGGTACTATTAATATGAAAGGCCTGTTCTCAACTTTTGGTTCCAATGACACCATTTGCTTGTCTCTTCCCTTGCTGGTCAGCAGCTGCAACAGTTGGGGTAGACCTGTAGCAGATGATACCGTGGCTGTGGGCCGATGTTTGGACCTGATGATTGCAAAGTCTTTTTCAACCAGGCTGGGGAGGGGCCTGGAGCACAGCCCTGTGAGGAGAGGCTGAGGGAGCTGGGGGTGTGCAGTCTGGAGAAGAGGAGGCTCAGGGCAGAGCTCATTGCTCTCTACAACGCCCTGAAGGGAGGTTGTAGCCAGGTGGGGTTGGCCTCTTCACCCAGGCACCAAGGGACAGAACAAGAGAACACAGCCTCAAGCTGCACCAGGGCAGATTCAGGCTGGACATTAGGAAGAAGTTCTACATGGAAAGAGTGACTGGCATTGGAATGGGCTACCTGGGGAGGTAGTGGAGTTCCCATCCCTGTAGGTGTTCAAAACAAGGCTGGATGAGACACTTGGTGCCATGGGTTAGTTAATCAGAAGGGTTAGGTGATAGGTTGGACTTGATGATCCTAGAAGTCTTTTCCAACCTGATTACTTCTGTGATTCTGTAAAAATACTAAGCCAATTTCAGAATTTCCTTACTCCAGCACAGCAGCAACAGGGAATTTGATTTGTCCTTCTCCACCCACACGACAGCAAAGTTCCTTCCACCTAAAGAGCCAGATTGCACCTTGGCATAAAGATGCTGCTGAGCTGCACGCCTTTATCAATATGAAGGATTGCTTCTTTAGTAAACCAGAATGTAAGATTTATACTTCATTACGGCTACAAGGCCAACTAAAAATCCACCTACTCAAGCAAAATTGCAAGGCTGTGGAAGATAACTAACTAAATACACTCCCAAGCCTATCTGATAAAAGCCTTCTTCATTTTTCTGAGAGACCTGCCACCCTCTTATGTCCCCTCATATGATATACTGGGCTGCAAGAGCCACTTTCAGCTGAAAGAAACTTAGGCCAGCAACTCCTCAATAGCTCTGGCAGAGGAAGAATGTTTCTCTGACACATTAGACCACCAGCCTCTGTTCTGTCTATGAGAGTCCTTGGTGTGGAATAGCTCAGATGGGACAACAACACTTTAAAGCTTTCCATCAATACATCTAGAAAACAGTTCTTGTGCACTAAAAGCAGAAGAGTTAGCAACAAATTGCTTTAGCTTTTGAAACATGGCAACAACGAAGCTGGTGAAGGGTCTGGAGAACAGGTCTTGTGAGAAGCAGTTGAAAGAATAGAGGATGAAAGCAGAAAAGGAGGCTGGGGGGAGACCTTCTGGCTTTCTACAACTACCTGAAAGGTGGCTGAAGGTAGATAGGGATTGGTCTCTTCTCTGAAGTAGTGTGCTGGTTTGAACTAATTGGAGAATTTGAGTGAGAAATTAGACTATTGGCTGAGAGAGGAAAACACAGGATGGCACTGCACCCAGAGCTGCACTGAGAAAGAAAAAAAATTGTTTTAAAAAACTGTAACCTAAACATAGATAGGACAGATGGTTTCAGGCCACTCTGGGCTGTGGCTGCTCCTTGCATGGTTCCTTTGTCTCTGTCTTTTGTAGCTGATTCTTAATAATTCTACTAACCTCTTTCCTACTACTAATCCCCCCTGGCAAATCTACCTCAGCTTATCTGCAGCATCAACAGGTGGTGAGATAAGATTGGGGAAAGGGGGAAAGGTAGTAGGGGTGGTTGGTTACCCCTCTTGGGGATTTTGATCTCTGAGAGGGCTGTGGNAGGGAGTGAGGAGGGGGGAGGGGGGGCAGGCAACTGCAAAACTGCCACAAGTAGCAGCAATAGGACAAGAGGAAATGAGCTCAAGGTGCACCTGGGGAGGTTTAGGTTGGATATGAAGAAGAACTTATTCCCTAAAATGGTTGTCAAGTACTGCAACAAGCTTCCTAGGACAATGGTGGAGTTCCCATCCCCAGGGGGGTGCTGAGGGACATGAGTTAGTAGTGGTCTGGCAGTGCTGGGTTCATGGTTGAATTCAGTGATCCTAAAGGCCTCCTCCAACCAAAATAGGTTTGTGATTCTACAAAATGTTTAACAAAGAAGATCAGTATTAAGAAAAGCTACGCTCTGCAAAGGGAGAAATTACACTGCTTTTTGGGACAGTGATGGGAAGGCACAATTGAAATCAGTAAATGCCAGGATTGCATTTGCCCATCGATACAGGAAGCTTCTCTGTGGGTCCTTGGTAGTTCAGAATGTGACTGTAGAATTAAACCAACTGCTGTTCAGTAACTGCTCAGATTGGTGTTTGTCACTACCAATTCAGGCATCCTTACCCTTGCAAGAACGGGAAATTATTTATGCCTCCATGTTTAACTTGCATTAAACACACTGTCCAGAGAAGCTATCAGTAAGCCTCATAGCACAGAGTGTCGCTACTTAACAGCTTTAAAATGAGCCTTCCCCCAAGAAGGAGCAAGAAAACGCAGTTTAACTTACCGTCTTCCTCTGTCTGCACAACCAGCTCCTCACTTTCCATTTTGCCCTCTGGGTTAGAGAGGGCTAACCTCAGCCTGATGGTCATGAAGGGTCGAAGACCTCGCAAGGTGTAGTGGGAAGAAGTCTGGATGAGCTCTTCTGCCTCAAACTTCTGCTGGTTGAACACGTACTGGTACTGGACAGTGAGATTGTAGCTGTGGCAGCGAGTCACTGCGTAACCAAAGGGCTCCCACTGTAACGTCAGCTGCCGGGAGCGAATGTCGACAACTTCCACGTTCTGTGGTCCATGTACAGGGTCTGTGAAGCAAGAAAAGGGAAAAGTAATCATCTGACATTTAAAGCAACCAGTCAGCCGTTAATATGCTTCCTGCCATATTGCCAGTGTGTGTGTTTCAGAGTTCTGAATGTTCTTGTCTTCATGGTCTATGAGTGATAGAGAAATGAAGGTCAGATCCACACATGCATTCTGGCTCCCAAGTGCTCCCTTGAAAATCAACGAATGTCAGAGGCTGGAAGGGACCTCCAAAGCTCATCCAGTCCAACCTCCCTACCAGAGAATGATCACCTATACCAGATCACAGAAGAACACATCCAGGCAGGTCTTGAACATCTACAAAGAGAGACTCCATAACCCCCCTGGGCAGTTCCAGGGTTCTGTCATCCTTACAGTGAAAAAAAAAAAAATTAAAATCTTCCTCATGTTTCCATGGAATTTCCTATTCCTCAGCTTCCACCTATTGCCCCTTGTCTTGTCCCACATCACAGTGCCCTGAGCAGTGGTCATGCTCCTGACTTCTGTGAAAGCTCACTGAATCCAACAATGGCACCAGTGCAGCTGCACAAGAGCTGCTCTTTCTTTTCTTGACTATTGCTAAGATTGAAAAGTAGTTGAAAAGTACTTAAACACCTTGGTGAGTTCAGGCCAAAGTGATTATCTCCATAGGACACGGCTGCCAGAGCAGTAACGGACTCATATCTCTCAACTGTGGAGTTTAGCTCCATAGCCTCTACACTCTAATCCAGCTCTGCTCAGAGACTACAGCATGAGAGTGTAAGAAGCAAGGCCAAGAGCCTGTTAGCTTTCCAACAACCCAGTGCTGCTGTCCCTTTCAATTTTCATACTTGGGAATGTCTTGGCAAAGAGGCCACAAGCAGATCACACTGCTCCTTGAGGAAGTTTCCTGAGCCATCTCAAGTTGGTGCCAATCAAAACTTTGATTTCAGATCAGCTCAACTCCTCGGCCCCACCAAAGTTTCATCGCTCTTTATTATTCTTTCTACATTATCCAGCCGAGGTACAGCTTGAATATTCATGTGTAGGAATCATTCTCACCTGCTGTTCCCTAATTTATTTTTAACAGCATAACTCAAAAGCTCTGACTGCAGACTCTGCCCTTTATATAAAATATAAATGCATGCCCCGCTAGACACGCGGATATAAAGAATGAAGGATGAGGGAGGGGAAGAAAAAAAAGTCATTGCTTGAGGTAAGTCAGATGGCAACAACACTACACATGTCACACTTTGTTTATCTGACATTTCTTCAGCTTGTGTGGCTCGTTTGCTTTTTTTTGCTCAATATATACCCAAGCAAGGTAATTAGAGAATACATCATCTCCCATCCAGCGTCTTGATTTATAGCACGTACTTAGTGCTTCGCCCACCTCTCGTGTTCTCTCAGGATTTCAACCTCTAAAAGGAACAGAACATTTTCATGGGAACAGGGAAGGGAAAAAAAAAGTAGTCACAAGGACTCCTTAATGCTAGAGTTGTGCCTCTTGGAAAGATAATTGGAGAAGAGAAAAAAGCCATCTAGTAGTCATTGAATGTAAAGTGCACACCAACCACACTGACTTCGGTCTATAAGCTGAAAATACATCCTAAGAACCAGCAAATTCCCTGTTATCTCCTTTAAAAATCCAGTGACTAGCAACAGGGAAATAGCTCCTTCTGAAATGAACTCCTCTCAGGCTTTATATAGCTACACGCACAGAGCCACTTTGGAAAGAGGAGGGATATTCAAGGAACAGGAATTTAAAGCTAGCAGCTGGTTTAGGTTTCCATGTAAGTTGTGGCAAATCCTTAGTATCCAGAAAAAAGAGATAACCTCTTGAATGAGATTCCTTAGTGCTTTACTTAGTAGTAAAAAATATACTTTGCATTACAGAATCCCAGCCCCTAGAGAACATCCAGCACAACCATTCTGCTAAGCAGGGTCACCCAGGAGCACAGTGTCCAAGCATCTTTGGAATCTCTCCAGAGAAGGAAACTCCACAGCCTCTCCAGACAGCCTGGTCCAGCCACCCTCAAAGTAAAGAAATTTTGTTTTAGGTGAAACTTCCTGGGTTCCACTTTGCACCCATCGATTGCAGGATGTTAGGGCTTAGAGGAGGCCTCGAGAGACCTCCAAGGCCAACCCCCCTGATAGAGCAGGACCACACAATCTAGCTCAAGTCACACAGGAACACATCCAGACAGGCTCCAATGTTCTGTGATCCTCACAGTAAAGAAATTCTTCCTCACATTGAGGTTGAGCTTCCTGTGCTGCAGTTCACATCCATTGGTCCTTGTCCTATTATCCCAGGGAGAAAGTGAGAATATCAGAACTGTGAAGATCTCCTCTCGGGCTACTCTTTCCCCAGGATAAACAGCTCCAGGGCGCTCAGCCTTTCCTGCTCACAAAGGTGCTCTGAGCCCCTGGGCATCTCTGCAGCCAACACTGGACCCTCTCCACTAGTACCATGTCTCTCCTGAACTGGGGAGCCCACAACTGGACCAAGCACTCCAGGTGTGGACTCATTAGGGCAGAATAGAGGAAGAAGAGTACATTACTCAATCCATTAGCCACACTCTTCTTTGCACACCCCAGGACACTAGTTGCCTCCTTGGCCACAGCAGCACTCTTCTGGCTCAGGATGAACTTGTGGTCCATTAAGTGACAATCATTCCTTTACTATCGATCATGTGATGAACCAATAAGGTGAACATAAGGACAGTTCTGTGAAATCTTTCAACCTCTGAAAATGTGCATGTAAGCACAAGCCTCACTTCAAAATATGCTGAAAAGAAAGAAAACCAACAGCAGACGCAGATGGAGTTGTCCTCAACTCCTCTGCACCCCCAGAGCCCAACCAACCATGTGGCTCAGCAAAAATATGTCATGCCAAGACAAAGCAGCTGAATATGACAATTAACCTCTACCTTAGTAGCATGCTGGGTTTAAAATTAGAGTTATTTGCTTTAAGTCAGCCATGTAATAGAACACACAGCAATGAGAGCATGTTTGGTTTAGTGACAGCAGATATCCTGCCTCTGGGTGCTGAATTGAGGCTAATTGGAATATTTTAATGAGTGAAATTAGATAATTGGCTGTGAGAAGAAAACAATAGTGATGTCTACATCACTCATAGGTTCTGGTGAGAGATATAAAAACAGGAAACATAAGCAAAGCCACTCTGTCTCTGGCTGTTGCTGCTGCATTAGCTATCTCTGCCTGAACCTGTGTAACCCCAACGAATCTTTCTGCTTCTAACTCTTCTCTGGCAACCTCATCCCTGCATGTAAGGCTTCTGATATAAGGGTGGGGGTGGAAAGAAGGAGAGAGTTAGTTTGAAAAAGCCCCCCTGGGCAGCTCTGCTTTCAGGAGGAATTTTGTATTTCTGTATTACTTTTTAACTTGTATATCATAGAATGGTTTAGGTTGGAAGAGACCTCAAAGATCATCCAGTTCCAAACCCCCTGTGCCACAGGCAGGGACACCTCCCACTAGAACAGGTCACTCAAGGCCTCATCCAACCTGGCCTTGAACACCTCCAAGGAGGGAGCAGCCACAACCTCCCTGGGCAACTTGTGCCAGTGTCTCGCCACTCTCACTGTGAAGAACTTCCTCCTCACATCCAGTTTCAATCTCTCCTCTTCCAGTCTGAATCCATTAACTCCTTGTGCAATCATAAGAAGACCCTGTAAACAGTCCCTCCCTAGCCCCTCTTGTAGTTCCCCTTCAAATCCTGGAAGGCTACTATAAGGTCTTCTCAAAACCTTCTCTTCTCCAGGCTGCAGAGCCCAAACTCTCTCAGCCTGTCCTCAGAGCAGAGGTTCTCCAGCCCTCTGAGCATCTTCATGGTCCTCCTCTGGACGTACTCCAACAGTTCCATATTACTGTATATAATAGTAAATATCTGTATATGTTGTGTATATATGCTTGTAAGTTTTGCCTTGCTATAACTTCCTTAGTTCCCAGCTGGGTGAGTTAGTCTGGTGAATCATGGGAGAGAGGGAAACAAACCACCACAGTCTGGCAGGGTGCAAAAAACAACTCTGATTCAGCATCATCTCACCAAGTCCAACCCTGGACTATGGAAGAGTACCTGCTGTTCTTAGCTTTTTTTCCCATCTCATCCCATTCACATTTGCCCTTTCTTTTCTTCCCTAAAACTCCGAGCCTTAGAAGCTGCCTTTGTACCAACCAGTTCCTAGTTCTACTGAAAAAATTTCCTGTCAATGCACTACAAGGCATCTGGAGACCTTTCCTTTGGTGCTGCAACACAATCTTTTCAATAGGGCAAGCAGCCTGTTAACCATAGATGACTTGAAGTTGCAAACTGAGAAGATAAAAGAGATGACAAACAAAGCCCAGACCCCAGTGGGCAATCACAGAACATACAACATCCTCTGTAAATCTCTGCTCAGACTGAGAATCCAGAACTGAGAGTTTTCAGTGCAGTGCAAGAGCGTGCTGCTCTTGATGCCCCCACCCCAAATACTGCATCCAATTCTGGTGTCCCCATCATAAAAAGGACATGGAACTGCTGAAGAGTGTCCAGAGATGCTGCAAGGGCTAGAACAGGCCCTAGAACAAGTGCTAGAACACCTCTGCTATGAGGAGAGGCTGAGGTGGCCACTGAGGTTGTTCAGTCTAGAGAAGACTCTCAGGGGGACCTTATAAGCTGCCTTCCAATACCTAAAGGGATCCTACAGGAAGGCTGCAGTTAGACTTTAAGGGTGTTGACAGACAGGTGAAAGGGAAATGGTTTTAAGCTGAGGGAGAGTAGGTTTAGACTGGATCTGAGGAAGAAGTTCAAGTACAAGGGTGGTGAGACTCTGGAATAGGCTGCCCAGGGAGGCTGTGGTTGCCTCCTCCCTGGGAATGTTCAAGGCCAGGCTAGATAAGGCCTTGAGCAATTGAGATTAGTTGAGAAATGTCCCTGCCCACAGAAGGGATGTTGGAGTAGATGATCTCTATGGTCCCATTGCAATTAAAGCCATTCTGTGATTCAGTGATGTCCAGTTCCCAGTGATAGGGACACAGGTTTCAGAAACACCCACAGCCTGAGGAGCCTTGTAGAGATTTGGCATGTCTTGACCTTCCAGATTCCAGAACAAAGTATAAATATAAATAAGTAAAAGCTACTTAAACTTTAGGTTCAGGGAGGAAGAAACCAAACTGAAATGAAATCACCAAAAGCTGGCCCTGGAAAGCTTCATATTCTCTTTAGCTTCCTTCTCTCCATTTTCAGGAAAAAAAAATGAGATGGAAACTGAGACTATGTAATTTTGAAAATGTTTTCCTGCTCCACACTGATTTCCTCTGAAGCATCAACCACTGAAACTCATTTCCAAAGATGAGACTTTTGTACTGTTTTTAAAGCATAGTGGTTCTACTGCTTTCCCCATTAAATTCCTTCCACTTTTAAACTCTGCAAGGATACAATCTCAAGAGGTCTGGAATACCCAGCCCTGGGACTGCACTGCCTAATATCACTCATTTTTACTGATGACTTGTATTTCCCCTAAAGAAACAAGAGAATTAAAAGTGTTTGCAACTTATCTACAATCCCCTAGGACTGGTGAATATCTGATGGGACAAACCTGTCCATTTCTCTACTTTTGGAATTAGAGCTTCCAAATAATGCAAGAAAGAAAACTAAAAATTATTAATCTTGCACTAGGCTCATATAAGAGAAGCTTCTATGATGTGTCTCAGCTTCAACTGCACAGAAATCATCATGAGAGTGGTGAGAGCCTAGAATAGGTTGCCCAGGGAGGTAGCTGGGGCCACATCCCTGGAGGTGTTTGCATCCAGGCTGGATGAGGCTGTGGGCAGCCTAATCTAAGGTAGGGTGTCCCTGGGCATGGCAGAGGAGTTGAAACTACATGATCTTTGTGGTCCCTTCCAACCCTGACTGATTCTAGGATTCTATGAAATACCTAACCAAAGCAAGATGGCTTATTTGGTTTCTAATCTGAATAAAAGATTATCCTTTAAAAGATATTGGTGTAACACACAAACCAAAGTAAGGTTTTCTAAGTGTCCTGAAACCTTGGAAAACCCAAGAGATTCTGAAGGGGCAGGAGCAATGAAATCACTTCCACCCATCTGTTAACATCAGTCTTGAACCCATGCACAGAAAACTGCAGCCTTGGGGATTTCACTGTGCAAATTCTACATTTTCATTTCACCCTAAACTATGAATCTGCCTCATCTTTATTTCCTGCTCTTCTCCATCCTTAAAATTCCGCAGGTGACACACACCTCCTATCACAACAGAGAGCAAGATAACCAGAACAAAAAAGCATTCCAGAGGTTTTTCCTTAAATGCACAGTTAAAGTGCTTGTGATTGTCCAGGATAAAGCAGCACAGAGCGCTCTGCTCACCCCTTCAGGAAGATCCAGATGAATTTCTCCACAAACACCTTCCACATCAGTCACGTGCATAGGCAGTTCAGACTTGCAGAATGTCAGGGGCTGGAAGGTGGAAGGGACCTCAAAAGCTCACCCTGTCCAACCCCCCCTACAGAGCAGGATCACCTCTAACAGATCACACAGGTACAAATTCAGGCAGGTTTTGAATATCTCCAGAGAGGCAGACTCCACAACCCCCCTGGGCAGCCTGTTCCAGTGCTCTGTCACCCACACAGTAAAGAAATTCCTCCTCACGTTTACAATGAAACTTCCTGTGCCTCAGCTTCCACCCAGTGCCCCTTGTCCTGTCATTGGGCACAATGACAGACAACTCTGCTGTTCCTAAAGCATAGCACATCTTTTGGTGGCAGAACTCCTCTGCTGAGTGGCATAACTCAGATGCTGCACATCACATCCCCAAGCCTGACCATGGTATAAATGCCTTATTCAGACAAAGATGATCAGAGGGCTGGAGCACCTCTGCTATGAAGACAGGCTGAGGGAGTTGGGGCTCTGCAGCCTGGAGAAGAGAAGGCTTTGAGGAGACCTTACAGTAGCCTTCCAATATCTGAAAGGGGCCTACAGGAAGGCTGGGGAGGGACTATTGACAAGGACAGGACAAGGGGTTTAAACTGGCAGAGAGGAGATTTAAACAGGATGTTAGGAGGAAGTTCTTCACAGTGAGGGTGGTGAAAGTTGCCATGTGAGGTTGCAGCTGCTCCTTTCCTGGAGGTGTTCAAGATCAGGCTGGATGAGGTCTTGAGCAACCTGTTCTAGTGGGAGGTGTCCCTGCCTATGGCTCAGGGGGGTTGGAACTGGATGATCTTTGAGGTCTCTTCCAATCTAAACCATTCTATGATTCAATACTGTCAAAGTGTTTTGACTTTGCCACCTTCTGCAAAAAGAGCATCTCCCTAATATTTGGGTCTTGTTTAATTATCGGGTATCACATTGAGTCCAAAGAGTACAGATAAAACTGAGAGCAGGCAATTGCACTGAAAGGCATTTGCCGAGAGAACACTTGCAAGAGAAAAGAGAGGGGGGAATAAAGAGGATTGAGCCTGATACAACAAACTCCCCACAGAACAAACAATCTGTTTGTTGAGACACCTACAATCAACTAAACCCCGAGCCACACGCAAAGAAATCGGTGTCATTACAGCTGATGAACTAAAATAGGCTGCTTTATGGCGCACTCTAAGCGATGAAGGAGGAGATCTGCCACACGGATGAAGCCATTATTAAAGAAAGGTGAAATAAGTTTGATAATGGAGTATGTGCTTAGACAGGCCAGGGACTGAGCTCTCACAACAGTTAACACCATCTCTTTCCTTCACTTCAAAGCACACCTTTATTTTTTTTTTTGATTGATCTCCTTTTGCTTCAGTCACAAATTTCACTTTGAATGCTGCACTGAAAGAAACTCCAGATTAAAAAAAAAAAAAAAAG
>VWZI01006230.1:290920-328073 GCA_013396835.1 Psilopogon haemacephalus | reverse complement strand
GCAGGGAACTGCCAAAACCACCACAGTGCTGGTCTGAGATGTTATTTCACCCCTTGGATGTAAAGCCTTTGTCAGCTGGTAGTGATAAGTGTTGCTGTGCTGACCTATTTAAAACCTCCAATGGTTCCAACAGAAAGGGGAAGCTTTTTAAAAGGCACTTCTCAAAAGCACTCCTCAAAGAAGTGCAATGCTTCCCCTTGCCAAAACTGCAAGCGTGCCCTTCAGCACAGACCTGGTACGTAAAATGCTCTTCAGACCAACTCCTTCCAAAATAGCTGCACACTCCCAGTTTTCAGTAGGTGACACTGCAAACACACTTATGCCAGGGTTCAAAGGGCAACCACTTCAGTTTAGGCTGCTCAAAAACACATGACAGTTGGTTGTGTGCAGCTCCAGCAGCCCCCACTGACTGCTCTCCAGATCTGAACTGGACTCTTAAGGCACCTCAAATCATCACAGATTTTCATATGAAATAAGGAAGAAAAGGGCAGGAAAATCATAGAATCACTCAGAGCTGGAAGGCAACACAAGAATCATCTAGTTCCAGCCCCCCTGCCATGCCCAGGGACACCCTACCCTAGATCAGACTGCCCACAGCCTCTGCCAGCCTGGCTGCAAACACCTCCAGGGACAGGGTCCAAACTGCTTCCCTGGGCAACCCATTCCAGGCTCTCACCACTCTCAGGCTCAACAACTTCCTCCCCACCTCCAGCTTTGCTCCATTCCCCCTAGTACTGGCACTACCTGAGAGCCTAAAAAGTCCCTCCCCACCTTTTTTTGTAGGCCCCCCTTAGATAGGAGTCACAATCACAGTAAAGGAGTCACAGAACCACCGTAAAGGAGTCACAGAATCATTCAGGTTGGAGAAGAATCTCAGGATCACCAAGTCCAACTGATAACCCTACTCTACAAGGTTCACCCTAAACCATATCCCCAAGCAAATGTCTTTGTGGAGCTGGAACACAAGAGATGCTCCATAGTGAGAGCCACTATCAAGTTTCTGAGCCTTCCATGGTGCTTATAAACTATTTCAGATTGTGTTTTATAACGAGCGCTGCGCAGGTTAGGTAACCCTGGAGAGAAATTGTTCATGGATCAGCAAATACTTGCATCTATTCTTAAGATTTTCTGAAGAGAGGTATTTACATCCTTACATAATCCTAAGAGGAAACAGGTGGCTCTTCAACATACTTGTGGCTTTTTCAATTGCATGCTCAGGCTCACAGAAGGAGGACTCCAAGGTGGGTGGTGAGCTGCTGTGTAATTGCCCAGCTCTGGCAGGCAGTGCTACAAAAGCACTGAAATTTCCCTTTCCAAGCAGGAATGCAGTGGCTTGCTCCTGTGCAATTTGTAGCAGGGCATTTGTCTTAAACAGTTGCCTTTTACATTTGAATGTGAACTGAACATATTTATTTCTATCCACTTTCCCAAGTTGCTTTGCAGCCAATTATAGAGCTTCCATGTACATTATGCTACAGAGTACACAATATAAGAGAGGTGTGTGCTGGAATATGTAGAGCAACTTAAATGTAAGTTTCTCTTTTGCTCCCGAAGTACCAGAATTCTCTGCTGGCCAAACGTGGGCTATGCAGATAGTCCCAAGATCATTACGTCAGAAACACGACCAAAGAACAAAATACTTCAGGGTTAGGAAGCAACACACTGAAAGTTATTTCATCCAAGGGGCCTTCGAGATGCATGTGAGCAGTAAGGTTAGGAGGAGCTTGCTGGCTCTCTCACATGGCTGCTTTCCAACAGTCCCTGGACAATACCCTGGATCTTTGTCCATTGCAATCAAGATAATGAGTAAATCTGACTGTCTTTATGAGTTTCAGGAGTTCTGGAGGCTGAAAGCACATCTGCAGATTAGTAGCTACTGATCTGTGCTTGACCTTCACCATATGGTTAATAGCCTAGATAGATAGAAAGAACGTATCCAGAGAAGGGTGATGAAGCTGGTGAGGGGCTTGGAGCAAACCCTTTGAGGAGAGGCTGAGGGAGCTGAGGTTGTCTAACCTGAAGAAGAGGAGGCTCAGGGGCAACCTCACTGCTGTCTACAACTTCCTAAAGGGAGGTTGTAGGCAGGTGGGGTTGGTATCTTCTCCCAGGCAACAGAACAAGAGAACGCAGCCTCAATTTGTGCCAGGGGAGGTATAGGCTGGATGTTAGGAGGAAGTTCTTCCCAGAGAGAGTGATTGGCATTGGAATGGGCTGCCCAGGGAGGTGGTGGTGGAGTTGCCATCCCTGGAGGTGTCCAAGGAAAGACTGGATGGAGAACTTAGTGCCATTGGATAGGGCTGGGTGATAGGCCGGACTATCTTGGAGATCTCTTCCAACCTGGCTTATTCTATTCTTTGCACCAAAGGGGCTAAAACCGAAGTTGGAAGATCTTCAGAAAATGTACCAATGACATTGTTCACATCGTGACTGCCAAGTCCTCAAACCATCAGTTCCAACACATATGCTCATGTATAGATAAGAAATAGTTCATTTTGGTTTTTGCTTGTTTTATTTGGGGTTTTCTTTAGGGGGTGAGAGGGTACCTGTTACCCACAGACTAATTCACAAATTGCTCTTGTATTAGTTTAAGCCAGTCCCCCTGAGCTCAATAGCTCAATAAATACTTCATTTGATTTAGAAGCAAAAATTGAACTCTAACAATATATAGAAGGTGTTTTAGATAAGGGGAATTACAGAGGAGAGGGGGAAAGGAAACAAAATACAAGATACAGGTATAAGGTAAGGGGAATTACAGAGAATATGGGGGAGAAAAAAAACAAACACAAGTACAAAATGAAAAAATAAATACAACCCATAGATGGGAGTGGATGGAAGTTGAACCCAAGCAGTGAAGTTGAAATTTTGTGGTAGATGCAGATGGATGCTAGTGGGATGCAGAGAGTTAAGAGCTCCAAATATGCTGCTCTCCCCAAATGTTGGCTAGAGAGTACACATAAAATAGCAGGGAGGCAAGAGCTGTCTGATGAGGAAGCAGAGGCCAAGAAGATGAAGATACAGGAAGTTCACACACACACACCCTTTATAGAGGGTCTCAGTAGGCAGTGGGAGGGGGGTAAATACAACACCTGGGGGCAGGTCAGACCACCCCAAGGGAAGAGTCAGTCTCCAGTTCCAGGTAAGCCTCCCTAGGAAAGCTTAACCCTTTACAGATCTAAAAAGAACAAGTGTGCGGTGTGCCTATGCAGGAAGCAAAGGCAGATACCATCCCACACTGCTCAGACTCTGTGTCACATCCATTAGGTTTCCACGTGAAGAGGTTTAGAAGCACAATCATCCTTCCTGAAGGAATGTGTTTTGATATGATATCCTTCTACCTCACCAACAGAAACTCTCCTATTGCTATTAGGTCTTGGACAGCAGGAAACAGCAGCAACAGTGAGAGAAAAAAAAAAAAAAAAAAGATAAATGTTCATCTTTTTCCAAAGCACTTTGTTTACATGAAGAGAGAAGTTTAATTCCAAAATGCCTCAGGACCACAGATCATTAAGATTATCTCCTCTGCCTTTGTAAAGCATACTGTAGGAAATGATCTGGCACTGCAATTTCCATCCTAAGCTTAAATGCCCCAGGCAAAGAGGCTACTAATTCTAATATATTCCCAAGGCTGAGGTTTAATAGAATTAGTTTGCCTTTTTTTTTTTTTTTCCTTTCTTAATTTCCATTCAGCTATTCATAGCTACATTCTTGGTATTATCCAACATCCACCCCCAAAGTGTTTACAAATGTCTAAATTGCATATTCTTTTTTGTTTTCCTTTTACTTTCTGCTCAGATGTTGCCCAGTAGAGGCACAACCTCTATGTCTAATTACCTCTGTACTGCCCAACACAGCTCCTTCTATCTCCTTGGGTATTTGGAGTGCTATTATCATAGAATGGTTTAGGTTGGAAGAGACCTTAAAGATCATCCAGTTCCAACCCCCTGCCATAGGCAGGGACACCTCCCACTAGATCAGGTCGCTCAAGACCTCATCCAGGTCAAACCCTTCCAAGTTTTCAGCATCTCAAAGACAACGACTGATTATTGTAAGGTGCTCAGGACCACAGTGTCTCCCCTTCACCTCTCTTCGCACTTTGAACCTGAACGTTAGATATGCCTGCTGAGATTGGCAGGTTCAGAAGTTCTGCCTGGAATATTATGCAAGTAAATGTGTTAAAAACAAAAACAAACTCAACAACATTAAGTGGGGATGTGCTGGTTTGAACTAATTGGAGGATTTGAATGAAAAATGAGACTATAGGCTGAGAGAGACAAACACTGATGATCCTACTTCACTTCATCTTTACAGAGAAAGGAAAAAAATGTTTAAGAGTTGTAACCCAAACATAAATAAGTCAGAGGGTCAGACAGTTTCAGATCTCTTTGGGCTGTGGCTGCTCCTGCATGGCTTTCTCCTTTTGTAGCTATATCTGAATAATTCCACTAACTTCTTTTCCTGCTGCTAATCCCCCCTGGCCCATCTACCTTCACCTATCTGCTGAATAAAACAGATGGTGAGATAGGATTGGGGAAAGGGGGAAGGTGGTGGGGTGGTTAGAGACCCCTCTTAGGGATTTTGATCTCTGGGAGGGCTGTGGTGTTTCTGTATTAACTTTTTTTACTGTATATGTCTGTAAATATCTGTTATACATTGTAAATATCTGCTTGTGTGTCACACAAAGCTGTAAATATAAGACTTCATTCCTTAACTTCCAGCCAACTGAGTCTTAGCCTGGGTTATTTCAAAGCAGGGGGGCAGCTAACTGCTAACCACCACAGTGGACAAAAAAAAAAAATCATCTGGCAAAAAAAAAAAAAACCCCTCTGCTTGATTGCCAACATTTTACTTATGCCAGGAACTGCAACGTTCCTTAAGTGCTCAGCCTGCAAAGTAAAATGAATGCAACGAATTAAATCATCTTGCTCAAGAAAAGTCAGAAAACAGTTTAAGTGAGGTTAAGTGAGCAATGGAAGCTTCAGTTCTTATCAAGCAGCGTTTCTGCTGCTGTTCAGGAAGTTCTTGCACACAGGAGATGGTGTTTGTGAGGAAGATCCGTGGGAAAAAGCAAAAAGGAAGCTAGCAGCTACTCCGTTCATGCTGAGGAAAAAAAACACATTCAGAAGCCTTTCTTTTGCCCTCATTTTGAACCCTCTAGAGCAAAAATCTCAAATACATTTTTTTCCTGAGGGCAAATTTTAGTACTTGGGCATCATTTTAGGAATATGAGTAAATGGTGGAGGGGAAGAGTCACAAATAAGTCACTAGGAAAATAATTTAGAACCCAAACACAGAAGGAGATGACTGACAGTGAAAACATCTGCAGAAGATATTTCCCTTCAGGTGGACACAGGAAGAACTTGGAAAATGTTTCTTTTCGGAAACAGCAAAGAAGTATCTGAAGGGACCCTACAGGAGGGCTGGGGAGGGACTATTGACAAGGTCTTGTTATGACAGGACAAGGGGGAATGGGTTCAAGCTGGCAGAGGGGAAATTGAAATGGGATATTAGGAGGAAGATCTTCACAGTGAGGGTGGTGAGACACTGGCACAGGTTGCCCAGGGAGGTTGTGGCTGCTCCCTCCCTGGAGGTGTTCAAGGCCAGGTTCTTGTGGGAGGTGTCATTGCCTATGGCACAGGGGGGTTGGAACTGGATGATCTTTGAGGTCCCTTCCAACCTAACCATTCTGTGATTCTATGAAATTCTAATCTCCCCCTTTCAATCACGTACTCAAAACCCCTTCCCAAGTTTAGCCATTCAAATTAAGTACAACTTGGGCCAAAGTGTCACCAAACGCACCCAATGCCTCCCAATTCTAATTCAGCAATTACATCTGTGCTAAGACATCAATTTTGGCACTAAAAAGATAGTACAGATTTTGCATAAACTTGATCCACCTCACTTATTCTTGTGGTTTTTAACACCTTAGTTTCTCAGGAGATCTCAGCTGGAATCCTGTGCCCAGCTTTGAAGTCCCCAACACAAGGAAGCCATGGAACTGTTAGAGCAGGAACAGAGAGCACAAAGAGGATTAGAGGGCTAAAGCATCTCTCTTGTGAGAGGCCATGGAGCACAGCTGGAGGTGGGGAGATTCAGACTGGATGTGAGGAGGAAGTTGTTCAGCATCAGAGTGGTGAGAGCCTGGAATGGGTTGCCCAGGGAAGTGATTGGGGCCAGATCCCTGGAGGTGTTTTTGGCCAGGCTAGCAGAGGCTGTGGGCAGCCTGATCTAGGGTAGGGTGTCCCTGGACATGGCAGGGGGGTTGGAAGTGGATGATTCTTGTGGTTCCTTCCAACCATGACTGATTCTATGATTCTAAGAGAAGGCTCCTGGGAGAACTCAGAGCAGCCTTCCACTATTTGAAAGGGGCTAGAGGAGAGGTACAGAGGAACTCTTTACTAAGGATTGGAGGTACAGGATAAGTGGCAATGGCTTCAAGCTTGAAAAAGCTGGATTTAGATTAGACAGCAGGAAGAAATTCTTCCCCATAAAGGTAGTGAAGCACTGTGACCGGTTGCTTAGGGAGGTGGTTTTTAAAGATGCCTTCTGACCCAAACCATTCTATGCCTCTCATTTCCTTCACTAGAGATTTAGCATGAAAGTAATAAACACACTTCCTATTCTGGGGGCATGAGCTGAGCTTTTTTCCCCTCTAGATCTTACTAATAGCTACATGAAACCGCATCTTCGCCAAACACTAAGGAGCAGAAGCCCCTTGTTTCCCCCCCACCACCCTATTTTTATAGTGTCTAACTCAGATATGACTTCAAGAGGTTAATAATAATCTACCTTCTTTCAATGAGATGTTTGTTTCAGAGTCAAAAATCAGCACATGGTACATGTCATTCACTGAAGCAATCAGGAGCAGACACTCCAGTCAACACCATTTATCAATGTCAACCGGAAGAGCAATTATATCTCCTCCAACCAAAACCAGAGAGGCAGGCATCACATCTTTGATGACAGGCAAAACTATCATCTGTATGGCACTCATCAAATCCCCACCAACACAAAATTGCACACAGGTATTTGTGCTGCTCCGGGAAGGCATTGCACCGTAGTAATCAGAAAACAACATTTTGGAGAGACATTCTGGGGATGTGCAGGGCAGCAGGGGGAAATTAAGAACATAAATCCCGAATGAATCGAGGTGGGGTGGGGGGGGGAAACCATCAAAACATATAATGCTTTGATTTGTCAAAATTTGCTACAGCAGCTTGATTATTTCAGATTTCCTGTGTGCTTGTAAATCCAGGCTAACTCCATGAACGTTAGAGGTGGAAAGCTGGATGCAAGTGAAAAAAAAAAAAATAAAAAGGCTCTGATGTTGGTTGTTTTATGAAGTGAGCACAGAGAATCACAAAGCTATTAAGCATTCAGCACTCTTCCCTGCTTAATACCAACCACAGTGTGCTTTTATTGCCTAATGTTTATCTCCAAGTGGCACCCAGAGAATCCAGTTAAGGTTAATGCACTAACATGCTTGCAGAGCTCGGTGGAGTCACAGGGACTTAGAATATATTAAGAGAAGCCTTACAGAGTTAGAGACAGAAAAATGCAAACAAGATGCATGTGCTTTCACCTGCATTTTGTTGTTTGTATACAGAGAGCATGCTATTAGGTAGAATAAGGATAATTCTTCGGTATTAAAATATATATATATATATATGTGAAAGAAGTACAAAGCAGGGATCAGCATGAAGAAGGAGTGAAAATATTACTATTTTCAGTACCAATCTAATGTTCTATTCTACAGCCATCTCAGACCCTTAAAACCAGCACTTCTCATTGCCTTCCTAAATTACAGAATCACAGAACACATCTACTCAGAAGAGACTTCAAAGCTCATCCAGTCCAGCCTTAGACCTGGCACTGAAAGATGAACACTAAACCATGTCCCTAAAGCACCATGTCCACACAGTACTTGAATAACCCCAAAGGTGGTGACTTCAGACCCTTTCAGTGAAGAAATATTTCCTAATATCCAGCCTGAACTCCTCTGACACAGCTTGCAACCAGTTCCTCCTGGTCCTGCCACTTGACATGGAGGAGAAGAGGCTGCCTCCTTCCTTGCTGCAACATACTTACAATGTAGCTAAAGAGAACAATGAGGTATCTCCTCAGTCTCATTCAGACTGAACAAACCCAACTCCCTCAGATGCTCCTCATAGAACACATGCTCCAGGCCCTTTACAAGCCTCATTGCTCTCAAATGATCTTGACAGCGCTGCATAAACCTACTGTTGCAAGAACCCTAAAGCTTGCAGCCACATCATAGACACAGTGTGTCAAATTCGCCCCAAAATGACCCATTTTTCCATGTCCTTAAGTACACATCCAGCTCTCAATAGCAACAAAACATTCTAGGCAGCAAATTTCTAGGTATTAATGAATTTCTCAGGCAATTTAAGCCACTTAATCTTTGGCCTCCTGCCTTATAGCACCACCCAAGGCAGGTCATAATCAGCCAGAAACGCAATGCCTGATGTAGCTTTATTGCTTAATTATCAAGGTGAGATGCTCATATTTAATTGGGCATTTAATTATAAGCACACATCTCTAAGCATCACTACCAAAAAAGGTTCACTTGGCTAAGGAACATAACCTACCTTTTTGTTGCTGGTGGTTCATTGTTGCATACTACTAATTAATACACATTGGAGCACAGATTTTAATTGTCAAGTGGCTCTCACAGAAGGAATTATAGACCAGGGTTTGGCTTCCATGATTAATGTTGTGTCAAATTCCAGGGCTCTCCTTACCCTGTTTTTCTGAGGTCACCTCATATCCAAAGGAAGGGTATCACAACCCTATGTAGTAGGTAGAGAAGAGAAGGCTCAGAAGTGACCTTCTTGGGGCCTTCCAGTATCTGAAGGGGGACTACAAAAAGCTGGGGAGGGACTTTTTAGGCTCTGAGGTAGTGCCAGGACTAGGAGGAATGGAGTAAAGCTGGAAGTTAGGAGATTCAGACTGGAGGTGAGGAGGAAGTTGTTGAGCATGAGAATGGTGAGAGGCTGGAATGGGTTGCCCCTGCAGGGAGGTGTTTGGGGCCAGATCCCTGGAGGTGTTTTTGGCCAGGCTGGCAGAGGCTGTGGGCAGCCTGATCTAGGGTAGGGTGTCCCTGGGCATGGCAGGTGGATTGGAACTGGCTGATCCTTGTGGTCCCTTCCAACCTTGACTGATTCTATGATTCTATAATTCACAACACTCTGGGTGCAGGAAGGAAATCCCTTCCTCCAAACTTGCCCTCAAATCTTGGTTGGGTAAGATGACCTTTGAGAATGCCTTCCAACCCAATGCAGTCTCTGAATAGAAGCCTCCCAATTCCATCCCCCTCTTGCCAAAACACACCACACTTTTTTTGAACACACAACAGTGGGAAGGGAAAAAAAAAAATAATCTTGGGAAACATTTTTTTTAGATATTTTTGCTCCAAGCCCTGTGGTCAGCAGAGGGAATTTACAAAAAAAAAGAACTCTTTGAAGAACTCAGATGATTTACTTTGCCATACAGGACAGTGAGTTTGATCTTTCAGCAATCTCACACGTAAGCCTTGTGTTGTTTGAGGATGTGTGATCCATTGTTTTGGACCCAGTGGGCATTCTTTGAAACAGGACTTGAGTGAACTGTATGTTTTCCCCAAGAAGGACCTGAATTCCATTTAGTCTTGCTGTCAGCACTAATAAGGATAGCCACTTTTTATGTACATAGCTACATTTCATCTGCAAAACACGTTCCAGGCCGTTCAAGAAAGAGGAGAATAAGAAGACCAACCCAGAAATAAATAACCTCCTCCAAGTCTGAGACAAAACACATCCACGTTCAAGAAAACAAAAGCTTCTACTGGGTCCTAAGGTATTATTGTCCACTCCAGAAGCAGCCCAGCTGCTAATATAAAGATGTCTCCTGGGCAGAGAGACTGCTGACTTCTCACAAACAACAGGCAATAAAGATTTTCTTTTTCTTAAATGAACACAATCTCCAAACTCGCCAAGCCACGAGGCATCAAATTGCAATCTGAAAGGATTTTTAATTTTAGTTTCACATTTCTGTAATCTGACATCAGCTTTTCCCATCCATCCAGGCACAGAAACACAGAATATACTACAGAACCACACAGAGAATATGTCAGGGGCTGGAAGGGACCTCAAACGATCATCCAAGTCCAACCCCCCTGCCTGAGAAAGATCACTGAGACCTGATCACAGAGGAACACATCCAGGCAGGTCTTGAACACCTCTAGAGAAGAAGACTCCAGAACTCCTCTGGGCAGCCTGTTCCAGGGTTCTGTCACCTTTGCAGTGAGAAAGTTTCTCCTCATGTTTACATGGAACTTTCTAAGCCTCAACTTCCATCCATTGCCCCCTGTCCTGTCATTGGGCATTACCCAGCAGAGCCTAACTCTTGATACTAACCCTCTATATGTTTAAAAACATGAATGAGGTCACCTCTCAGTCTGCTCTACTCCAAACTACAGACCCATGCAGCTATAGAGAAGTTTTAAGCAACTATAAGCCTTGGATGGAAGTAGTAAGGAACTGGATTATGTCCAGAGGTCCCTTCCATCTCCCACCATTCACTGCATAAGGGCAGTTCATTAATTCTCAGAAACGTAGCAGAACACTTATTAAACAGAATAGATGCAGCAGCAGAGAGCAGAGGGGCATATGCAGCAATGCTCCAGCATTTACCCACTGTGCTGGTTTGAACTACTTGGAGAATTCGAGTAAGAAATTGAACTATTGGCTGAGAGAGGAAAACAGATGATGCTACTCCACTCACAGCTCTACTGAGAAAGAAAAAAAAAATTGTTTTAAGTATTGTAACCCAAACATAGATAGTGCAAACTGCTTCAGGCCTCTCTGGCTGCTTTTTGCATGGTTCCTTTGCCTCTGTCTTTTGTAGCTGATTCTTAATAATTCTACTAACTTCTTTCCTACTACTAATCCCCTTGGCTGATCTACCTCTGCCTATCTGTAGCATCANAAGTATTGTAACCCAAACATAGATAGTGCAAACTGCTTCAGGCCTCTCTGGCTGCTTTTTGCATGGTTCCTTTGCCTCTGTCTTTTGTAGCTGATTCTTAATAATTCTACTAACTTCTTTCCTACTACTAATCCCCTTGGCTGATCTACCTCTGCCTATCTGTAGCATCAACAGGTGGTGAGATAAGATTGGGGAAGGGGGGAAAGGTGGTAAGCAGTGATTGGTTATCCCTCTTGGGGATTTTGGTCTCTAGGAGGGCTGTGGTGTTTCTGTATTACCTTTCCACTGCATATATCTGTAAATATCTGTTATACCTTGTCAATATCTGCTTGTATATTGTGCATTGCTGTAAATATAAAGCTTCATTTATCAACTTCCAGTATTTCTGAGTCCTAGCCAGGGTTTATTTCAAAAGGTGGGCGGGGCAAGGTAACTGCCAAACCACCACCCAACTCATTTGGGAAGACATTTCCAACTAACCTGGCTTAGCAGAAGGAACCAATCTCACAAAATTTTTCCTCTTTCACCCAGACCAATCACTTGTAAATACTCCCACATATTTCTGACCTCGTGGTCAAGGACATTACTTTGCAGCCTTCGAAAGCAATAGAATCCACAGAGGACTGGAGAAAAGCTTTTCAGGTGAGCCAGGGAAAAGGAAATAAGGTTTTCAATTGAGGCACTAAGCAAGGTAACCAGATCAAGGAGCTAACAGGTTTTTAGCATTCGCATGAACGCCCAACAAAAGGACCCAGGGTAATGGGCCAATTTAGGGTGACTGCAAGAACAGGCAGGAAACAAACAATGCTTTCCATTTATCACACCTCCCTAACTCCATTAATGCCAAAGGAGAGGTGTTAAATGGATTGAGCTGCTTCTGGGCAAGGTGCGTGTGGCAAAACTTAAGAGAAATGTTCTCATTTATAGAAGAAATAAAAGCAGTGGATCACACTGAGGTGTGCTTCTGCAGGCCAAGCTGGCAGGGACTCTGCTCCAGCTAGGAGCACAACTTTACAGGGTACAGCTATTAAACTGGTATTTTACTGTCAAGTTGTCAAAGCTGTTCCTTTCCTTCTTTTCACCCTTTTATCAGTTTAACAACAACTTCCCCTGAGACTGCCTCTGTGGTGCTGGAGGCACAGAAACTTGAGCAATAGGCACAGAGACTAAAGCAACCAAAAAGTTATCCACAGAAACAGATTCAACAGAAAGTATCTGAAGCTCAAGCAACTGAAGTTTCCTTTCAGGCAGGAAAAGTGTGGCCAGCAGGTCAAGGGAGGTGATTCTTCCCCTCTACTCCACCCTGGTGAGACCCCACCTGAAATGCTGCATCTGGTGCTGGAGCCCCTGGGACAAGAGGGATGTGGACATGCTGGAGGTGTGCAGAAAAGGGCCATGAGGATGGTCAAAGGGCTGCAGCGCCTCTGTTGTGAGGACAGACTGAAAGAGTTAGGGCTGTGCAAGCTGGAGAAGAGGAGGCTCCCAGGTGATCTTCTTGTGGTCTTCCAGGATCTGAAGAGGAACTACAAGAAAGCTGGGGAGGGACTTCTTAGGCTCTGAGGTAGTGCCAGGACTAGGGGGAACACAGCAAAACTGGGGGTGAGGAGATTCAGATTGGATGTGAGGAGGAAATTTTTCACCATGAGAGTGGCAAGAGCCTGGAATGGGATGCCCCGGTGGGTGGTTGGAGCCACATCCCTGGAAGTGTTTGCAGCCAGGCTGGATGAGGCTGTGGGCAGCCCAATCTAGGGTAGAGTGTCCCTGGGCATAGCAGGGGGGCTGGAACTAGATGATCCTTGTGGTCCCTTTCCAACCCTGACTAATTCTATGTTCTTGCTTTGGGGTGAGAATCTCTTAAGTGCAAGGGCAGGGGCTCACCAGGACCACCCGGGTCCCCAAGACAATCTGCTCAGGAGGTAGAGATGCTAAAAGCACTCCACAGTGCTTCATATGTCAAGGAAGTTGGACTCTATCTCCCTGGGTCCCTTCCAACCCATAACATCCTGTGATGTGCAGCTGTACAGCACAGCCACAGCCCTAGACACACTGACACAAGCTGACAGCCTCTCAAGATGTCCTAATCATTATTCCAAAACAAAGGCATCACCCAGAGGTGTTTCATTTTTGTCCTTTCCTCCTGCTCCTACAATTCTCAAGGTAGCAGCAAACAAGTTGCTGTCCAGTGCAAAGTAGTTATTGTTTGGTGATGGGCAAAGTGATGTTACATGCCAAAAAGGAGACTGCTTCCTTACACTGGTACTACCACTGCTGAAAGGCTTTAATGTCCATCATAAAGTGCTGATCAAATCCTTCTCCAGCAGGCAAACACAATGCAGAAGCCCCAGCTGCAGTCAGAGCTGCTGATGTCTGCCCCTCACTCTGCAGTGGCTGTGAATATGCAGAAGGTCCCTGTGACAAACAGCTCAAAGTTCCTACAAGTAGTGCCTGAAAAGGAGAGGAATCACTGATCTGCACTAGGAGAACAAACCCTCCCTACCAAACCTATAGATACTCAGGATTTATGAAAACCTCTTCAAGACATCTTTCCTCTAATGAAGATCTTCAGGTGCAGGCAGGCAGCAGGACTACAACCCAGGGAATACTCAGAACGTTGTTTCCCTTGGCTGCTCTCCTGACTAAGCAGTTTGAGTCTTCCTCCAGTCTCCAACTGAACATAAAAGGCTCTTCCAGGTTTAAAACTTTCAGGGAACATTGTCTCACTGACAAATTATTTTGTCTGCTCTGCTATGAAAACAGAAATGGTGTGACAAATAATGCACAGCAGTACGTGGCTACTGCATGAAACACAACTCAAGAAAACTCCCAAACAAAATCAAAATGAAAAAAAAAAAAAAAAAAACAAACCACCCCACAAACCCTCTCCTTTACCATGAGGTCTAAACAGATCCAGAGATAATCATTACATTGTTCCAAAAGAGCCTTGTAGAAACACAAACACCTTCACTATTGCCAACTCAGGGTCAATAGCAAGGAATTCACTCCCTGCATTATGCTTGGGGGACCTTTCACTGGCCCCTATAAGGTCACTGCCCCCCAAACCAGACAGAGAGATTGCAATAGTGGCCAATAGGAGATCATACAGGGCTCAGTTTATGCTTTGCTTTTTTAAGGTTTGGGTTTGTTGTTGGGGTTTTTTTTGGTGTGGTTTTTGTTTCAGTTTGTTTTTTTTCCCCTCTCAGTCTGAAAAGCTATAAAGAGTAAAATATTCACAATACGAGAATATAATGTGCAAGTCTTACTGGTATTAAGTTAACTCTTGTCTTTCTGTCCTGCAGACCAGTAAAGAGTGGGATGCTGGAGCTAGTGTTGTTTTTCCCTCTCTTCCTCACAATCCATACTGCCCATGACATCTATGCCCAGCTCACGGTAAGATAGTCCTTTTCATGCCCCCTCAGCAAAACGTCTCCCCACACATCTTAACAGAAAGTAGGAGCTCAGAACAATTCACAAGCTAATAAGTACTACTACTACGATGTGATGGTTTGGGAGTTACCTGCCATCCCCCACCCCCACTTTTGAATTCACCCAGACTAGACTCAGCCAGCTAGAAGTTAAGGAATGAAGCTTTCTATTCGCAGCTTCGCACAGTATACAAGCAGCTATTTACAATATATTACAGAAATATACAAGTTAAAGGTAATATAGAAACCCAATACCCCTCCCAGCAACCAGAGTCCCCAAGAGGGGTTCCCAACCACCCTTCCACCTTTTCTCCACCACTCCAAATCTTATCCCAGAATCTACCTTACATGCAAGGTAAACTGAAAAGATCGGCAAGGGGGTTTAGAAGCAGAATTGATTAGCTGGGTTACACAGACCCACCTAGAAGCCAGGAGAGACACCAGCAGACCAAAGGACCCACACTGTTATCTAGGTTTATGTCCTTGTTTTTATACATCTTAGTAAACCTATGAGTGAAGCAGTCATCACTACTGTTTTCTTTTCACAGCCTATAATCTATTTTTTCCTCATTAAACTATTCCAATTAGCCTCAAGCCAGCATATATATATTTAATACTGAGCTCTTTAATTATATATCCTATATTCTCATCATGTGGATATTCACATGTAACATTTTATAACAAAATACTGTAGCCCTAAGACAAATAATAATAATTCCATTGGCCAACCTGTCTAGTATGAAGAGTCAGAGATTGCTACCAACATCACTACCTTTACTGGGATGACAGAGCACTGGAACAGGCTGCCCAGGGGGGTTGTGTAGTCTCTCTCTCCGGACTTATTCAAGACCCACCCAGATGCTTTCCTGTGTGATCTGCTATAGTTGATCCTGCTCTGGCAAAGGGATCGGCCTGGATGAGATTTTGAGGTCCTTTCCAGCCCCTGACATTCTGTGATTTCATGATTTTTTAATTTTTTTTTTAAATTAATTCCTTTACAGTTCTGATTGAGCTTGGCTGTACCTCCAAACTTTAAAACATAGGGGGGGGGGGTTTAAGGGAGAAAGTTTGGCACATTTTAGCAAAGTTATTGTTTTAGAATTGAGATGAAGAATTTTACAGAAAAACAACAAACAGTTATTAATACTGCACATCCTTTTATGTTTGGGTGGCATCAAAATCAATAGTCCAGTGCCCAGCATAGAGGATACACACAACAGTGGAAGCATTTCAATTTATGGGCAAGCTGATATACTCAAAGAAATCCTTTGATTTTTTTTCTTCGGCCTGATCTTTGATGTTTATACCACTGTAGGTTCCATTTGCTGTTTTTACATCTTCAAAGGCATCCAGAAACATCTTCTCCAGCTATATTTTCCTGTAGCAATTTATTTGTAGAGAAAGGGAAAAGGCAGACAATGAAGGCTGCACGAACAACCAAGTTGCCTGCTGCAAACGAGCATCACTCAAGCATACTTTTTCCCCCAATCTTCCAGGAGGAGGAAGGAAAACAACACAAACACCTGTGTTAAAGATGTGGACACCTTCCCACATGGGAGCAGCTCTAGGCTGGTGTCTTATTCATGCTGGAGTTCTCTGCACTAATGCTCTTTCATTTCAACATTGCTGTCACATAAGAGATCCAACAACATCAAACAGAATTTACAGAAGCAGACACTGCTCTTTGCCAAAGGCCACAGCTATAAAACACAGATATTCTGCCCACTTCTTACTCTTCGTTTACTTTTAAATATATAGAGAGTGATAACAAAGTTTTAGTCCATCTACTCTGATGCTATTAGGACTAGATCAGGAAGCTCAATTAGATTTCAGTTTGAGCAGACAGACGTCTCATGTCTGCAGCACTGCAGCACAAAGGCAGAAACATAAAACAGTGTGAGTCAATAAGGAATAGTTCTTTGCCATGATGAAGCCATTTGTGTTTGGAGGCAGTGCGTCAGTGGAAAGCTGAGATGTCTTCTAATTAGTCACAATGGGCAGGCTGAGTATTTGCTTGTTGGCTGGCTATAGCTTCATTAAATATTTACAGCTACACACACAGGCCAAACAATGAGAGAGATTATTCTTCCTTTTTCTCCTGCTGCCATTTTCTACTTCACAGTACTGGCCTTAAATGTCAAAAAAATCAAAACAAAGGAAAGAAAAACCCCTGTATTTTTGGCAGACATTATTTTGCATCTAAAAGAACTACTTGAAACCATGCTAGCAGGCTCATTTGAAATATTGGCCACTGAATGGGGTCCTTTAATTTCACAAGGGGAAAAAACCAATTGGGAACCCAAACCCCCTTGCCCCCAAATCCAGCCAGCACCCAAACCCCTTCTCTGCTAAATCCAACCTGCACCCAAACCCCCTTCCCCCCAAATCTGACCCCAAACAGTAAAGCCATAAACCAAACCCCATCCAAACAAAAACCCAATAGAATAAAAGACCTAAACCCAAACATTCTGCAGACACCACAGAAATCTCTTTTCTGATATGGGAGAAGGATAAAGAGATAAAAATGATTTACGAGACTTCAATGTGTTCTGAGGCAAACGTGAGATATTATTAAGATATGGTTAGTGGCAGAAGGACATTTGGGAGACTTTATGTAAGCACACCTTTGTCATCTCTCAACACATCACCTTTAAAAAAAATTAGCTTTTAAAATAGGATCAGGTGATGTGAGAGATCCTGGACTAAACTGCATCTCATCTACCACATCTGTGATGAAATCCAAACAAAAGAGACCCATCACAAACATCAGGAAGACCGAGCCACAATGACATCTCCAGATAAGAGGCACCTTTAGGAGCACTTGCTTTCCTGGGAAATTGTCTGTTTTCTTCCCTTTATTTCTTCCTTCCTTATACATCTCTTTTAAAACATCAAGTCGGCTCTAACATGCCATTGACATTTCTGTGTATTGTAGCTCTAAAGAAATGGGAACATTAATTGCATTTATAGCAAGTAGAATTGAAAAAGGTCAGCTATCTGAAAAGTGCTTTTTGTGCTAAATGCCCTAACAATGGTGAAGTCTTTCAACTAGGAGGAGGATGGATTTTGATAATTTCCCCAAGCAACTGGAAAAAAAAAAAAAAAAGCTGTCTGTTGGCAGATACTTGAGGGAACTGCATCTTCCTAGTAAGGATCACTGAAACTAATTTCTTCACCATAGTACAGACCATGAACTTGGATATTGTTTGTTACACAGTTTCTGGAGTCTATGCAATTACACACAAAATAAAACCTCATAGAGCTAGGGCTCCAGTAAGTACAGTTTGTGACCAGTAGCCCTCAGAAAATAACCAACCAGAATTATTCTCTACAAAGATAAAAGTTGCTTTTGCAGCTTGGCATCACACATCTGTAGCCTGTGTGATTCCAATGATGTGAATTATCCATGCCCAGGTCTGCCTGGTGCAGTCATGTGGAATAGTAAAAAAATTCTGCAGCTGAAGAAGGAACACCAGGAGAATTGAGGCTATTAAAAAAAAAAAAAAAAAAACCACCCAAAAAACACCCAAAACCTCACCCTTGTGCTGGTTTGAACTGATTGGAGGATTTGAATGAGAAATTAGCTGGATCTGTGTAACTCCACTAACTACTTTCCTGCTGCTAACCCCCCTGGCTGATCTACTTTTGGCTTACCTGGCACATAAGACATAGTGAGATAAGGTTGGGAAGTGGGGGAAGGTGGTACAGTGGTTGGAAACCCCTCTTAGGGACCCTGATCTATGAGTGTTTTGCTTTTTTTTTAAATGACCTCAATAATTTTACTGGTGTTCCTTGTTTAGCTGCAGAACAGCAACTACTTGTGCTGGTTTAAAGTAATTGGAGGATTTGAATAAGAAATTAGATTATAGGCTGAGAAAGGAAAACATTCCAGTGACTCCTTCACTCATTTGGTTACTGAAATGGTATCAAGTTAGAATCAAAACAAAAATAAGACAGACTACTTTGTGCCATAGCTGCTGCTGCATCTCTCTCCCTATCTTCTTAGCTGGATCTGTGTAACTTCACTAACTACTTCCCTGCTGCTTAATCCCCCTTGGCTTACCTACCTTCACTTGTCTGGTATGTAAGACAGTGGGATAAGATTGGGAAGGGGAGGAAAGTGGTAGGGTGGTTGGAAATGCCTCTTAGGGACTCTGATCTCTGGGAGGGCTGTGGTGTTTCTGTATGACCTTTTTACTGTACAGATCTATAAACAATAATTGAGCTCCTATTACAAGAGGGATGTGAACATGCTGGAGGCTCTAGTAAGTACAGTTTGTGACCAGTAGTCCCAGAAAATAACCAACCAGGATTCTTCTCCACAAAGATAAAGGTTGCATTTGCAGCTTGGTGTTACACCTCTGCAGCCTGTGTGGTTCCAGTGATGTGAATCACCCATGCCCACAGGTCTGCCTGGTGCAGTCATGTGGAATAGTAACAGGTATTTACAGATATATACAGTGTAAGGGTAATATAGAAACATCACAGCCCTCCCAGAGATCAGGGTCCCCAAGAGGGCTTTTCCTATCACCTTTTTCCACTTCCCAATCTTATCTCACCATCTGTCTTAGGTGCCAGATTAGCAAAAGTAGATAGGCCAGGGGGGTTAGCAGCAGGAAAGTAGCTAGTGAAGTTATTCAGCTAAGAAAGCAGGGAGAGAGAGAGATGCAGCAGCAGCGGCGCAAAGCAATCTGTCTTATCTTTGTTTGGAGTCTAACTTTATACCATTTCAATAAACAAATGAGTGAAGTAGAATCAAATTTTGTTTTCCTTTCTCAGCTCTGTAGTCTAATTTCTCATTCAAATCCTCCAATTAGTTCAAACCAGCACAAGTAGTCACTGTTCTGCAGCTGAACGTGGAACACCGGTAAAATTATTGAGGTGATTAAAAAAAAGAAACCAAACGAAAAACACCCCAAAAAAACCCAAAGCAAAACCAAGAAACCTCACACTAAAGTCACCTTTATTTGATACCACAAAGGCTGGAGTCTGGCCTTTCCTCATTTCACATTCTGTATCGCTGACATCTTTCTTCTCTCCCACCATGAAACACCAGAACAACCTGACAAGGCTTCTTTTCTGATGTGCAAATACCGTTCAGAGGAGGTTTCCCCCCATCATTTTCTGCTGCTGATATATTTCTGCTCTGCTTCAGACCCGTGTGTGTTCTCAGGGCTGTGATATATTCTCAGGGCTGTGATATATTGGGATTTTCTCCTTGCAGAAAAGTTGTTACTCCTTTTATTTGCTTTTAAATTGAATTCTGTATTGATTAAAAGGGCCAGGCAGAAATAGTGATATTTAGTTACCCCTTATGAGAAAGTACCTTACAAAACATTTAATTTTCCACTACATTCTACACGTAGTGTTTCATATCATCGTATAGAACTTAACACTTAATTTTATTCCTGCTATAGAATTTTATAGGGTGATCTTAAAAAAAAAAAAAATCTTTAAAGAGCAGACATCATTCTTTATTAATCTCCACTGGTTTTAAAAGTAATTCCTGCAGGACCTCTTTGCTTTCACCCTTAATAAATTCCTCAGATACACTTCCTAAAGGTTCACTGAACCAACATAGATGATACGGACCTTAATATCTTTAGCACAATTAAACCCTGAGGTAGGACAACCTATGATAACTGCTCAGGGCCACTCCATTCTTTTCCACTAGGAAACCACACTGGTGTTAAGCTCCAGCTTCCTCACCCACTATAAAAATATGAAATTAGCTATTCATTTCCCAGCAGATGTTATGAGCATCATCTTTCCACCACATGACTTAAGCCACTACATTCCATCAGTAAGTGTAGAAAAACACTTAGACTGGAGGATATCTCATAGAATCAGTCAGGGTTGGAAGGGACCACAAGGATCAGCCAGTTCCAACCCCCCTGCCATGCCCAGGGACACCCTACCCTACATCAGGCTGCCCATAGCCTCTGCCAGCCTGGCCAAAAACACCTCCAGGGATGCGGCCCCAACCACTTCCCTGGACAACCCATTGCAGGCTTTCACCACTCTCATGCTCAACAACTTCCTCCTCACCTCCAGTCTGCATCTCCCCACCTCCAGCTTTGCTCCATTCCCCCTAGTCCTGACATCTAGTACCAACATCTCTGTGGTGGGCAGGGAACACCTCCTACTAGACCAGGTTGCTGAAGGCCTCATCCAACTTGGCCTTGAACACCTCCACGGAGGGGGAATCACAGATCAACAGGATGTTATGACTTGAAAGAGACCTCTGGAGATTGAGTCCAATCCTTCTGCCAGAGCAAGACCATCATCTAGCACAGGTCATAAAGGGACACGTACAGACAGGTCATGAAAGACTCCAGAGAAGGAGACTCCACAACCTGCCTGGGGAGCCTGTTCCAGTGCTCTGTGAACCTTACAATAAAGTTCTTCCTCATGTTGAGTCGGAACTTCCTGTGCTGTAGTTTATACACATTGCCCCTTCTCCTATCACAGGACACAACTGAGAAGAGGCATCCACATCATCCCTGGGCAACATGTTCCAGTGTCTTGCCACCTTTACTGGAAAGGATTTCTTTCTTCTATTGAGTCCTAAATCTCCCCTCTTCCAGCTTCAAGCCACTGTCCCTTGTCCTATCAGCACAAGCCCTTGTAAAAACTCCCTCCCCACCTTTCTTGTTGGCACTGGAAGGCCACTATAAGGTCTCCCCAGAGCCTGAAACTCACTAATCTTTCCTTGCTGATTATTTTCCTGCATGCCCAGGAGCAGATCAGTTATTTTCCTGTGCTATGTAATGAATCATACCCTTGTTGGATCCTCTAAGATATTGTATTTGCCGTCCTACATTGTATTTGTGGATAATATGATCACGAGGGGCTAGTGATCATCCTTCACAGCTTTCAACCAATATTATTTTGGGCCAAGGGAAACAAAGAGATGGAAAGTTCCCATTTTTACATCACTCCATTTCCAAGCATTTAAGAACCACATGAAACACCCAATTTCTGGTTAGGAAGCAGAAACTCTTCAGTCAGGAGTAAAAAAAACAAAAAACCCACAAAAGCAGAACACAAAATAAATTGACTATTTACAGGGTTTGTTGAGAGACCACAAATCCAGGAAGGAAGGGCGAATCTATCAGACAATGAACTTGCTCCAAATCCCTTCCCCACTCTATACCAGAACCTTTGGAAATGATTGATGTGACCCTCCCATTTACAGCACTGCTTGAATTTCAACTGCCAGAAGAAACACATAACAGGATATGGAAACAGACCACAATTGAATCACAGAAACAACCAGGTTAGAAAAGTCCAACCTATCACCTAACAACTTCTCATCAACTGAGCCATGGCATCAAGTGCCTCATGCAGCCTCCTCCTAAACATCTCCAGGAATGGGGACTCCACCACCTCCCCAGGCAGCCCATTCCAATGCCAATCGCTCTCTCTGGGAAGAGCTTCCTAAGATCCAGTCTGAACCTGCCCTGGCACAGCTTTAGGCTATTTTCTCTTCTTCTGTCCCTAGGTGCCTTGTAGCAGAGCCCAACTCCACCTGGCCACAACCTCCCTGCAGGTATTTGTAGAGAGCAATGAGCTCCACCCTGAGCCTCCTCTTCTACAGGCTGCACACCCCCAGCTCCCTCAGCCTCTCCTCACTGGGCTGTGCTGCAGCCCCCTCCCCAGCCCTACCACCCTTCTCTGGACACATCTTTCTTAAACTGAAGAGATCAGAACTGGACACAGCACTCAAGTTGTGGCCTGACCACTGCTGAGTATAGGGCAGAATAACCTCCCTGGTCCTGCTGGCCACACTGTTCCTCATCCAGGCCAGGATGCCATTGGCCTTCTTGGTCACCTGGGCACACTGTTGGCTCATGTTCAGCTGTCAGCCAGCACCCCCAGGTCCTTCTCTGCCTGGCTGCTCTCCAGCCACTCTGTCCCCAGCCTGTCACATGATTTAATGTGAGAGAAAAAAGGAAGAGCCTTTTTAAAAGTGTAGCAATGACTCCTAGGGATGGATAGGAGAGAAAAGCAGCCTGTAACCACTGGCCTGCAAGGATAATTAGCCAACTGCTTACTTTAACAAAGTATTGTAGAAGAACAAGGCAGTGCAGTTCAGCTGGACTGCTTCATCAGAACACATCCAACTCCATCTATCCTCAGAAATTAAGAAAACAGATTGCTGGATTTTATTTTAATAATTTTCTTCAATGCTCACAGACAGGAGGGTGCTGCCAGGGTGGTTGCCACTGAGCTCCCTTCCAGCGCAGACTCCCTCTTTGAATGTCTTTTTCATCGATGACATTTTGATTTTCTATACCGCAGGACTGGCGTGGACCCAAGCACACAGAAAAAGGGAAGATTAACAACAGAGGAAGGAAGCAAGCAGCCCAGCATTATAGCAGTGGCCTGAGGGCAGACCCAAATTGTTTCCAAGCATTTCTCTAATGTATTTTTCAAATATCTCACTTCTAGGAGCTGCTATAAAACGTGGCCAATGCTTTTCACTATATTGCTGTGGTCACTGCCACAAAACGTGTTCTGGAAACAGCCAAGAATGTTTTATTGCATGGCCTTAATAGGGGGTAGCCTAAAGGTTCAGAGGCTTAATAGTGAGAAAGACCTCTGCTGTTTCCCAGCCTTGGATTTTTTTCCTGGGGATTGCCATTACAGACAGCTCCATTGCTGCGCTGTATTAATGCTGCAGTGTTGTACATTCCCCTGTATTGACACATTCAACTTATCCCTTCTGCCATGTTTTTCTTCCCCTTTCACCTATCTACATATCATCCAGCACTATCATTTGCTTTCCTTTTAAATCCTCATCCTGATCTTCAAGGAACACCCATGAATTCAGTGTCACTGACCCAGGATCATTCAGGGGTTTCTCCCCAAGAAATAGGATTAGCTGCCGTTCTGTACCTGTGCACACAAGACTGCTGGTAAAGGGATCTCTGTATTCTTCTCTTGGTAGAATAGAATAAGCCAAGTTGGAAGAGACCTCCAAGATCATCCAGTCCAACCTAGCACCCAGCCCTGGCCAATGGCACTAAGTGCTCCATCCAGGCTTTTCTTGAACACCTCCAAGGATGGTGACTCCACCATCTCTCTGGGCAGCCCATTCCAATGCCAATCACTCTCTCTGGCAAGAACTTCTTCCTAACATCCAGCCTGAACCTGCCCTGGTTCAGCTTGAGCCTGTGTTTCCTCCTTCTGTCCCTGGGTGCCTGGCAGCAGAGCCCAACCCCACCTGGCCACAACCTCCCTTCAGGTAGTTGTAGACAGCAATGAGGTCTGCCCTGAGCCTTCTCTTCTCCAGGCTAAACAATCTCAGCTCCCTCAGCCTCTCCTCTTAGGGCTGTGCTCCAGACCCCTCATCAGCTTTGTTGCCCTTCTCTGGACATGTTCCAGTACCTCAACATCTCTCTTGATTTGAGGGGCCCAGAACTGGACACAGTACTCAAGATGTGTCCTGATCAGTGCTTCCTCTGTGACCGAGATGCAAACCTCTCCTAATTCTTTAAGCTATATGCATACAGGGCCTTAAAAATGAAAGATGAAGCTGCTGGCTGCACGCAGGATACAACTGGCAATGGACAATAAACCATCAAACAGTGCTACTGAAGACAACAATTCCCGTTCTTCCCCCACTGTGACCTGCACATACTGCTCCTCCATGGGCTCCACTTCACTGCTCCACAGCTCCTACCAATGGGTGTGCACAGGAAAATCTCACGGCCTGAATTGCCAGGATGTCTTCTGATCATATTTCAAGTCTTACAGCTGCTCTTTTTTTTGTGGGCAGTGGTTGATGTCCCAGCTTAGAAAGGGACAATAAGCAGCCAGCACAGGACACTTTGGAGGATTCCATCCAATACACTTATCTGAAAGTCTATCTAATGCCTGGTTCAAGCACATTTCCATTAATCAGTTTTCAGAATGGCAGCATGGTGTGTGTTGGAAGAGACCTCTGGAGATAGAATAGAATAAGTTGGGTTGGAAGACACCTCCAACCTCATCTAGTCCAACCTATCACCTGGTCCTATCAAATGGCACTAAGTGCTCCATCCAGTCTAACCTCTCTGCTGAAGCAGATTTAATTAGTGAGCAAAAAACCTTTTCTCTAAAGACAGGCTTAGGGAGTGCGGGATTTAGACAGGTTAAAGCCAGCTCATTTTTGATACAGAATCCCAGCATGATGGGGCTTGGAAGAGACATCTGGAGATCATCTAGGCCAACCCCTTAGTTAAAGCAGGATCATCCACAGGAGGTTGTCCAGGATGGTAATGTTCAGGTGGGTTTGTAATCCCTCCAGAGAAGACTCCACAGCCTCTCTGGGCAGTCTGCTGTAGTACCCTGACAAGAAAAAAATTTGATTTATGTTCACATGTAACCTCCCAGATACTAGTTTCTGTCTATTGTCAATTGCTCTGTCACTGAGCATGGTCATCTTGACCCCTACCCTTCAGATACTGAGCAGATCCCCTCTCAGCCTTTCTTCCTTGCAGGGATGCTCCAGGCCCCTGGACTCTCCAGCAGCTCCCTGTCTCTCTTGAACTGGGGAACTCTGAACTGGACCAGTATTCAGATATGGCCTCATTAGGGCAGAGTAAAGGAGGTGAAGAACCTCCCTTGACCTACTGGTCACACTTCCCTTAACATTTCCATTAACCATTGAGGACACTGCTGGCTCATGGTAAACCTTCTGTCCACCAGGACAGTAAAGCAAGTAACAAAGGGTCTTGCTGTGGGTCTTTAACACTGTAGGTAACCATCACTCATGGAATTACATGCACAAGTGCTAAAAAGCAGAGGGAATGAGCCCTTGCCCCATACAGAGTGGCAGGACATGGCAGTGGGAGCCAAGAATCCCATCCGCTCCCCACAGAGTTTCCTGTCTGTGCACTACTCCTGCTTTCCTGATGCTGAAGCTTCCCTGAAAGCTCTGTAAATTAATGAGTTGCTCCTTTCAGGCTTACAGGTTACACCTGTACACTTCCATTAACAGACTGCAGAAATTAATCAAAATTCAGCACAGGTACATGGCAAACTACCTGCACCTTTCTATTACCCAAGCTTTCTTCCAGGAGCGGAAACTTCATCTTTATGCAATTCCTCTTATCACTTACTTCACAATGTTCTCTGAGCCAATCAAACACTCAGGCTTTACTCTGCCAAGATCATCAACATTCCAAAAATCTTTTTTAGCAACGCTTTCGAGTTTTAGAACGTGGAACACCACCAAGTCACAGAGTTATTTGAGGCATGTCAGGTCACACTTACTGCATGTCACTGACTTGCATGTATAGAAAAGGAACCATTAGCATCCACGTGGGTGCCTGCAGGCACAGGTCTGCCTGGTTTTGCACATGTCTGCCTATTTGATTTCTCCAGTCAACCATGCTCTACAAGATGCCTTACATCCTCGGCTTGCATGTTTGACTGCACACCAAATGCTTCCTTACAGAACGCCCAAGAACCTAAGGTTTGTGTTTGGTTTCAAAAGGAAGCAAGCTTGTTCCTGTCATGTTTGCTCTATGCTAAGCTACAAAACAAAAAAAGGGGAAAAAAAAAATCAAACCAAGGACTGTTACTGCCTGAGATTTTTCTTTCTTCTCATCCATGGAGATGACAGGAGCGGGTGCTGTTCTGACTCTTGTGGAGACTGGTGTCAACACCACAAGCACATGAGAACGATAGGCAGGAATCTTCCTCCACCCTGTATGCCTTGTTGGGATGCTTCAGCTTTCTTTGGATCTACTGGAAGGCAGGTGTCACCTCAGCCTCAAGAATACGTTCCACAGTGACCTTCCTGCTGTAGCAGTGAGTACACCTACTCAGGGGTCTTCAAACAAAAAGTGTCAAGATTGCAAAGCTCATTTCACATAGGCTGAAAATGTGATGAAGCAATTTGCACAGTATCTGAAATTTTGGGTTGGTTTGGTTTAAAGTATCTTAATTTCTCTGGGACACTTTTGGGTTTGTTTACTTTGATTTTAAACAGATTTTCTTGCAGGCTATTTAGTATCACAAGCAGTCCATGCTTATTAGGTTTTAAACAAAGTCAAATTCCTGACCCAGAACAAGTTCCCCACTGTGGTTGTTTTAAAACTTTTAGAAAGAATAAGCTACAGATGCCAAGATGATGTCACAGATGTGTCTCTTGTGTGAATAGCTTAGTCAAAGTTATGTACCTGAGTAGTGAGAACCAAAGCAGGGGGGGTGGGGGGGGGAAGAAAAAGTCTCTCAGTTTTCTTTTGTGTAACTACAAAATCAGGCACTAGAGGAAAAGTGCTCAATCTGAACTCCTAAATCACCATAAACAAATCAATGTTATCAATACTACTTACTACAGCCAACAATTCCTCAAAAATCAGCCTTGCATTCAAACCTGGGTTTTGTTTTTCTTCTGTAGCCTGTTCAACTTTCTTTAACTTTCAACTGAGCACCACCCCCCACACCCTGAAGTGTTGATCTTTGAATGCTGAAGTTGCCACTGAAAATAGCAGTATCTATAGCAGGGCCCCATCCCTGGAGATATTCAAAGGTGAGGTTCAAGAAGGCTCTGAGCAACCTGATCTAGTTCTGGATGCCCCTTGCTAACTGCAGAGAGGCTCAGACTGGATGAATGTTGGAGTTCCCCTCCAACTATGATCTACAATCTAAAAGCTCACTCACATGAACTGCACATTCTGAACAGTTTATCTGATAAATGAGGGGAGAAAAAAAAAATCATCCTTTCCTTGTCCTCAAAACAGAAGGATTCTAGAAGTCAACAAAGTAAAATTAACCTTTTCACCACTTCTGCCTCCCTGTGGCTCAGGGATATGAATCCGTCCTGCCAGCAGGCACCTTCACCCTCTTCCAGGGACGGCAGGATGTGCTGTAGATAAAGATACAGCAAATGGGACCTGGTGGTAACAGCTCCTTGTTGTAAGGTGTGTTCTATCTCTGACGGTGGTACTTCTACAACAGAGCTATGCAAGCTTCAGTCTTTTTGCCACTGCTGCTACCCCCGCAAAGGGGTGATGAAGAACACAGATGATAGCAGTCCACAGTGTGGTGACTCCTTCTATTCCTGAACTAACTGTGAACACAGGGAGCTGCTCCCTTGAATCTCCTTTTGACAGCCAGATGGGAAGAAAACTTCAAGTCGGTGCTTTAGCTTTGTTTTCTCTGCACACACTCCCAGCAGCCTGAGTCTTAAAAGAATGAAGCACATCGTTGTGCCTTTGGCTGAAAGGCTCAATGACAGTATTTAGAGAAGGAGAGAGATTTAAGTGGAGCATATTGCAAAACGAAGTATCATAAGTAGAATGTTAGACTACTAAGAAACCTCTAGAGCTCTTTAAATTTGTGCTTTTTTATTTCTGACTCCTCAATAGAAAATCACAGCCTTGCCTTAAGATTTAAAGCTTTAACACAGCAAAGATCAAAGTCTGGTGCTGAGGGGCTCACACATTTGATGAACTAATCAACAGAGCAGACTCCAGCTTTTTGGCGGTATGCATAATGCAAGCAACAAAAGCAAAAGGCAACTAAAACCATCACTTCAGTAATCTAAACCTGGATTGGACACAGCACCATTATCTAGACCAATTAAGACACCAACATCAGAAGCAGCACAGCCTTTCCAGGGCTCTTTTGTCTCTGGCTATTCCATAACTCCTGACTACTATTTCAGCCCTCATCAGCTTCTTGCTCAGCTCGTGAGAGCTAATCAGCTGCCTCCCACATCCCCTGGTCACGTTCATAAGGCTTATGACATCTCACCTTCAACCACAATCTGTAACGAACCCACTCTAATGGTGTTGAATGCTAATGTTTACATCCACAGCCACAAAAAGGTATCCTTGTTTGGGGAAACAAATGGCTCACTGTCATCTCACCACCCTTTGTGGATGTGTCTACATAAATACATCTTTGGCTGAACTTCACCAGGTTTCAAACCCAGAATTGTGTAACCACAGAATGTGTCCTCCAAGGAGCAGCCAAGGGAATGGAACTTCTTTAGCCTAGAGAAAAGGGCGCTGAAGGGTGACCTTCTGGCTCTCTGCAACTCCCTGAAAGGAGGAGGAGGTTTAGATTGGATGTTGGGAAGAAGTTCTTTACTGAGCAGGTGGTCAGGCACTGGAATGGGCTGCCCAGGGAGGTGGTGGAGTCACCATCCCTGGAGGTGTTCAAAAAAAGAGTGGATGTGGCGTTTGAGGCTATGGCCTAGTGATTAAGGATGCTGGGATGAAGGTTGGACTGGATGATCCTGGTAGTCCTTTCCAGCAATAGTAATTCATGGTGATTAGATGTTGTGCTGAGGGATTTGGTTTAGTCAAGGACTTGTCAGTGTGAAACTGATGATTGGACTCAATCTTGAAGGTCTATTGCAGTCTAAGAAAATTCTGTGATTCTGTGAGATGGGAGTTGGTATTTTGTCTCTAGTAACAAGTGAGAGGAAAAGAAGGAAAGGGTCTCAAGTGCACCAGGAGAGTTTTAGGCTGGAGATTAGAAAACTTCTTGACTGAAAGGGTTCTCAAACACTGGAACAGGCTGCTCAAGGAGGTGGTGGAATTGCCTTACCTGGAGGGTAAGGGAGAGATGTTGTGCTGAGGAATGTGGTTTAGTACCAGATCTGGTAGATTCAGACAATGGTTGGACTTCATAATATTGAAGGTCTTTTGTAACTGAAATGATTCTGATTCTATAACCACAGATCCCTTTGAAGATGAGCAAACAGCAAATGTTACCTGATCATTAGTAACTTCCCTCCCTCTCCCTGCTTGCTCTGCAAATGACTGACATGCCTTGCCAGCAGCCATGTATAAACAAAATAAAAACAGGTTTTACAATTTATATTAAACCAAGAAGTTCCCAGAAGGAAAAGAGGAATGCAGTGCAGTGCTGTCCTGGAAGACAGCTCAGATAACACAAACTCAGCTCTTACTAAGTGACTGAGAAGTGATGAAAGACAACACAAAGTGTGCAAGCAGGATGTTCACAATCATTTTCAACAATAAAAGCTACTGACCAGTAAATGCTACTAACTGACATTGGTACAAACTCTGAATAATTAGAAGTTGCCCTTCTCAGGGCTTGCATTTTCTTCTTGTTATTTTAAATTACCTAGAACCATAACATAAGCTCCCAGAGGCCTGTTGTGAAACATGGATCTAATGCACAAAAGTTGAAGGTCTAGGCTCCACCTCTTGAGAGCTCAGAAAGGTGCATTAAGGTCTGTGTGAACAGTAACAAAATGCATATGCAGTAAACAGCTCAGCCTCTACTTCTAATTCACAAATGTCTTGCAATTGTCATTCCAGAATCCCCAAGCAGTTCATAAATGTAAGATTACAAAGCAATGCTAATACCTCTCTGCACATCATACATATTTATAAGCACACAAAGACACTGCAGGACAAGTTTGAAGATGGAAAAGCCAATGCAGATTTTATTTTTCCCATTTCCCCCCCCCCCCCGCCCCGCAAAGTAAAACAGAGCATCAGTACAAACCAGTGTACACTCAGGGCTATTTCTGAGAATGGAGATGTAATAGTGGCCCACAGTGATTTGTGCAGACACCAAGCTGCATTCTGCACAGCAGTCTGCACACACAGAGGGCTTTACTTTGTTCAAGATCACACTGAGCCAACAGGCAGAAAAATGCACTCAGCCCAAGTCCTGGGTGAGAACAACGAAGTTCATTGATTCCAGTCTGACAGATAACACAGAGCAGAACTCCAGCTCCTGCCATGATGTACTGAAAATCATTAAGGTTATAACAAAAGTAATGCAATAGCAGCAAAATTGCACTTTAAACTCCCAAGCTCAGAGCTGCTCCAAAAGCCCAGGCTGTCTGGTCAGCCTTCCCCTAGGCTTGCTGTGTCTGTGCCCTTCTGGCCAAGCAGACAAGGAGACAGCTCTGCTCCTACCCAGAGGCACAAAGCCACAGACAGAGCCTCCCCTCAATACGTCTGGGGCTTGAACCCGGGGTGCCAGGGAGGAGAACTGCCTGCCTTGCTCTCCTGGAACATACTCCCTTGTTTGCTGACAATCACAGGGGGTGGACACACTCTAAACACATTATTATGAAGCCCAGGGCAGCAAAGCATTTCTATACCTCTAACAACCACAAAAAGTCAGCCCCAGTGCAAGA
The DNA here is from genome assembly GCA_013396835.1 of Psilopogon haemacephalus. NCBI lineage: Eukaryota > Metazoa > Chordata > Aves > Piciformes > Megalaimidae > Psilopogon > Psilopogon haemacephalus. The sequence goes on along the minus strand of VWZI01006230.1, from coordinate 297,542 downwards.
AGCAGCATTCGGAGGTAATTCTCCAGCCATTCTGGCTGACAGAAAACAGTTATGTGAGACAGACCAAAGTGCTGCCTTTTGGTGTACTGTAAGAGAGACTTCAGAGATGTTTCCACCTCATTTTAACCATAATTACAAAGCTACTTGAGTGAAGTGCCCACTCTGACATAGCATCCACGTTCCAGTGGTGGGAAATTTAATTCCTATTTGACTTTATAGCATGGTGTGCTGGTTTGAACTAATTGGAGAAATTACACTATTGGCTGAGAGAGAAAAAGGGATGATGCTACTCCACTCACAGCTTTACTGAGGAAGAAAAAAAAATGTTTTAAGAGTTGTAAACCCAAACAGATATAGTGCAGATGGTTTCAGACCGCTCTGGCTGCGGATACTCCTTGCATGGTTCCTTTGTCTCTGTCTTTTGTAGCTGATTCTTAATAATTCTATTAACTTCTTTCCTACTACTAATCCCCCTGGCTGATCTACCTCAGCTTTTCTGCAGCATCAACAAGTGGTGAGATAAGATTGGGGAAGGGGGGAAAGGTGATAGCGGTGGTTGGTTACCCCTCTTGGGGATTTTGGTCTCTGGGAGGGCTGTGGTGTTTCTGTATTTACCTTTTCACTGTATCTATCTGTAAATATCTGTTATAGACTGTAAATATTTGCTTGCATATTGTGCATTGCTGTAAATATAAAGCTTCATTTATCAACTTCCAGTATTTCTGAGTCCTAGCCAGGGTTTATATCAAAAGGTGGGAGGGGCAGGTAACTGCTAAGCCACCACACATGGAGAGCAGATCTAGATATAAAATAACAGCAACTATTTGAAAATGCTTAATTATGTCTTTGACACAACTTCTCAGTTCTCCGTTTAAAAACAAAACAAACATAGATGTCATAGCTGCTTCAAACTCCTTATTTTCCTCTAACTTTCCTAAGCATGTAGGAAAGTAAAACATTTACAAACACTTCACAACCTACACATTTCTCAGTGTATCACCATGCACAGTATGCGGCAGCACTCATGTTGGGGTTTAAGATCAGACTAAGAACAACAGATTTTAAAAATACTAGGTCATGTCATACATCTAAACCTCTGCAGGCTGAGAGAGTTGGGGTTGTTCAGACTGGACAAGGGAAGGCTCCAGAAAGACCTTCTTGATGCCTTTCAGTACTAAAAGAGGCAGATCAGAATGCTGGGGACAAATTTTTCACAGGGCCTATTGTAACAGGACAAGGGGTGATGGTTTGAAACTAAGAGGGAGATTCAGACTGGAGAGAAGACAGACACCTCTTCCATTAAAGGTGGTGAGACCCTGTCTGAGGTTGCCCTGAGAGGTAAGGTAGATGCCCCATCCCTGGAACCATTCCAGGTCAGGTTGGGTTGGGCCCTGAGCAGCCTGCTCTAGTTGTAGATGTCCTTGATGCCTGCACAGTCCCATTCCAAAAAGATTCTATGATTCTAAATGCAGTGGCAATTTAGCTTCCTCTAAATACAACCTTTATGCACTGTGAATCCAGGTTAAAGAATTGGGGAGCACTTACTGCAGTTTCAGGGACAAGTTCTTTTCTGGAATTCCCAACGAGAGTTCACAGCAGACTACACAGGTGAATCATTGCTCTGAAAGGACAACACAGGAACCTGCAAATCTCTCTTGATGGAAGCACCTTCAAGTAGTGCTGCTGTTATCTCCACAGCCCAGTCAGGCTGCTCCTCTAGGCAGAGCGTGTTAGTACGCAGCAGTTTTGTTCCTTGACTACTTTAACAAGCAATGCACAACTGGCGAGGCACAAAGTGCACTCAGTTTATTTCCTAAGACATTTTATACTGGGTGGTTGTAGGGCAATAAGCAGCACCCAGAACACATTCTGTGTCTTGAAATCGTATGTGTGATACAGCAGAATTTGCAACTGTCATCCTTGAAGAACTTCAGCTCCAGGTTCAATTGGATCCAAACACACAAAGCTCACTCAAACAGAACTCCACCAGCTCGGACAGAAGTCAGCTCAGGTCAAGTTTATGATCATGCAAATCTGCTGGAGGAGTGAGACAGGGGAACTGGCCTGCCACTATCTGAGAGGGTTACAAGAAAGCTAGGGAGGGACTTTTCAGGATGTCAGGTAGTGAGAGGACCAGGAGAAATGGAGCAGAACTAGAAGTGGATAGATTCAGACTGGATGTTAGCAAGAAGGTCTTCACCATGAGGGTGATGAGACCTTATCACATGTTGCCCAGGGAGGTGGTGGAGGCCTCATCCCTGGAGATGTTGAAGGCCAGGCTGGATGAGGCTGTGGACAACCAGCTCTATTGTGAGGTGTCCCTGCCTGCAGCCAAAGGGTTTGGAACTAGATAATCTTTGAGGGTCCCTTCCAACCCTGACAATTCTATGATTCTAACTGCAATATTTGATAGGAAATAACACATTTTATATACAGCACATAGTATCTGTTGCTGCTTCTCCCTGATGAAGCTGTCCCCCACTGTAATGACCTCCTGTCCCTCTATCACCCAGCAAATCCCAGTCATTATTCAGTATCCACTCCCAGGTTAAGTTCCAACCTTTTGACTCTCACAGAACAGAGTCTCTGTCAAACAATTTGGTCACTTGAGTGTAGTTTTGGTCATTTGGAGATTTTCAAAGGAAGGATTGATCACAGAAGAAGAGGCAGTAAAAAACAATTGCTTCCAAATATGCAACAGCTGAAACCACACATTTCTACCAGACCACATTGTCTCTAAAGAGCTCTCTTGGGCCTCCAGTCTCTGAAAGACCTGAGCACAGTTAGAGGGGAGGAAATAGGGCATTATATAAAGCAAGTGGCAAACCATTATTAATTCATTTGCATTGACTATAAAACCAAAAGGAGCTGTAATGACATTCAGAGGACTGCACAGAACAGCTCTGGTACAATCAGCATAAAGTACACTGGAAACCTTTAACAGTTTTCCACACTGCAATGGCTTTCTAGGCCATGTACAAACAGCAGGATCAAGTGGGAGAGGAAAGTGCTAATACTGTTGCTTCCTTATTGTTTCAGCCTCTCTTTATTGCAGGACCTTCACCTACAGATAGTAAAACTTGTAGCAATCCTTCCTTACAAAACTAACAGCAGCATTTTGAGGGTCAGCCAAAACCTGCTCTTCACAGTGCAGCAGCCAGGCTGGAGGGCAGGGATGGCATCCAGAGGGACCTGGACAGGCTGCAGAGGTGGGCACAAGACAACCTCAGGAGGTTCAACAAGGCCAAGTACAAGGTCCTGCAGCTGGGTCGAGGCAATCCCAAGCACAAATCCAGGCTGGGCAGGGACTGGCTGGAGAGCAGCTCTGAGGAGAGGGACTTGGTGCTGGTGGATGAGAAGGTCAAAATGAGGCAGCAGTGTGCACTTGTGGCCCAGAAAGCCAAGCAGAGGCTGGGCTGCAACAGGAGCAGTGTGGCCAGCAGGGCCAGGGAGGTGATTCTGCCCCTCTACTCTGCCCTGGTGAGAACCCACCTGGACTACTGCATCCAATTCTGGAGCCCCTGGGACAAAAGAGATGTGGACATGCTGAAGTGTGTTCAGAGAAGGGCCACGAGGATGCTCAGAGGGCTGCAGCACCTCTGCTGTGAGCACAGACTGAAAGAGTTGGGGCTATTCAGTTTGGAAAAGAGGAGGCTCCCAGGTGACCTTCTTGTGGCCTTCCAGGATCTCAAGGGAGCCTACAGGGGAGGGACTTTTAAGGCTCTCAGGTAGTGAGAGGACTATGGGGAATGGAGCAAAGCTGGAAGTGGGGAGATTCAGCCTGGATGTGAGGAGGAAGTTGTTCATCATGAGAGTGGTGAGAGCCTGGAATGGGTTGCCCAGGGAGGTGTTTGGGGCCAGATCCCTGGAGGTGTTTTTGGCCAGGCTGGCAGAGGCTGTGGGCAGCCTGCTCTAGGGTAGGGTGTCCCTGCCTATGGCAAAAGGGTTGGAGCTTTTAGCAAACTATTCAGCAACTTGAGGGCCTCAGAGTGGCACACATTAAAGCAAAGCAGATTGCTGTGTCATAAGTGCACCCCTGTGTCATCTGGCTTGGCTAACTCAGCTGTGGAAATCTCACCCACCCCAAACTGGCAGCAACTTGGAGTAGGAAGAGTAAACTCCCAACTGGCTTAACCTGCATCCAGCGGTGATTACCACTTCAAAATGCTCACTCAAGTCTTTCACTCTTCCTTGACAGTGACAAATGCTCTCAGTTATGACAACAAAACCATGCCTGCCCCACCACACCTGCTCTGTAGCAATGGCCTCTGCAGGGCTGCTCAGGGTCAGGGGCACTGCTCTGCCAACTGCTAACCAGGTTGCTGTCAGCTGTAAAAGAGGAGGCTAATGAATCCTGCTCCATGAGCTTATGCACTGTGTTCCTGCCTGCTCAGCAAAACTAACACTAGCCTGCTACAGATTATTCTTTCACAATGAAAATCCCACAAAAGGTGACAGAAAAGCTGTGCTGTTGGGCGTTTTTTTCCCCCCCTCACCTCACTCCACAAACCTTTCAGCACACGACAGAAGTTCCACCAAAAGGCAGCTCAGCCCTAACTGTAGAGTAGCTGCCTGCTCCTGTGAGTGCTTGCTGCAGTGGCTATAAACCCATGTCCTGGTTTGTTGTTGTTTTTTTCCTTCTGTTTTTGGTTTTTGGTTTTTTTTTTTTTTTTTATGTCAGGGATGCCTTTCTTTTATTGTGATCTTTTATTAGGTTTCATTCTCAGTTGTCCACTTCGATTTAAGGTACATCTTTCCTCTAGACAGACAAGGCAGCATGAAGCAGGCATATCAAAGCTGAAGAGTTATTTACTTGAGAAACGCCAGCTTTGAAGATCTCCTTTTTCCCCCCCCACCCCCCTTTAAATAGAGTCTTTCAAAGTCCAGTGTATGCAGCTCCCCATCGAGTGAAATGACTGCACTCCTCATACAGCTGCTCTCTGCTGCTCTGTGATCCATCTGGCAGCTCAGGCAATTTAGAAAGGCTGCAGAAGAGAGTTAAGGCAAAAAGCCTTTCCCTTAGAAACACACAGTGACACTTCACTAACAGCATAGAGAAAAACCTGTGCATGAAGATCCCTGCAGGAGTTGTTCATGTAGTAGAATAGAATAAGCCAGGTTGGAAGAGACCTCCAAGATCATCCAAGGCCAACCTATCAGCCAGCCCTAGCCAATGTCACAAAGTGCTCCATCCAGGCTTTTCTTTAATATCTCCAGGGATGGCAATTCCACCTCCCCGGGCAGCCCATTCCAATGCCAATCACTCTCTCTGTCAAGAACTTCTTCCTAACATCCAGCCTGAACCTGCCCTGACAACTTGAGACTGTGTTCCCTTGTTCTGTTGCAGGTTGCCTGGGAGAAGAGACCAACCCCACCTGGTTACAACCTCTCCTCAGCCAGGGTAGAGTATGGGTCCTTCATAACACCTTTGGGAGAACAACCTCCTGTGGTCTGGCTGGAGTAGCAACAACAACAATCCCCTAACAGGATGACTGCACAGTTCCATTCTCTTCCCCAGGTGTTCTCATTCCCTGCTGAAAAATCCTCAGGTCTGCAAACCCCCATCCAACACATACTAATAGCTGATACTGCAACATTAAAACTCAAGGATGAGGGAAGTTGGGCTTCTGGTGAGGAGTTCTTACTCCTGAGGTCTAAAAGTGAGCTTTTTGAGAAGAGGAATAGTAAACTAAAGATTTCTGTTACAGAAGGAGCCAATAACCTCTGATAAACCCCATTATATGCCATGATAAGTAAGGTCTAAAATCAGTTACAGGATAAGTCAGGATAGAGGAGACCACATCCTGGTCTCCAAGCTGGTGAAACATGAGTTTGATGGGTGGAGCACCAGATGGATAAAGAACTGGCTTGATGGCCACAACCAAAGAGTGGCTGTCAATGGGTTCATGTCCAAGTGGAGACCAGTGACAAGTGCAGTCCCTAAGGGACCAGCCCTAGGACCAGTTTTGTTCAACATCTTCCTGGGTGCCATGGCCAGAGGAATCAGCAAGTTTGCTGAGGACGCCAAGCTATGTGGTGCAGCAGCCAGGCTGGAGGGCAGGGATTGCATCCAGAGGGACCTGGACAGGCTGCAGAAGTGGGCACAAGACAACCTCAGGAGGTTCAACAAGACCAAGTACAAGGTCCTGCAGCTGGGTCGAGGAAATCCCAAGCACCAATGGAGGCTGGGCAGGGACTGGCTGAAGAGCAGCCCTGAGGAGAGGGACTTGGTGCCGGTGGATGAGAAAGTCAACATGAGGCAGCAGNATTTTGCAAGCATGGAAATTTTTTATATATATATAAAACTTTTCAAGCATGGAAAGTTGGGGGGGAACCACCCATGACACCAGGAAAGGCAAGCTGAACATATCTTTCTCATGGTCTTGGAGAGAGTGAAGGTCTCTCAAAACTCNTGCAGCAGGAGCAGTGTGGCCAGCAGGGCCAGGAAGGTGATTCTCCTCCAACCCTGACTGATTCTATGACCATCTTGTGGTCACAGCTGCCACCAACCTTCAGAGTCCAAGGCAGATTCCACTGAGGATCTTGCATCCGCAACCTTAAAAAGTATTCTTGCTGCACTCCAAACCCCTCATACATATAATATTACATATATATTATATAT
>VWZI01006230.1:256155-290912 GCA_013396835.1 Psilopogon haemacephalus | reverse complement strand
ATTTTGCAAGCATGGAAATTTTTTATATATATATAAAACTTTTCAAGCATGGAAAGTTGGGGGGGAACCACCCATGACACCAGGAAAGGCAAGCTGAACATATCTTTCTCATGGTCTTGGAGAGAGTGAAGGTCTCTCAAAACTCTCCCCACTCCTTGATGTCAGAGAGTTTGCCAGGTTCGCTCTGTTCCCATTCACATCAGGGCTGTAAGGGTTTTTTAAAAATATTTTTTTTAGAGCTGAAATTGACTGCATGAAGTTTTGACAGTTTTGACAGCATCGTGTGTCTTCCTTAGCTTTCCAGCACAAGCAAGGAAGAAGAAAAAAAAAAAATAACTGTACAAATGGAGAAGTATTATTTCATGACTCACAAAGGGGTGATTTGTATGCACGTCTCCACAGTGCTTTAGTTTACTCATCAAAATTTTATGCCGAAACAGAATCTTAGGACTCTGACCTTCTGCTCTCCAAAAAGTAGGGAGCATTCTCCCATCAGTTTTGACAGCTCTCCCTTCAAAATTGAAAGAAGAATTGCCTGGCAAACAATGCAAGCTGAGGATGCTAAAAATCGGATCCATATCTTGCTACTGGTCTGGAAGAGAGGTTTGATGCTTACTGTGCTGCTGAGTTCACCATTCAGCTCAGTTTTGGGCTCCCCAGTTTCAGAGGGACAGGGACCTGCTGGAGAGGGTCCAGGGGAGGGCTGTGAGGATGCTGAAGGGACTGCAGCACTGCCTGGTGAGGTGAGGCTGAGGGACCTGGGCTGCTTAGTCTGCAGAAGACAGAGGGGATTTAAACAACGTTTATAAATATCTGAGAGCTGGTCAGGAGGTGGGGACAGGCTCTGCTCACTTGCTCCCTGTGATAGGACAAGGAGCAATAAATGGAAGCTACAGCACAGGACATCGCAGCTCAACACAAGGGGCAATTTCTTGACTGGAAGGGTCCCAGAGCACTAGAACAGGCTGGCCAGAGAGGTTGTGGAGTCTCCTTCTCTGAAGCCTTTCAAGGCCTGTCTGGATGTGTTCCTGTGTGACCTGAGCTAGACTGGATGGTCCTGCTCTGGCAGAGGGGTTGGACTTGATCTCCTTGGGTCCCTTCCAATCCCTAACATCCTGTGACACGTACAAAGGGCAGTTAGCAACTGAACACTGTCCTCTTGGAAAACATCCTGAATCCCAAAGCAAGCACAAATCCTGGAACCTTGTTAAGTGATTTTACATGGACAGGTCTTCCATGATCAGTGAGCAGCTGGGTGATGGAGAGTTTGCCCAGTCATCATGGGAGCGCAAAAGGTGCTGGGTCAGATCCATTGCCAAATTATATCCATTGAAGTCCATCCTGCCCCAGTGATAGGCACCTGTTAAATATGCACTATCAAAAGCTGGAGATGCAAATGAATCTTGCCAGATGAGTGAAAGCATTAGGAAGACAGAGAGATAAGAAACCTCTCCAGGAAACACGGAAATTAACTGATGGTGAGCAGAGAATCAGACATCTCATCAGGAACTTTGAGCCTCATTCCCCTTCATTCCTTTCAGTTTAACTTCTATATTTAACAATACTCTCAGCAATTAAAAATCAATCATTACACAGCTCACACAAGCATAAAGCATATATTGCAGACAGCTAATTCTGCTTTCAGATAGATACTTTCCAGCATGTCAGGCTGGAAAGTACCTAAGTTTATTCCAAGAAATTTAAATCTAGCTTTCAGTGAAAGTTCCAGTCCCAGTTAAGGTCACCTCCTCAGCACAACAGCTGATCTTTCAGACAATAAGCCATCTGACATCAGTAGAAATGGATGTCTTGATGAAGACCATGGATTAGACAATCACTTGGTTGGGGCCACATCCTTGAAGGTGTTTGCAGCCAGGCTGGATGAGGCTGTGGGCAGCCTGATCTAGGCCAGGGTGTCCCTGCCCATGGCAGGGGAGTTGGGGTTAGCTGATTCTTGGTGTCCCTTCCGACTGATTCTATGATTTTGACTAGCCAGCTCATCTTTCACGTGGCCAGAAAGTCAGCAAGTAAAGCAAACTAAATTCAGCTCCACGGGAAAATGACTTCTGCAAGAAGCTTTCTCTCAGACTAACTACCAAAAGTTTGGAAGAAGGCCTAGCTGACATGGAAGCTCTCAGTGTTCATCCTGGAACCTTGTTAAGTGATTTACATGGACAGGTCCTCCATGATAGCTGTATCTTCCTGGCCACACAGACATGGACATCCTGCAGCTGTAAGCACAAAGCACACAGCTGAAGGTGCCCTGGCAGGCAGGCAGGCATGCCTAGATCTCCAGAGCTCCCTTCCAACCCCTATCATTACCCTCTCCCAGCTTATGCACACCAACAGCATCCACTGAGGAAGAGTTAGGTAGGAATATTTGCAGCTCTTCTTTAAGTCCAAGCTTTATCACCATACCCAATTTTGCCTTTAGCAAAAACTTACCCTTCCTGACCTACCCCCAGGAAAACGTTTCCATTACTACACAATGGAGGCTTTGCAAGAAGATCAGGCAAAAAAAAAGGGATTTTTGTTTGCACTTCCCTAAATCTTTTCTTTCTGCTGTCTCTGTGTCAGCTACTGCACACAAACCAGGGTCTAGGTTCTGCCAGCAGCATACAATAGCAGGTTAGAGTATTGCCAACAGTCACAGAGTAATGAAGACAGCTACCTGGACATGTTCTGATGCCCTCCATATGCTTTCACATCTTAAGTTAGCTACAGTCACATGGGCCAGAACAACTTATTTCTGCCTTACACCTCCAGATTGTGAAGTAAAAAAAAAAAAAAAAAATCAAGACTGCTAATTACCACAGCAAGGCCTGAAGGACAGTTCAGTGTCCCATCAAGGGACCCATCAAGGCTTGGCTATGCACTGTGGGCAGCAGAAGCACAATGACATTTAGGAAAGCCAGCACAGGAAAGTGCCTCCTGCCGTGCAGGCATCATTTACTTGCAGGTAATTGCCTGTCCAGCTGCTTACTGCAAGAACACATGATGACAAGAACAATAACATGTTTGCTTTGCCTGGTGCCTTTTGACAGAGACAGCCTCACTGCATGCAGGAGGCTCTATGCTCTGGAAAGGTTTTCTTTTGCCAGGACTGCTGGCCAGCCCAGTGTAGGCTCAGCTCTGTTTCTAGGAATTGTCATTTCCTTTTTGCAGGCCAGCAACACAGGTGCTTCACAGCAGAAAAAGAGGCAGCAACCAGCAGCAGCAAGTTTGCTGCAACATAGGTTTCCCCACACAGGGCTTTTGAGTTCTTGGCTCTGCCATGGACTTCACTCATGTCCTCAGGAAAGGCAGTAAGCTCTTACATCATTCGATAGTGCCACAAATTCATAGGGGCATGAGTCTGAGGGTGAGCAGAAGCATTTCCCATGCTTTTGAAGAGATGGAGGATGAAAGAGCATTGAACCAGGCTCCCCAGAAAGGTTGTGGAGCTTCCTTCTCTGTAGCACTCAAAACCTGCCTGGATGTGTTCCTGTGTGTCCTCTAGGTAATCATAGAATCACAGAATCAGCCAGGTTGGAAGAGACCTCCAAGCTCATCCAGTCCAGCCTATCACCGAGCCCTATCGCATCAACTAGACCATAGCACTAAGCGCCCCATGAATCCTCCTCTAGCAGGGTAATTGGACCAGATGATCTTCCAGCATCACTTCCAACCCTCACCACGCTGGGATTCTGTGTCAAATGGGAAGTGACTGACACCTTCCAGGTCCATGGTTCCTGGGGAGGTAGCAGCAGTGATGCCATCTCATGACTGTTTCCTGACCCATGTAAAACATGGCAGCTCCACCCCACTCCAAAACCAGCAATTGCTTCATCACAGCTGCTGGTACAATTTCACCCTTCCAGCCACGTGAAGCAAGAAGCAATTTGACAGGTAGAGAGATCAGCTGTAGTTCCTTCCCTGTGTGAGGATTCTAGTTTAAAACAACTGAAAGCTTTTTTTTTCAACCCCCCCACCTCTGGGAAAAAAAAAAAAAAAAATTAAATCAGTAGTTAATGGCTAATGAGTCCCTGCAGAGATCTGCACTAGATCCCTTACTACTCACCACTCTTTAGGAATGTCAATGCTCCACAGTGCTCAGGAAAGCAACCAGCAGGGAAAGGGCTCTGTAAACCCCACCAATCTTTCACAGCTCACTGTATATCATAGTGGCACACCTGACTCCAATGAATGGCACACAATAATTGACTACACTAATATAATAATTAAGCATTTTGCTCTCCCATCTATCTGCCGCCTCACAAAGGTAGAAGTCAGATCTATGCATTTATTTTATTTATTTTTCCAAACAATTACCCTTTCTTTTCCTCTATATAGAAACAAATGTAATTACTTCAACTAGAGAAGATAGAATTGCTTCTGCAGCGGAGTCAAAACATGCATCAACACTCATTTTCTATAATTATTTCCCAGCAGCTCTGTCTGGCATCTTTCTCGAATGAAAGGAGTTCTCAAAAGGCCTTTGGCTACTTAATGAGCAGCACAGAATTACAGGCACAATCAAAGCAAAAAAAAAAATAATAAAAGAGGGGGGGGAAGTGGAGAAGAAGAGGTTGACACCAGTCATTGAACCTCCTTATTTAGTGTCTGCCTTTAAACACAAAATTTCAGAGAACAAGACAATCCTCCTCACACCCTCACTTCTCTACTGTACTTGACAGACAGCAAGAGTTGCCAAGTCTCTTCTAGGACAGAGAAGTGGAATGGCTGGGATATAAATACACACTGTCTACATCCAGGTTTCACTTCCTTGTGATGTGCTACCTTGAAAAGAGTGTTGTGATTAACCTTAGATTTATTTTTTTATTTTTTTTTAATTATCAGTTCCCAAGGTTATTGTCCAGGCATAAAAACCACAGACAGCTCCTATACCAGGGGTGAATTAACACATTACAGAGTGCTCACACTTTAACTGGTTGTGGAGCTAAGCACAACAGTAAAATCAAGTGTGGCCTGGAGCCAACGTTAAGAAAAGATGAGAGCACATCACTGCAGTGGTTAAAAGTCAGTGATATGAGCTGGGGCAGCTACCATCAGAGCTCAGAATCATAGAATCAGTCAGGGTTTGAAGGGACCACAAGGATCATCTACTTCCAACTCCCCTGTCATGGGCTGGGACATCCTGCCCTAGGACAGGGCTACAAACTAGTGGTATCTGGAGATCAGGTCATCATTTAGGTGACTGAACTCATAGGGTATGTGGACATCTGCTTCTATTTTCCACAGTTACATAGGAGATTTCACAGGAGGCTTTCAAAGAATGTTAGGAAGGAAGAAAAAGTGCTGGAAAAAGTCAGGGTTGGAAGCAACCACAAGGATCATCTAGTTCCAAACCCCCTGCCATGCCCAGGGACACCCTACCCTACATCAGGCTGCCCACAGCCTCATCCAGCCTGGCCTTAAACACTTCCAGGAAAGTGTCTGGGGCCACATTCCTGGGCAACCCATTCCAGGCTCTCACCTCTCATGCTCAAGAATTTCCCCCCCACCCCAGATGCTTCCACTTGGATTAGCTGGAGCTTTGCCTCTCCTGCACTCTAAGGAAGAGTGGAAGCTGAGGACAGGAGGAACAAAAAAAGACTGGTAGGAAGAGACAGGCTGCTCTTGACAGCCAGATTTCTCTCTTCTCTCATCAGTTTTAAACCACAATAAAATGTGACACAAGTATGACAAAAGGCTATTCTGCTTCCACTAGCTTCCTAAAGACAAGAGACACTGAGTCCTGCACATTCTTTTAGCCTCCACCCTCCCACACAAATTCATCACCCTTCTGACACCCAAAGCCTGACAACTCCTGCCATCACCAGCTGCAAATTAAAAACAGCTATTTCAAATTCAAATAAGGTGGCACAGTTAATTTTGTACAGTTCTGCACTTCTAAGACAAACTTGGAGACTCCTCTTTTCCCAAGCAGGTGCTCCTAAGGTGCAGAGAAGAGCAAGCAGCTCCTCACACCATTCCTTTCACAGAGCAAGATGTTAAACCACAAGACTAAGGAGTCAGAATACCTGCACTGCTTCAACCTGAAGCAACATTAAAAGTGCCTTAGCTGTGCACAACTCTAATAAAAGCAGAGAAGCAGCTTCAGGTTTGAGTAGTTGGAAACTCAGTTCACAGCGCCAAGAGATTAGCGTCGATTTGGCAAGGGGGGAAAAAAAAACCAAATGAACTTGGGAAGATAAATCTGCAGAATCCTGAACAATTTGTAAAATGGTTTGCCATAAATTCAAGGAATATTCAGTGCAGTGAACAATCGTAAGATCTCCCATCCAGATACCTAAGCAGAACAGAAATTTTGATGTTTCCAAAACTGAAGATGAATTTTAATGAGTTCAGAGAAAATTGAGAAGGGAAATTGCCTTTCAAATCTTCTTCCACAGCCATTAATGCTTCAGGCTGCCACCTCCTGTGTGAGATGAGAGTTCATCTTGGGATGGCAGAACCAGTAACAAAGAATTCAGATGAGAACCTGCTCTGTGTTGTAAGTGGGGCAGCCACTGCATGGGTCGGGAGTCAGGTTGCAAACCACATCTGTCATAGATTTTATCTATTTCCTTATTTTTAGGAACCAATACTTCACTCAAACTACTTCCCCTGCCTTGTGCAGGGGTTGGAAGGAAGCTGCTCATTTTTCTAGTCAGGCTTGACATTCTGTTTAGTATTTGGTGTAAATAAGGACTGCAGCCTGCTGACCCTGTATTGAGCTATAAACCAAAAAAACAAAAAAAAAACCACCCTAATTTCAATAAAGCACAAACCAAAAGACTAAAAGTCTCACTGACAAGGCTACAGGCCAAACAGAAATCAAAGTGAAACAGCAATAGAAGCACCACTGGCAGATCCCAGGACTACAGGACCAGGACAATTATTTGAGTGTGCATTTCCTTTTAGAGAGGCTCTCCTCTGCCCTCACCTGCCTGCTGAGCTTTTCCTTGGGTCACTGAGCCACTCATGTCCCTAAGCCCTTCTGGAAGATACCTCTCTAGTCACAGCAAGTTGTGATGAGCATCTAAGCCCCAGCCAGTCTTGGCTCCCACTCACATCTTGTGGTTCTGTGCCCAGCATTCATCTCAGTCCTGGGTCCTCCTGGGTTGCCCAGGGAGGTTGTGGCTGCTCCCTCCCTGGAGGTGTTCAAGGCCAAGCTGGATGAGGCTTTGAGCAACCTGATCTAGTGGGAGGTGTTCTTTCCTGTGGTGGGGGGTTGGAACTGGATGATCTTTGAGGTCTGTGCTGGTTTGAACTAATTGGAGAATTTGAGTGAGAAATTAGACTATTGGCTGAGAAATGAAAATACATTTGTGTCACTTCACTCACAGCTTCACTGAGAAAGAAAAAATTGTTTTAAGAGTGTAACCCAAATATAGATAAGTTAGACTGCTCCAGACCTCTGGCTCTAGCTGCTCTCCACATGGTTCCTTTGTCTCTGCCTTTTGTAGCTGATTTTTAATAATTCTACTAACCTCTTTCCTACTGCTAACCCCCCCTGGCCGATCTACCTCCGCCTATCTGCAGCATCAACAGGTGGTGAGATAAGATATGGGAAGGGGAGAAAGGTGGTAGGGGTGGTTGGTTACTCCTCTTGGGGATTTTGGTCTCTGGGAGGGCTGTGGTGTTTCTGTATTACCTTTTCACTGTATTTATCTGTAAATATCTGTTATACATTGTAAATATCTGCTTGTATATTGTGCATTGCTGTAAATATAAAGCTTCATTTATCAACTTGCAGTGTTCTGAGTTCTAGGCTGGGTTATTTCAAAAGGTGGAGGGGCAGGGAACTGTTCAAAACACCACAAGGTCTCTTCCAACCTAAATCATTCTATGATTATCTGCTCCCCAACCAAGGGTCCGCATCACCATCTCTCATCTGCCAGTGTGACCCAGCAATTGCTGATTAATACAGGAAGGCTTCCTGCATCTGCCTCACCAGGGTGTTGCAATGACAGACTAGTCCCCTCGGGAAGATTTACCAAACTGCAATGCCATCTATCCTGAGTTTCTACAGTCAAAAGCAGTGACAAGTGCGTCCCAGAGTGCCAAGTGTTAGCTACATCACACACTGAAGCAAACATCTCCTTACCCTCCCACCATTTCCAAATGTGCCATAATATTTACTGCTACCAATATCTTTCCCCATCCGCCCTTTAACTATCTCCTATGGAGTCTAATTAAAGTGAAGTATTGTAACATACAGCCAACACTCACACACTATTGATAGATACTTGCAGATGTTAGGATGGAAATAGCTCCTCAGCGCTGATTAAGACACAGAACTTTCACTCAAGTTCTGTATTTTTAAGCTTCACATTTTGACAACAGGAAAGTTCTGTTGCATCGCCTCCTTTTTTTAATTGCTTTGCTAACACTTGAACATCAATGCTCTGAATGAAGCAATCATCAGGAGACTTCATCATCAATCATCTGCTACTTCAGCCTAAACCACACTGAAAAGAATCACAATCATCAGAGATCTTTTGCAGCCTCGGACAATGGTCTTAGGACATAAATAGAGTCTTACTCAGTATCTAAACTAATTATGCCCCCAAGAGAAAGGCAGCAAACAGCTGGAGCAGGTCCAGAGAAGAGTCATGAAGATGATCAGAGGGCTGGATCCACCTCCCCTCTGGTGACACCCTCTGAGAGTTGTGGCTATTCAGCCTGGAGAAGAGAAAGCTCCAAGGAGACCATATAGCAGCCTTGAAGTATCTGAAGGGGCTACAGGAGAGCTAAGGAGGGACTTTTGACAAGGGCTTGTAGTAATAGGATGAAAGGGAATGACTTTAAGCTTGAGGAGGGTAGATTTAGATTGGATATTAAGAAGAAATTTTTCACAGTGAGGGTGGTGAGATGCTGGCACAGGCTACCCAGGGAGGTTGTGGATGCCCTTTCCCTGAAGGTGAACAGGGACAGGTTGGATGAGACTTTGAACAACTTGGTCTAGTGGAAGGTGTCCCTGCCCATGGCAGGGGGCTTGGAACAAGATCTTTAAGGTCTCTTCCAATTTAAACCATTCTATAAATCTGAGAACACAGAGAAGAAACATCAAGTGAAATGCAGCATTTGAGGGTTGATCTATGCCCAAAGCCTGTTGGAGTTTGTACATGCAGAATGGCAGAGGTGCAAAATATACTCATTGAGTTTCCAATTTTTTTAATGCAATGACCCAACAACATTCTTAATGCCTTTTACACCACCTCCTGTATTCATTAGCGTTTTGTCAGCACACAGAGATGAGGTTCCCACAGCATGAACATACAAGATGGTAGACTCCACTGACTAGTATCTGAAGGAGGCCTACCAAAAAGCTGGGGAGGGACTTTTCAGGCTCTCAGGGAATGCCAGGACTAGGGGGAATGGAGCAAAACTGGAGGTGGGGAGATTGAGGCTGGAGGTGAGGAGGAATTTCTTCATCATGAGATTGGTGAGAGCCTGGAATGGGTTGCCCAGAGAGGTGGTTGAAGCCACATCCCTGGAAGTGTTTGCAGCCAGGCTGGCAGAGGCTGTGGGCAGCCTGATCTCGGGTAGGGTGTCCCTGGGCATGGCAGGGGGCGTTGGAACTGGCTGATCCTTGTGGTCCCTTCCAACTCTGACTGATACTATGACCAGGCATCAGTTTCTCCACACAAATACTGCTGAAACAAAATGCCCCCAACTGGCATTACTATAAGGAACATTATATAGTATCAAATAATGAGATCTTTCCCAAAGCTGCTTCCTGCTCAGCTATTTTAATTACCATACATTTTACTCAGAGGTTACTTGCTCCCCTCTCTACAAACCCTCAGAGCTTTTTAAGTTTAGGTCTTCAGGCAATTTAACACACACACACACACCTCCATTACCCCAGTTATGAAATTGTACCAAAGAAAACTCATAATGATTGAAGAATTATTTGAAAATGCCTTGTACACCACAGCATGGCAGCTCCTTATGAAGATTAATTCTAACCCAAAGGTCTCACACAGACAACACAATCTGCAGAATCAAAAAAAAAAAAAAAAAAAAAAAAAAAAAAAACCAACCACAAAAACTCTATTCCATAATGGAATCCTTCTAGGACAATATCTGGAGTCTGAAGGCAGCAGAACTCCCTTAACACACCAGTCAAAGCAAACAGGCACCCGGGAGCTGAAAGCTGGTGCAGCACTTAAAGGAAACTGAGATCTGAGACTGCAGGAGCAGAAGCCGAGCTCTTATTCCCACGAGGATGAAGCACCAGCTCAGCTCTGAAATTCCAATACTTCTCTTCCACTAGAAGGAAGATAATACAATTTAAAGGAAATAAAGGAAACTGAGATGATAATGTAAAAGTTGAACGGCACTCAGCCCAGCTCTGCTATACCCACAGTGAATTCAGCAGCACTCCAGACATCCACCGCTCCTGCCCTCCAAATTAAACAGCAAATATTAATGCTACAATAGCTTTGTGAGAGAAAACAAATACCAAAAAACAACCTCCCAGTCCCATGCATGATGCCATGTAAAAACTGCCAAGAAACCATTCTGCTCTGAAACTTCATGTCAAACCTCCCCTCAGAAACATCTCTGGTGTGGCACATCTTGATACCCATATGTTGTCTCAGAAATGTAGGACATGTGAAGCTCTACAGATCATGCTGACTGGCTCAGCTCCCGAGGCTCCCACTCTTCAAGCAGACAATGTACCACACAGAACAAGGCTCCCAAGATAGTCTAGGATAATATTTTAGTGAAAGCAAAGCTAAAATTATTAGGAGCTATGCCACAAGAAGGATATGGAACTGTTGGAGAGAGTCCAGAGGAGGGCAATGAAGATGATCAGAGGGCTGCAGCACCTCTGCTATAAGGACAGGCTGAGAGAATTAGGGGACTTTTCAGCCTGGAGAAGAGAAGGCTTCAAGGACACCTTATAGCAGCCTTCCAGTATCTGAAGGGGGCCTATAGGAGGGCTGGGGAGGGACTATTCATAAGGTTTTGTAATGACAGGATGAGGGGGAATGGGTTCAGACTGGAAGAGGGGAGATTGAAACTGGATGTTAGGAGGAAGTTGTTTGCAGTGAGGGTGGTGAGACACTGGCACAGGTTGCCCAGGGAGGTTGTGGCTGCTCCCTCCCTGGAGGTGTTCAAGGCCAGGCTGGATGAGGTCTTGAGCGACCTGTTCTAGTGGGAGGTGTCCCTGCCTATGGCACAGGGTCGGTTGGAACTGGATGATCTTTGAGGTCTCTTCCAACCTAAACCATTCTATGATTCTAATTTGGTTGGAAGCTTTGTAAGGAAGGCAAAATTCTCAGAGGAATTGTTTGAGCTGATTATGACCAGTAAAAGCCACAATGGCAGGAAAGATGTCCCATGTGCTCTACAGGGGCCTCTGGAACAAGAACAAGGTCTTCTGCCAGCTCCCCTCCAGTACAGCAAAGAGAAGTAAACATAGGTAGTGAGGGAATCTGCCTTCTCAGCAGCTGTTTAAGGCTGGAGAACAGCAGCCAGCTTCTCTGGCAAGCAAAAAAGTCTGGCCATGAATCCCACTTTTTACTGAGTCTTAGGGCTGGACATGAGCACAAACAAGGAACAGATACAAGGAAGGTATTTTAGCAACCTGCCCTCTACTCTACTCTCCTTATTCACAGAAGCAGCCATGTACCCACCAAACAACCAATATTAACTCCTATTTCCCTCTGCCAGGCCATCACAGGGAAAGCTCTTGGCTTGGTCACTACAGACAGGTTTTCCATCTTGAGGTGGAACAGTGTACAAAAAGAACTTCTTTGCTGTGAGGATGTCTGAGCCCTAGATCAAGCTATACAGAGAGATTATGGAGTCTCCTCTGCAGAGATTCCAACACTCACTGGACATTGTGATGCTGGGCAATTTGCTGTGGGCACCCCTTCTTTAGTAGGGGTGTTGGACTGGATTATCTCCAGAGGTCTCTTCCAATCCTCACCGTGATGGCATTTGCTAATGCAGCAGAGAGAAGGAACAGTCACAGCAGCCAGAAATAGGAGGTCAGTGATTGCAGGTCTGCATGGAGAGCGACTGAGGGCTTTGTGCCTGTCACACTCACAGAAGAATAAGCAAAAGGAAGATTTAGAAATAAACACAAACCAGAAAAAATAATTAGTAGGAGGCTACTATGTATAGAGCAGGGAAAGGGACAGCATTTCTGACTCAGGACTTCCAAGCTCTTGGGACAAACAGCACCATAACTCCCACAAACACCACAGGAGCAAAGCAGAAAGGATTTTAAAGGATATTCCTTATCACACAATCTGGGAATTGCTCAGCTTTGCTACCCAGAATATGACCATGTTATTGTTATTTCTGTGCTCTGAATACATAACAAGGCAACCTGCAACAGTGTGAAGGGTGCCCAGAGCATCTCACGCTGTCCTCATGCTCTCAGGAGGGAACAGATGGAGTGCTGCAGGCTACAATTTGCCATTTCAGCCTGACTCCTTCAAGGAAGATGAATTTAAAGAAACTGCTGAAGGTGATATACTAGCAGTACCCTGGTCCTTAACTGCAGGGACAACCTCAGCTAGGATGTCTCTCACAAAGTCTGAAAGGTATTGGAGTTTAAAAGCATCACTACCTGTCACCACATTCAGGTACATGATTAGAGGTGATGCCATTTCATGATTCCTGTGCACATCTCATGCCCAGTGTGGCAGATTGTGTCCTCCCGTGGTGAATGCAGGTGGCTCCTGCATGACGTTTATGAGCCTGCAGCTCAGACAGCAACTTAATCTCCTCCTGCTTTTCTGCTAACCTCTAGAGGGATAACCTGTTTTTAGAGTTATTTGCCTGCAAGGGGAAATACGTGGTCAGCAGACAAACAGAAGAGCCTAGGTAGGCACGTCTGGGTTAAGGCAGTAACTGTTGCTGAGATTTGCTGGCAGATGAAAAGGCCTAAGCAACCCAATTCAAAGTGGTCAAATGGATAAAAGTGATGGTGCCAAGCAGGGTGGTTAGCAGAGGACTCATTGTACAGCAAGAGGGAAATACATCACTGAGTGCAGAAAGGATGCTTGACAGGGACCAAAGGTTATAGATTTTAGTCAGAGAGGAGAAATCTTGGACCCAGAGCTCAGAGGCAGCAGCAGCAGCAAGCATAATTTGAAGGGAAGAGTTGAATTAGCTGTAACAGCCTGACATGTTCAAAACCTGTTCAAGAACGAGGCCAAGACTGAGGACCCAAAAATGTATCTGTGCTCTTTACAGCCACAGTCAGATGTGATTTAATGAATCAACCCCTCTCATATGCATTTTAAATAATAAGCCATCCCCAAACAAAGGCTACAGACCCAAAACTCCCCAGCTGAACACTCAGAGGTCACAGGCTTAAAACAACAGATTGTGGAGGGCAGGGGACAGATAGCATCAGGTACCAGGGGCAGTTGGTCCATGACCCTCTTTCTGTGCAGTACTGACACAGGATTCCAGCCACATGGCTGCTGAATCCTGCTTCCTTAGACCAAGGGAAAAGCAGGGGTGTTTATTTGGCTTGGAATAGAAAGGCACAATTCTTGATCTCAGATGCAACTGCAGGAACCTTGATGCCTCTCCCCAGTGGGATACACAGCATCAGATTGCTCTAACATTAAAAACTCAGAACACTCCTGTAAGGTGTACAGCACAGTGCCTCATAGTGCCCTCTGCTTCACTAATTTAAACTCATTTCACAAGCACTTCTGTAGGGACTAACACTGCCAGATGAGAAATTAGCTAATCATGGACAAATCATGGACTGTAATCACTGACAAAGAATCACAAAATCAACCAGGCTGGAAAAGACCTTTGAGATCATCCAGTCCAACCAATCACCTATCCCTTCTGATTAAGTAAACCATGGCACTAAGTGTCTCATCCAGCCTCCTCTTCAACACTTCCACAACCTCCCTGGGTAGCCCATTCCAATATCAATCACTCTTGCTGTGAAAAACTTCTTCTTGACATCCAGTCTAAACCTGCCCTGGCACAGCTTGAGATTGTGTCCTCTTGTTCTGTCCCTGGGTGCTTGGGAGAAGAGACCAATTCCCTAAGAGAAGATGCTGAATTGTTTGCCAGGTCCTCATTCATATTGTGAAAGTGAATTTCAAAAGCAAAATTCACTACCCTTTCTTTAAAGTGTTGCTGTTTCTGGAGCCTAAGCATCTGCAGGATATTTAAATGAAGACCTGCCCCTCTCCACCCACCTCACTCAGTGCTGACCTCATGGCAAAGGACCTTTGAGCAGAAAAGTCAATGTTCTGCACACAGATGCCCAGCACGACCATACCAACAACAGGCCAAAATAGTCCTCAGCTATTTTTTGCCAGACAAGCAGCACACTTCACAGAGCACATGGGGATTTTAGTATTAATTCATTAGACTCACCTAAATTTGAGACTCAGGAATAATGATTTCCTACAACTCTTCCTCCTTCCCCTTAGTCCCATCATTTAGGGCAAGCAGGGCATCCCATTGTGGTTAACATTCCTGAATCAGGTACTGCATGGAATAAATGCCAGAATGCAATTGTGGATGGTGAACCTTTAGACATCTAGCAGGGAAAAAAACAACCAGAAGATAAGCTTGTTTCCCTTCATCAAAATAAAATAAACCATAAAAGATCTACTGTGCCAGATGGCTCATGGCAGACACTTGACCCTAACAAATTGAATTACAAAGACAACAGCTGAATGCTTCAGAGCTGTGTGTTGCAAATGGAAGGTGGTGGCCACTGGATCTTCCTGCTACTGGACTAGAGTTGTTTAACAACTAAAAGGCAAGTTAAAGATCCTCTATTTCATTATCACCTTTGTGCATTTTTCCAAACAACAGTAAAGTGCAAACATTTTACTGCAGATTGGCTAAAGAGCGAACCTGAGGAGAGGGACATGGGGGTGCTGGGTGGATGAGAAGCTCCACATGAGCCATCACTGTGCATTTAGAATCCAGAAAGCCAAGCAGAGCCTGGGATGTATCAGGAGAACCATGGCCAGCGGGGCAAGGGAGGTAATTGTTCCCCCCTACTGCGCTCTGCTGAGAGCCTACCTGGAGTACTGCATCTAGTTCTAGAACCCCTATTACAAGAGGGATGTCAAAATGCTGGAGTGTCTCCAGAGAAGGGTCACGAGGATGCTGAGAGGGCTGCGGCACCTCTGCTGTGAGGACAGACTGAAAGAGTTGGGGCTGTGCAGGCTGGAGAAGAGGAGACTCCCAGGTGACCTTCTGGTGGCCTTCCAGGATCTGAAGCGGCTACAAAAAAGCTGGGGAGGGACTTTTGAGGCTGTCAGGTAGTGCCAGGACTAGGGGGAATGGAGCAAAGCTGGAGGTGGGGAGATTCAGACTGGATGTGAGGAAGAAATTGTTCAGTGTACAAATGGTGAGAGGCTGGAATGGGTTGCCCAGGGAGGTGTTTGGGGCCACATCCCTGGAGGTGTTTTTGGCCAGGCTGGCAGAGGCTGTGGGCAGCCTGATCTAGGGTAGGGTGTCCCTGGGTATGGCAGTGGGGTTGAAACTAGATGATTCTTGTGGTCCCTTCCAAATCTGATTTAGTCTATTATTCTAATCTCCACCCATACTACCATGCAACAGCTACAGAAGGATTTTAATGTATTGCAAGTGCAAGACAACAGCTCAAAAGGCTTGTGGACCCTCTTCTACCTGCCTATGCCTGAATTGCCACAACAATTTCTAATTCTGAATATGCTGGGAAATGTCACTGCAGCTGTAGACTTGTTTTCAGGCACAGTTTTAGTGGTCAGAAGATTCAGAGTGGTAATTCTGTCCTTTTACTCTGCTCTTGTGAGACCTCACTTCAAATTTACCTCCAGTTCTGGTGTTGCCATCATAAGGAAGACAGCTGTAAAGAGTGCAGAAGAGGACCACAAAGATGATCCAAGAGCTGGAACACCTCTGCTCTGAGGTGAGGATAGGCTGAGTGAGCTGGGGTTGTTCAGCCTGGAGAAAAGACAACTCTGAGAGGCCATTCCAGCTGCCTTCCAACACCTGAAGGGATCCTACAGGAAGGCTGCTGAGGGGACTTGGCATAAGCAGCAGGACAAGGGGGAATGGCTTTAAGCAGAGGGAGCGTAGGCTTAGGCTGGATCTCAGGAAGAAGTTTTTCATTATGAGGGTAGTGGGACTGTGGAATACACTGCTGGGGAGGTTGTGGATGTCTCCTTCCTGGAGGCATCCAAGGCCAGTCTGGATAAGGCCTCGAGCAGCTGAGTCTAGCTGACAGATGTCACTGCTCATGACGGGGAGGTTGGAGTAGCTGATCTCCAAGTCCTTTCCACCCTAGGCCATTCTATGAGCTCTGTATAGAGAAATGGGTTTATTTTTACAGTCATAACAGCATAGCAAAGTGATTCATGCAGCAGTAGGTGGAAAGATTTACTCACTATAGTAAGTCAACCAACAATCCATCCAAGGAGAACAAAACCAACTGGGAAGAACTGGTTTTATACATACACATAGTGTAGTTGATGGAATACTGTGCCCAAGGCAATATTATCTTTCTCCTAAATTTGGCATCCCACCCCTCTGCCTCACTCCCTCCTCTGGTAAAAGAAGACAACTCAATGCCAACAGCTTATCTTCTGATTAAAAACATTATTAAATCAATCTATCACTTGGAGCTTTATCTTCAAAGTGGCAGATTTCCTTGATACATAATCTCATCTTTGAAGCTCCTCACCAAAGAGTTTCAAAACTTCATTAGTTGGCAGATCAACTTCTGGAGGCTTGGATCTATTTGCAAGACCTACTTCCCTCCTGTTTCTTTTCCTTCTCTCCTAAATGATAGAGAACCTTCCAAAGTGCCACAGGGAAGAAACTGTGACATTAAAGCTTTCAGCTTCTGTTATCTTGTGAGTTGTGGTCTCGCCTTAAACCCCCTTCCAGTGGTCCCTGCACCAAGATTTTAGCTTAATAATTGGAGGGATTATTGGCAGCCAAAATGAGGATTTGTGGATCTTGAGAGCAACACATTGTAATAACAACTGTCAGTCTGATTTTGATGCTCAGGCCTGTTTGCCTTTCCAGCAATATTTCAGTACTTTGATATGGTCACAGTTATGGTCGACTCGAATGCTATTTCTGAAGTCATAAAATACATTTTTCCAAAGGCCCAGCTTAAAAAAAAAAAACAAACAAACAAAAAAACACAAACAACAGCAAAAAAGAAAATAGTAACAACAACAACAACAAAAAACCCCAACATTTTCTGCTTATAAAGTTAAAAAGGCAAAAATAAGTTAAATGGAGTTGAAAGTACTTATTTCCACCCCCTCATTGCAGCAACTAGAACAACAAATAACTAAAATAGAAGCTGAGTTAATAGTCCCTTGGTCATGGCAATCATCTGAAATGCTATGGAAAGCCAGGGGAGAGCAGAGGGCTTTGTTTCTCCACCTGTGTAATGCCAACTGAGATACAAAGGAAGTCCTGAGTCACACACCGCCCCCTCCAAGGGGAATGAGATCTCTGATTCACTCCTGGTTTTCTTATGGTCACATGATTTAACACAACCATAAAACCACACAATGGTGTGGGTTGGAAGGGACCTTCAAGGTCATCTAGTTCCAACCCCCCACCATAACAGAGACACCTTAGAATAGAATAAGCCAGGTTGGAAGAGACCTCCAAGATCATCCAGTCCAACCTAGCACCCAGCCCTAGCCAATGGCACTAAGTGCCCCATCCAGGCTTTCTTGAATGCCTCCAGGGATGGGGACTCCATTACCTGCCTGAGCAGCCCATTCTAATGCCAATCACTCTCTCTGGCAAGAACTTCCTCCTAACATCCAGCCTATACCTCCCCCTGGCACAACTTGAGACTGTCCCCCCTTGTTCTGTTGCTGGTTGCCTGGGAGAAGAGACCAACCCCACCTGGCTACAGCCTGCCTTTAGGTACTTGTAGACAGCAACGAGGTCTGCCCTGAGCCTCCTCTTCTCCAGGCTGCACACTCCCAGCTCCCTCAGCTTCTTCTCACAGGGCTGTGCTCCAGGCCCCTCTCCAGCTTCATAGCCCTTCTCTGGACATGTTCCATTACCTCAACATCTCTCTTGAATTGAGCAGCCCAGACCATGGACACAGTACTCAAGATGTGGCCTGACCAGTGCCAAGTACAGACCTTGTTGTTCAAGTCCCCATCCAGCCTGGCTGTAAACACTCCCAGGATTGGAGCTTCCACACCTTCTCTGGGCAACCTGTTCCTGTGCCTCTCTGACCTTGGGATGAAGAATTTCTCCCTAATGTCTAATCTAAATCCAGCTTCTTCCACTGTCAAGCCACTACCCTTGGTCCTCTCACAACATGGCACATATGGGTCACAGAAACATCCATGGACAGAAGTGGTGTTGAAAAAGTAAAATAAAACCCCAATTTCCAGCCCAACCAGCACAAAAATGCACCAGGCTTGCAGAGAGACATACACCCCACTACACTAACAGCTTCCCTACTCTCACACTCCATCTGCTGGCTCTGCAACAGGATTTAAGGCATCACCACATTTGTGGTTTGCTTTTTAACCCCCCCAAGCTGGCAAGTGTTAAGCAAGAAGCCACACTCACCTCAGTGCTGCAGAGTCCACTGGGGAAAAATGAAAGGGTGAAATATTTATCACACTATAGTGAGCAGCAAGCACACAAGGAACAAAACTGCTCCTAAACGCCTTACAAGCATCTCAGGGTTAAAAGCATTAATGAGAGGTTAAAATGTGTTGTGCTCTCCCATCCTGCCCCTGCCTTGCTTTTGTGTTGTGTGTTAGTACTGCCAGGAGAGCCAATTAATGTGCATTTCATTTCTTGAAATGTTGAAAATTGGGTACTTCCAGCATATGAACTCTAAACATCCCTTATTGTTTGAGTGCTTTTTTTTAAACGCAGAATTGTGTACATTAAAAACACATTTCCGCATGGAAGCCACTTAGGTTTCAGCTGCCTTTGGAAAAGCAAGAGGAGAACCAACAAGCAGGAAGCAGTGAGCAGTGCTTGTTCCCAGGACGAAGCTGGGATCACAACGATCCAAACCTCTAGAGCTCAATAACCGCTTTGTGAGCCTGGGTCTGTTGCTCGCTCCCAGGAATGAGCTATGGTATAGAATATTCCACAGAGGCAAGCAGCAGACACCTCCCCTCAGCCTCTCCCTCAAGAGGCTGCTCAATGCTTAACAAGAACCCACATGTAGCATTACCCTTCCCAGTTTCCTCCCACCAACTGGGCTTTTCACAGGCGTATAAAGCGACATCTGGAAGCCATCAGCTCATCGCACCCTCTAGAAACCAGCAGAAGCAGTAATAATATGGTAATAGAGGTGGAGTTTTATGAAAGATGCCACTTAACTGAAGCCTAGAAGACACCATGCAATTTAAATAAATTGCCTTCAGCAGGGCACCCAGTGCCCAGCCCATTTCTTTGCACGCTGTGGGCCAGATTTTCAGTGCAAGTGAAATGCTGACTTAGGGAAAAACAGAGCCAGGTTTGCACTATCCTCTGTGGTCACATTTTTAGGAGCCATCTTGGAGACCCCCCGTTAAATTGAGGGTGTTGAAATGAAGCTGCATAAGCAAAGAAGCTGTTAACATATCCCATAGCAGCTTATTTTGCCTCCCTACCTCCGCAGTTTAAGTGAGCTGCAAAAGAGGAATCTCAATCCCCTGGAGACAGACACATGTTCACAAGACACCTCAGACAATGCTGTGTTGTGCACAGAGATGAGAACTCATTCACCTCAGTAACAGGACTTGGCAAACCAGAACCTGGGCTGAAGCAGGAGCAGTGTAGACAACAGGGCCAGGGAGGTGATTCTCCCCCTCTACTCCACCCTGGTGAGACCCTACCTGGAGTACTGCATCCAGTGCTGGAGCCCCTGGGACAAGAGGGATGTGGACATGCTCGAGCATGTCCAGAGAAGGGCCACAAAGATGCTGAGAGGGCTGCTGCGCCTCTGCTATGAGGACAGACTGAAAGAGTTGAGGCTGTTGAGTCTGGAGAAGAGGAGGCTCCCAGGTGACCTTCTTGTGGCCTTACAGGATCTGAAGGGGGCCTACAAAAAAGCTGGGGAATGACTTTTTAGGCTCTAAGGTAGTGACAGGACTAGGGGGAATGGAGCAGAGGTGGAGAGATTCAGACTGGATGTGAGGAGGAAGTTGTTGAACATGAGAGTGGTGAGAGCCTGGAATGGGTTGCCCAGGGAGGTGGTTGAGATCCCATCCCTGGAGGTGTTTGCAGCCAGGCTGGCTGAGGTTGTGGACAGCCTGATCTAGGGTAGGGTGTCTCTGCCCATGGCAATAGGGCTGAAACTAGGTGATTCTTTTGTTCCCTTCCAACCCTGACTGATTCTATGATTCTAAGCTGACTTCATTTTTGCTTTACTCTCTCTGTGTACCACTTTTGTCCATCCTTCAGTCCAGAAAATCTGATCTCTGCTCTGCCCTAGTGAGGCCACATCTACAGTACTGGGACAACTACTGGAGAGGGTCCAGCAGACGCTACAGAGATGTTGAGGGGCCTGGAGCATCTCTGTGAAGAGGAAAGGGTGAGAGACCTGGGGCTGTTGAGCCTGGAGGAGAGAAGCCTGGAAAGTTCTTCCCAGTGATCAGAAAGAGCTAAAGGTTAGGGTCAAGAGGATAGAGCCAGACTAGACAGCAGTGGCCAATGACAGGACAAAGGACAATGGGCCCAGGAGGTTCCTTCTGAACAGGAGGAAAATTTTATTTGTTGTGAGGGTGCAGGAGCCCTGGAGCAGGATGCCCAGAGAGGTTGGGGAGCCTCTTTCTCTGGATAGATTCCAAACCCACCTGGGCATTGTGTTCCTGGGCAAGCTGCTGTCGGTGACTCTGCTTTGGCAGGGTGGTTGGATTAGATCTCCAGAGGTCTCTGCCAACACCCACCACACTGATTCTGTGAAACTGTTAATGAGGTCCTGAGTGTCCTGTCAGTGACTCTCTTTTATAAAAGCCTTCACGTCTATGCATCATATTTCAGACAGAAATGCAGCTTGGGAAAGCCATGACAAGAGAAATAACAAACATGTTTGGATTCACTTCAAATTTCATTCAAAACCACTTTTTACTTGGAGAAGTCCTGCACACACAACAGACATTCATGTGCCACAAATCTCCACCACCACTAAGTCAGGGATTTCTGAGTTCAGCAAAACAGAATGGAGGTTTGCTGGTGGTGTCTGGGGCTTTGTTTTGCTCTTTCCTCTCTTCCCCTCCATTTCTCTCTCTTCAGAATGGGAATACACAGGCTGGTTGGGATGAAGCCTGGACAGAACTCGGGAGCCAAGAAACGTCAAACAGAGCAGCAGCCTGAATTCAGCTGGCATGAAACTAAGTGCTGGGCAGGTTCACTTCTTTGTAAGTCATCATCAGGCCCCATCATTAGCAAGAACTGCTCTTGGCACAAGCGTCTCACACCTGTATGAAAGCTGTCATCATAGTGACCAGCCTGCCCACTCACAAAAGCACATCCAAACCACCTTAGAGAAAGCCATTACATCCAACAGCAGCATCACCAAGCAGAAAGAGCATGAGGTGGAATCAAGCAGCTAGACTTCATCCTAATAAATACAAATAAAGCCCATTTCTGGATAACAAACTGCTTTTGCAGATTAAAAAAATAAATAAATCCCCCAGAATTTAAATCCATCATGAGAAAAATCCCTCTGGAAAAGAAATTCAGAGCAAAGCACTATTATGACTGCCTTTATATTCAGAACTGTATTTATGCAGACTAAGATAAGGGCAATCAATCCACATGCCTCAGGACAAAAAGCTGATCTTCTGCTGGGATCAGGATAAAGAAAATTCCTCACCATATGTGCCATGCTTAAAGGCAACAGAGGATATGCTTTGCTGGACTTGGGAAATTTCAGTGGTCACTGCTAGGTGCAAAGAGCAGATTTGTGGCACACTGGTGTGCTCCAGCAGTAAATCTCAGCCTCTCCATATTCTTGCTTCCCAACACACTGAATTTAGTGTCTGATCTTCAGATGGACCACAGCTTCACACCAAACCAAGTATCTTGGCAGCACCAGTCTAGCTTTGCCAGAATCCTGTATTCAGTCACCCACCCAAAGTTCACCAATACATTCTCCTTCCCCCTTTCATCTCCTTCCTTTTAATTACACCCCTTTCTCCTCACAGATTCTTTTTGTTCCAAGAGATCACCATTGCTGTTCTCTCTCACACAGCACACCTACTCCTCTTTTCTATTCTTTTCCAGTACTTCTGGTACTTTTCCATTTCTTTTCCAGTACCCAGTCCACAGATCCAATCCATCATCTGTTCTTCAACAAGTATCTTTCCAGTTTGGCCACATCTCTTCAGCCAGTACCTCCAAACCTTGACTTTGACAGTTCCTCAAACAGACATCTTCTGTCTGGAACACCCCTACAAATGCAACCAACCACACCTCTGCAACCAGAAGTGAACTACACTTTTCTTCCTAGAGAGCTCTACAGCTTCAGTTGAAGCATTCTCTGTGTAACCCAAGAGGTCTGGAGGTAGGTACACATGGGCCACATGGAAGTTGAGACCTGACAGAGACAAGACAATCATACCACTGACGTGCTGACAGCCACTAAATGTGCATCAAGGAACACTCCACCTCTCCTTTCAGATGTCATTTAAAGGGTAGATGTTGTCTTCCTCCTCCATCAAGATACATTTATTATTTAATCAGGTTGGCAGAGAAAGGTCATGCAAAGGGACTTAACCTGCTAGGATGTGACACAGGTGAAGCCCCTGTCTTTCACCAAGGCTACCCAGCTGTTTCCAAGCATGAATTTGGGATCAGGGATCAAAAAAGGACACTACTCTTCCCCTTAGCTGATATGTCAAAGGCTGCTGAGGTGGAATGAAAACAGTTTCAATCATCAAGCTGAGCAGACAGTGTCACTAAGATGGGCACTAGTCCCACAGGCTTTGAGAGATGCACATACTGAAACTCAGAGACAAGAGCATGCCACTCTCAACAGCTCTCCTGCCACACTCCACAGCTCCAGGGAACAGGCTCTACCACGAGAACAAGGTCTCACTGTGCTACACCAGCATTTGCCTCAGGAAATTTAGTAAGATAAGAAAGCAACCACCAGCAGAACACACACTGCAGAGGCTGATCTTATTCTAACTGAGAACTCCTGACAGAATGCATCAACACAGAACACAACAAACCCAGGTAAGGTTTTCCTGCACAGCTAATATGCTGCAAGAAATATTCACAGAATATTAGGGGCTGGAAGGGACCTCAAAGAATCATCCAGTCCAACCCCTCTGCCAGAGCAGGATCACTTAGAGCAGATCACTCAGGAAAACATCCAGGAGGGGCTTGAATAACTCCAGAGAGGGAGACTCTCACAGAGGAATGCATTCAGGCAGGTTTTGAATATCTCCAGAGAAGGAAATAACCATCAAAAGTGGACAATCCTGTACCTATTCCCCTCATTATCTATCTACTTTTGAAGTCACAGAGGATAATTTATCTAAGAGTTCAAATTTAACTAATATTAATAGGGTAATGAATGTATGTTTCAGGACAAGGCTTAGAGTAACTCCAAGGCAAATTAGGCTGTGACTCAGTGATTCTAATAATACCTACACATCAGTTTTAAAGAAGTCTCTTTGAAATTGCTTGATAGGCCAATTGTGTAGTGCTTTGACTCACAGATCAGATTTTGTTAATGAGTTTCTTCTGATAAGTCTGAAAAAAAAAAAAAGGGCATCAGCATAGCACCACTGAAACTTCATTTTCCCACAGCAAGATGTGAATGTTGCCTATTTACAGGAGCTATCACCTTCAACCAAAAAAAAAAAACAGAGAAGTCTTTCTGGACCTGTGGTAACAACTCATACTAACTCAGCACACAAAGTAGCCTCCTGGTCGTTCAATTAGTGCACTTCACAAAGGACACAGCTACCTCCTTTCTCTGGCATTTGTAACAGCTCAAAACATGGCTATAAAATGCTAAAACATTGACTTAAAACCAACAAAAAGGAAAAAAAATATAAGGAACATCTTCAGGTCGTTTCTAGACTTTCTAGCATTTCAAGGCAACAGAAGGACCTTTTAATAACAAGTAAAGGAAAAAAAGGTTTCCAGCTACTTTGCAATACCATATCAAACTCTGCGTGTACAGATGATTTGCATTTATATCAGCTACTTTATCCTGACTGTTTTTAAAAGGAATATTGAATTCAGCCAGAGCATTCCAGACTAACTTTTATTTCCCTAGGCCAAGCACAAAAATTGAGTATTGATTCTGACAACTGCTCCTTTCTCCAGGAGCTAAATCACATCCTCCTGCTGAATAACCTCCTCTCTGGCAGCTTATCTGAAGAGATAAGTTACACGTGGGTCCATGGGAATTGTTTCCCATCAGACAAACCTCCTATTACCATAAACTCATTCTATGACAAATCATTGCCACACTTTTTTTTTTGGGGGGGGGAGGAGGGAGGTGGAGATTATGGAGTCTCTCAGGCCACCTTCTCCCCTTTCACTCCTTTCCAAGCAATTCTCCTGTCAACTGGAAAGCTTCCTGCTTCCAAGCCTCACAAAACCCTCCTCATTTTAGGAGTCAACTATTGTTATCAGCCAAAAAAGGCAGAGAACCTAATGCCTGTGATAGCTTTTCCAGATAGTGTTTTAGCCAAGTCTAAATATTGAAAAGAATTTTCTCTCTGTCCCTTTAATGTCCATTTCAGTGTTACTTTTTTGGCTGCGACTGGAGATAAAGCAGCAGGGGAATAGTAAATAAGCACACACGAAAAACAAGACCCAAGCTGCCCAAACTGCAGTGTTCCAGAGCACACACTTTAGGCTGAAGCCCATGAAACAAGGATTTTAAAGAGCTCTGTTTAGCTATCAAGGATGGCTGGTAAAAAACTTGCCCACACTCAGAAGACCACTACTGAACTTCCAGGCTCTACTGGGAACTGCATTCAGACTTACTGTTCTGATCCTGTTACTGTAGAATGGGCTGGGCTGAAGAGAACCTCTGAAGGTCATCCAAGTCCAACCCACTCTGCAGTCAGCAGGGACATGCTCAACTAGATCAGGCGGCCCAGAGCCCTCTTGAACCTTACTTGGAATGTGTCCAGGCATAGGGCCTCAGCCATCTCCCTAGGCAATGTGTTCCAGTGTTCCACCACCTTCCAACCTATTATCTCATCCAACCTACTATTTTGGGGTTAAAAACAGCTCTTTTATGTCTTCCTTTAACCACCTCTCAAACCCTGTGTCCAGTCTTAACCTTTACCAGGGTTTCCTTCTTCCCCATTTCCTGCTGACCATCTCTTCCCTCTGACTGAGGGAACTGGCTTATGCCTCCAAGTCATTTAAGCTTCTCCTGTCCCAAGTCATGACCTTTCACAGTCTATGAAAAACAAAACCAATCCACAACCACCACAAAAAAAAACAAAACATCCATTTACAGAGCAGGTTTGCCATATTTTCTGGCAGTTGGCTTTTCCCAGAACAAAACAAGCTGAGACTTCATTTTCAGTATCATTTCTAAGGATCAAATACAAAGGAAGCCCTGTAGCAAACCAAGTGGGATAACAGATGCCTGGGAACATGCTGCTTAGAGAAATTTAGAACAAATATTACCCAGCTTAATAAAACTTCTCTGTGCTCATTTAAAGGAAGACCTTTCTTAATTACCTTTTAATGGGGTTTACATAATGAAAAACCTTTTAAAGGCCACCTAGACAAGTTCCATTCACTGGTCAAAAATCTGAAAATCATGAATGATCTTGATCAGAGCTGTGCCACGGTGCAATGGCCTTCTAAGCTCATGCTGAGCACTTCTGGTCATGCTTTTGCTCTGATGTAAGGCTGATAGTCCAAAGAAACTCACAGAAGACAGCTGCAGGTCTGTAAATAAACTGCTGTTGCTGGATTTGAAGTGCAAGAACAGCATGGTCCTTCCCAAGCCCTCTTCTAATTAAGAGGTGAAAATAATCAAGCAGTCTCACTGCACAGTGTGCCTAAACTGAAGGCTTTTCCAGCAGTTAGTCAGACTGCCCAGCACAAAAGTACACAGCAGCTACATGAAAAGAGAAGATCCTTACTCTGCTCTTCTGAGGCTCCCTTCAAATACTGCATCCACTTCTGGTGTTCCCATCCTAAGGGGACACAGAGCTGTTAGGCTGAGTCCAGAGGAGGGCCACAAAGGGCTGGAGCACCTCTGCTATGAGGACTGGCTGAAGGAGCTGGGGCTATTCAGATTGGAGAAGACTGCAGAGGGACCTTCCAGCTGCCTTCCAGCCCCTAAAGGGATCCTGCAGAGGGTCTTTTGGCAAGGCTGTCTAGCAACAGGACAAGGGGGAATGGTTGTTAAGATGAGGAAGAGTGGGTCTAGGGTGGATCTTAGGAAGAAGCTCTTCAGTACAAGGGTGGCAAGACCCTAAATTAGGCTGCCCAGGGTGATTGTAGATGATTTCCACCTGGAGGTATTCAAGGCCAGGTGGGATGAGGCCTCAAACAGCTGAGTCTAGTTAAGAGATGCATTCCTGCCCATGGGTGGTGGGGTGTGAGAGGGTGGAGTAGGTCCCTTCTAACATAAACCATTCTGTGACTCCATGCTCATTTAGCAGAAGGGACCTTGACTTCACTGTTGGAAGGCTGCACACACCTGCTTATGGTTACACTGATTCCATGCAATTTTTTCTCCATTCAAAGAGGCATCACTTCTGCAGTCTATCCTTATTAGTGGGTCTGTTAAAAACAGTACCTACAGACCAGCAAGCCAGGGCTACTGCAGTCATCTCTGACTGCCTTCAAATGTGCAGGAGTTCAGTAGCTCCATCCTGCCCAGAAAAAGTGGTGACAGTGCAAAGAACCAAGAGATTCACTAGAAGGAAGCAGCAACACTCATCTCTCAACTATTAAATCCTCCCTCAATTTTCACTGATGTCATTTGTCAGCTCCTCGAGGATGCAACACTGTTTTCTTGGGTTAGCACATCGCTGGAAATCTTTACCACAGAAGGTTTTGTGTAATTATCCTCAAAAGAGGACATTTTGAAGGCATTCCACGACATATGGAAATTGAAATAATGAGCTGCATTCTCTTGTCTGTCATTTCAATTGGCATCTGGTGGAAGGTACACATCTTTATATACTAAGCAAGTGCCTCACTTCCTTCAAGCCTATGCCCAGATTGAGATCATTGCAATTTTTCCCACCCAGTTTTTCCCCACAAGAGAAAAATGCCATCACCATCAATCTCAACAAGCTCTGCATGACACCACCATTAATAGAATGACCTTCTCCAGTTAGATTGTGATTAGTAAATTAGGATGGGAACCAGTGAGTGACTCAGCTTAGCCAATGTGAACACATTACCCATCCCATCCTTCATCATGTCACTCAATACCTCCACCGAGCAAGAAATCTCAGCCATTTGGGACCCAGCACAAGGCATCATTAAGCATAAAGTCAACATCCACGGGTTTTTTTTCACCCACACATTAAATTAAAACAAGCTTTCTGGACAAACAATGCACAGAAGTCTGCAAGTTTGGCTGCTAGAGAACCTGCTTGCAAAGCCACAATGCACAAACAGCACAACACACTTTATTTCCAGGCTGCAGTTATCTCTGCTGAGGGCTAGAGAATTTCAACACACTAATGAAGAAGCAAACACCAAGAGCTGAGCAGCAGAGCATGTGCCAATATCCCAAACAGGCCAGGACAAAACCTACATCACTCCACTCTAGCCACCCGTAGAAGACCTCCTAAGTGTCTGCCTTCTGCCAAGGGGCAGACGCTGAATACTCCAAACAACTTCAGGACAGATTCTCACGCTCACATTTAAGTCTTTTAGCCAACAATTCTTCTCAAAGAGACACTAAACGTTCACCGTTTTACAGCCCATTCTTTACCTATAGCTCACATCAAGGCTAACTGCCGGCAGTTGCTCTGTGACCCAACGATCCCTTCCCAGCAAAGAAAGGGGATAGGGAAAAGCCCCCTAAGTTAAAATGAAAATTAATTTAATGAAACAACAAAGCAATCCAAATCTCAGCATCAGGTATAAAAAGTTATACTCAGCACTCACCGTAAACAGGAAAGCAGTCCACAGGAGCAGGGAGAAGAGCAGGAAGAACCTCCCCAAAAACAGGAGGCTCCTCTCTCCTCCACTTTTATACTGAGTGTGCCGCCCACGGTTTGGCACCTGGAGCCAATTGGAGTCAGCTGTTCTCACTTACTCCAAACTGCTAATGGCCTGCAGACTACACCTGGCCTGAGATTCTGCCCCAGCAAAAGCATGTTGCCTGCACGGCAAAGGACATGTAATAAAGATGTCCCCTTACCCTGTTCCTGCCAGCCATCCTGCTGTGGCAAGGGAAAGAGGATGCTCCTGGGGATGTTCATGCTGTGACAGTGGGTGAGGAGTGCTAACGTTGCACTCCTTAAGCCCAGCCCAAGATGGCATTTAGCTGTTCTGTGCATTCCTCAGGCTTCAGACTTAATGTTTCACAGGGTCACAGGATGTCAGGGGTTGGAAGCGACCTAAACAGATCATCAAGTCCAGGCCCCCTGACAGAGCAGGACCATACTGTTTGGTTAGAAAGAGTAAGCAGAAGCAGAATGCTTTTGTATGAGCTTTCCACTTGCTGTAAACCACTAACTCGTGAATGGGGAAATAAGGTTGCAGAAAAAAGGAGAGCAGCCTTTTAGTCTCCCTCCTTTGTTTCCACCATGCTTAAAGGAGCTTGCAAAACTGATACAAATGCAATGCTTGGGAAGACAATTGTGTGGTGGAAGACACTTGCCAGGTAGAATACTGCTTTTTTCATCCCCTTGCAAGGCGTAGAGCTTAATTTCCCTTCATGGCTGGAGAGGTGAGCACAAGCCAACCTCATGACATTCAAACAAGACCAAGTGCAAGGTCCTGCAGTCGGGTCAAGGAATGTGGCAGGGGGTTGGACTCGATGATCTCCTTGGTTCCCTTCCAACCCCTAATATCCTGTGAGC
Organism: Psilopogon haemacephalus; assembly: GCA_013396835.1. Classification (NCBI taxonomy): domain Eukaryota; kingdom Metazoa; phylum Chordata; class Aves; order Piciformes; family Megalaimidae; genus Psilopogon; species Psilopogon haemacephalus. The sequence goes on along the minus strand of VWZI01006230.1, from coordinate 261,945 downwards.
CTGTGAACCCAAGTATCTGTGCTGTATCACAAAGCAGCAGCAGAAACCCTACCTGCACATTTCGTTCTCGTTGTGAGCGGTGGTCCAGGGGGTCCTGTGCCTCCTTCTCCAGGGCGAGTGAGCAGCACTCTGATCTCATACTCCACATCAGGATCCAAATGCCACAGCTTGTAGTTGGGGGAGTCCACAATGTGTGTCTCTGCCCAGTTCCCAGTGGTCGTCCTGTACTCCACCTCCTTCAGTATGATGGGACCATCTCCTATGATGGAGTTGGCATTGGGTTTGATCCAGAGGTAGGTGGCTCCGACAGCCAGCAGCTCAGGAGGGGCAATAGGAGTTGGGGGTTCTGCAGGCAGAAAAGAAATCATGAGAAGCCTGAGATAATTTTGTCAAAAGGATATGACCTGTATCCCGCATTGGTAAAGCAAGGCTGTCCCAAAACCTTTGGTAACACAGGCACAGTTTCTCCTGTCATTTATCAAATCTTTGGTAAGAATTTACTCATTTACTGAAAAAGAATTCATCCCTGCAGAGAAGGACTTGGGGATCCTGGTGGATGAGAAGCAATGGGCCAGCAATGGGCACCTGCAGTCCTGAAGGCCAATGGCATCCTGGGCTGCATCAAAGTCAGCATGCCCAGCAGGACCGGAGAGGTGATTCTGCCACTCTGCTCTGGTGATACTTCATCTGAAGTACTGTGTCCAGCTTTGGGGCCCCCAACACCAGAGAGACATGGACCTGCTGGAGTGGGTCCAGAGGTGGCAATGCAGATGGTCAGAAGGTTAGAGAACTCCTGTGAAACCAGGCTGAAGGAATTTGGACTGTTCAGCCTGGAAAGGAAAAGGTTCCAGAGATACTTAACTTCATTATTTTACTTATTTATATATATAGTGGCTGCAGGGGAATTGGACAAGAGGACCTCTGAAGGTCTCTTCTGACCCAATCCAATCTTTCAATCTAGTCTATTTTTTTTTGCACTAAAGATTCAGCCTCCTCACCCTGGGGATAGCATTACCAGAGATCAGTAAATATACAGCAACCACAAAGCAACTTCTGTTTAAAATAAAGCACAGGAGTCACTTAAAAGATCAGAAAGTTTCTATTTATTCCCTCCTTGAGGCATGTGAGCAGTAGCATTTAATATTGGTGGGTGAGAGGGGAAAAAAATGTGAAATAACAAGCACTCTTGGTCATGATTAGTGGGGCTCAGCCAAGGGGTCGTGCTTAACAGGACACAATTAGCAGTGAGTGGAAAACTCAAATCACTTGCTCACCTTGTGATCTCATCAACCAAAGTAAGAGTTAAAACCAGGATATATATATATATATATAAAATCACAGCACTGTCTGTGTGTCTAAGAAAACAGCAGCAAATGTGAACACCAGGGGTCTGCCCGTAGCCAGTGACAAGCAGTCAGGACATCACTAGAACTGACTAACTGGGGCTTACGGTAGCTCAGAACTAAGAAAAAAAAAACTCCAAAGCAGCAATGAATCACCACCCCCTGTCATATGGATTGCAAAGTTTGCTTAACTTCAGGAGCAAAGGCACTCATGCAAAGTCTGCATGAGCTGTGAAGAGTGCCTAGAGATGTCTGAACAGCATCATGAGGAGGCAGGAACCTGGCTGCTGCATACCACCTCTGTGATAAAAAGCAAAGCAACCCAATAAAAGACATCTCAGCAGCTCTCTTTGATGAAAGCTGCACACACATAAAAAACCCCAAATCTACAGGGCTCTGGCTGCCTGCCTTATTTTTCATTTTCCCCCCTCTGTGTCAGTGTATAAATAAAACTTGTGTGTTGGAGACTCCACGCCTAGTGTGTGCCTTGTGGTCTGAAAGCCTGAGCTGAACTGTGCAAGGTTCTAAGCAGTTTTATTTAATCTCGCCAAGTTTGGCCTCTGTCACAGTCTAATGTGGTTTGCCCTCAGCCCAGAGGGCACAAACTTTATTCTCTTGGGAAAATAGAGTGACAGAAAGGATAAAGAGAGCTATAAATGTTAATGCATGATGTTAACTCTAGAGTTCTGTGGGAGATAGGCTCAACACCTCTTCAAAGGTGGATCCCTCACAGAACCCTGGGACCTGGAAGAAGCCAGGGCCCACAGAAATGTGGGAGAAAGGAGCTTGAGTGCTACACAATGGGAGGAAGATGAGACTTTCCCCTCTGAGGGTTGCAGGTTAAAAAGTGAGGATAAGTGAAGATGCACATAGAATAGAATAGAATAGAATAGAATAGAATAGAATAGAATAGAATAGAATAGGAGTGGAATGGAATAGAATAGAATAGAATAGAATAGAATAGAATAGAATAGAATAGAATAGAATAGAATAGAATAGAATAGAATAGAATAGAATAGAATAGAATAGAGCAGAGCCAGATTGGAAGAGACCTCCAAGATCATCCAGTCCAACCTTCACCCAGTCCTATCCAAATGCACTAAGTGCTCCATCCAGGCTTTGCTTGAACACCTCCAGGGATGTGGACTCCACCACCTCCCTGGACAGCCCATTCCAATGCCAATCACTCTCTCTGTCAAGAACTTCTTCCTAACATCCAGCCTATACCTCCCCTGGCACAACTTGAGGCTGTGTCCCCTCTTTTTGTTGCTGGTTGCCTGGGAGAATAAGCTACTGTCCTATGAAATGATCAACTTAAATCTTACTTGCTTTTATGTCCTCTGGCTAACTAATTACAATGAGTTTCCCAAAGACTGACTGCAGAGTTGTGCCCTGTGCCAGTGGAAGCAAAGCAGCCTGGATTGTAACTACAGCAGGTATGCAACAGGATAAAAACCTGTGTCACAAGAATATTTGTTTTTTCGCTCTGATTTTACTCTTTTCCCCTCAGTCCTTCCAGGATCTCTTCCTGGTGTAAAATGTCAGACTGATTATGTTTTGCCTCTGGAAGGTTATGTCTCCAAAAAATTAGTTCTCAGGAAATGGCTGCAGATACATTTTCATTTAAAAAAATCAAATTGTTGTAAATCATAAATAGTTTACTACTGTTTTTTTTTTTTTCTCTTGTTGCAAGATAGATAAAAGTTAGACTTAGTGATCTTTATTCCCAAAGCAAAAATGACATCTTACAAGTCACATCAGAGCTGAACACAAGACAAATGAAATATTAAACTCCTTTCTCCTAGGCTGTACATTTCAACAGCAACGTGATCCAGGTTACTTGGGGATTTGATTGCAAGGTAGAAGAGATTTATGGGACTCAGCTTAATTAATAGACCAGTTTGTCCTGCTAAACAGGCATGAAAGTCTCATCTAGCAAGTTTAGAACCTACTCCTGCCAAATTGATTTAATTAAGATGACAGCCAGCATTACTGTCTTCTATATTTTAGGTCAAATCTCAACCCCCCAAAAAAGGTGATGGTGTGACTTTGTTTAAAGAGAGAGTGGAATAAGACAGAACTCTAAAATTACTTTCAAAGTAATTAAAGAGAAACCTCACACAGAGGATTGGATAAAAATACAGAATATAAAGCAAAGATTTTTAAAGGGACAGTGGAAGAAGACAGAGCTTTAACATTTCTTTCAAAATAATTAAAGAAAAGGCTCAGGATTGGAGAGAAATATAGAATATATGCAAAGGTTAAGCAGAAAGTGCTACTAAGAACTACAAATCACAATCCAAAAGAGTGCAGAAGCATATGAAATGCAAACAGGATCCCATCAAGCCCAAATGCTCTCCAAACCTCCCTCCAAACAAACCACTTCTCCTGCCTGGGATTCACCATAAGCCCCAGATCTCTTTCTTCACCCCCCACCACCCCAGAGAAGGCTCCCAGGTGACTTTCTTGTGGCCTTCCAGGATCTGAAGGGGGCTACAGAAAAGCTGGGGAGGGACTTTTTAGGCTTTCAGATAGCGACAGGACTAGGGGGAATGGAGCAAAGCTGGAGGTGGAGAGATTCAGGCGGGATGTGAGGAGGAAGTTGTTGAGCACGAGAGTGGTGAGAGCCTGGAATGGGTTGCCCAGGGAGGTGTTTGGGGCCACATCCCTGGAGGTGTTTCCAGCCAGGCTGGCAGAGGCTGTGGGCAGCCTGATGTAGGGTAGGGTGTCCCTGGGCATGGCAGGGGGGTAGGAACTAGATAATCCTTGTGGTCTCTTCTAACCCTGACAGATTTTATGATACTCTGAATCCCAAACTCAGGATGGACAGAAGAATGTGGGTCCTGGATGCTCACTTGCAATGAAACAAAAGACCTGTGCAGTACAAGCTCAGCAAAAGGGAGTTATTGAACACAAATAGATTTAATTGTAGGTACAGATGTGTAGACATGGGAATCTGGGCTGTGCCTTTCTACTGCCGTGAGAAGAGGAAGCACAGCTGTGGTCTACAGCTGAGAAAGCTGAACACTTCCAGGGCTTCACAATGACAGAAAGCTCAGTAGTGCAAAGAGTGTGAGAAAAAAACTAACCCAAAGGACCAAACCAGGCCAAATACCATATCACTAAGAGGATTGTCCAAATGCTCCATGATCTGTGACAGGCTTGGTGCTGTGAATATGATATTTTCCAACTGCTCTGAAGAAACATGTGTTTTACTCTTTGGCAATGGTCTCTGAGGGGTTGTACTACTGGAAAAAGATGTGCTTTTCTAAGCAAGGTAATTCCAGGCAATTGCTAGATGATGGAAGAAAACTGGGCTTCAGAAACCCTTCAGATACAACTGGGAAGACTGAAAAATTAGAGGATATTTCCCCCAACAACTGTTATCATTGTTTCCTGTGAAACAACTCTCAAGAAAGAGGCACTGTAGAAGATGGAATCTTAAAACAGCTGGAGAAACCTCTTCAACTATGGATTTTATATGAGTAAAAGTAATTTTAGACTCATAGAATTCATCACGGATGGAAGGGACCACAAAGATCATCCAGTCCCAACCCCCCTGCCATGGGCAGGGACACCCTACCCTAGATCACACTGCCCACAGGTGCAGCTCCACCAGTGGAAAGTACAATGGGACAATCACCTTTCTAGTCATAGAATCATAGAATGGTTTAGGTTGGAAGGACCTCAAAGCTCAGCCAGTTCCAACCCCCCTGTGCCATAGGCAGGGACACCTCCCACTAGAACAGGTTGCTCAAGGACTCATCCAACCTGGCCTTGAACACCTCCAGGGAGGGAGCAGCCACAACCTCCTGCTACATTTCTGGTTTTATTCTTTGTGGTTGAAGAGGTAGGGATGGGAGCTGCTATTAAAAGACATTTGCCTGACAATCATAGAATGGTTTAGGTTGGAAGACACCTCAAAGATCATCCAGTTACAACCCCCTTGTGCCATAGGCAGGGACACCTCCCACTAGAACAGGTCACTCAAGGCCTCATCCAACCTGGCCGTGAACACCTCCTGGGAGGGAGCAGCTACAACCTCCCTGGGCAAGCAGGATCTGTGTTTTCCAACATGGTACTGTTTATTGCCTCACTAATGGGAATTCTGAAGCTTTTGTCACAGCATTCCAAACAAGCAGCTGTGGCCAGCACTTGCCAAATGAGTGAGGATGAGCCTGGGAGGCAAGGAAGACAAATTTCAAGCTTCTCAGAACCTTTGTAAGCAAAAACTGCAGAGCAAACCATGTTTGTACAGCTTTCTACACAACAGCCACAGAGTGTTACTATTTAAAAGCTGCTGAGAGCACAGGTACTTCAATGGGCATTGAAGAAGGCAAGCCCAGCTGTTCTAAGAAAAAAGTGGAATATGTCAAAATGTCTTTGCACTGATTTTTTTTTTTTTTTTTTTGCCCTTCACCCTTTGGGCAGGTTTTTTTTTTTTTTT
>VWZI01006230.1:177894-255767 GCA_013396835.1 Psilopogon haemacephalus | reverse complement strand
TTTTTTTTTTTTCCCCTTTTCTGTCTAAGAGAGAGACATTTAGAACTGTCTCACAGAATGGAACAGGCTGACAGCAGTGGCACATGTCAGCTGTGTTGGAAGAGTGTGCCAGCGGCATTAATGAAGTGGTTCATTAATTCACCTGGATGGGTAAATTGCCCCAGTGAGTGATACAGTCTGTCTGCTCCCAAAGAAAAGCAGCCCAAACCAGCACTGAAATCAACAAGTTTGAATATTTATTTAAAGGCAAAATCCAGAAATGTGAGAGAAGAGGAAGGTTTAGGATTCCAACAGCCTATAGAGCAAGGGGCAATGATTTCACAGATCTATGAATTTTGCAGGTGCAAAAGCTTTTACTGTTGGTTTTACATCTCCATTATGAAGCAGAGCAGTCCCAACAGGCAAATATCACCCTTAGAATCATAGAATCCTAGAATCAGTCAGGGTTGGAAGGGACCACAAGGATCAGCCAGTTCCAACCCCCCTGCCATGCCCAGGGACACCCTACCCTACATCAGGCTGCTCACAGCCTCAGCCAGCCTGGCTGCAAACACCTCCAGGGATATATGCCCAACCACCTCCCTTGGGCAACCCATTCCAGGCTCTCACTACTCTCATGCTGAACATCTTCCTCCTCACCTCCAGACTCAGTCTCCCCACCTCCAGCTTTGCTCCATTCCTCCTTCTCCTGTTACTATCTGAGAGCCTAAGAAGTCCCTCCCCACCTTTCTCGTAGGCCCCCTACAGGTGATGTTATCCCTCTGTGAGCATCCCTACACCATGTGATGCAGCCCTGTGGTTACGCAGGTCCCTGCTGAGACCAACACCACATTCATCCTAGAGAACCATTAGTTACAGGATGCTTATGTCTTTCATAACCAAAGACTGACAGCCAAAAAGGGATGTTTACCTTTAGAGATTGTGGCATGTGGGTTATTTACCTAAAGAGCCAGGACATTAGAGCAGTAAGTAGAGGACTGCTATATTGTCCCATGGATTAGCAAATTTAATAGCAGTGCTTCCCATCTGATGCTTCTTCCCAAGACAGAATTTATTAACACAGTGATAAGTAACTTTAGTACTTTATGACACAGAACACTCCTTTCCCACATGTCATGCATTTTTTTTCTTCTCTGATTTCCCTTAAGAGAAAATGCTTCTGTTTAGAAAGGACTCATCCTATGCTTTATGCACAAGAAGTTAGGGAGAAATTAAAAAAAGAAAAAAAAATCCACAATAATGAGTCCAGTTTTGGAGCCCCTAATACAAGAGGGATGTGGACATGCTGCAGTGTGTCCAGAGAAGGGCCACAAGGATGCTCAGAGGGCTGCAGCACCTCTGCTGTGAGCATAGACTGAAAGAGTTGGGTCTGTGCAAGCTGGAGAAGAGGAGGCTCCCAGGTGACCTTCTTGTGGCTTTCCAGTATCTGAAGTGGGCTACAAAAAAGCTGGGGAGGGACTTTTTTGGCTATCAGGGAGTGCCAGGACTAGGGGGAATGGAGCAAAGCTGGAGGTGGGGAGATTCAGATTGGAGGTGAGGAGGAAGTTGTTGAGCATGAGAGTGGTGAGAACCTGGAATGGGTTGCCCAGGGAGGTGGTTGGGCATATATCCCTGGAGGTGTTTGCAGCCAGGCTGGCTGAGGCTGTGGGCAGCCTGGTGTAGGGTAGGGTGTCCCAGGGCATGGCAGGGGGGTTGGAACTGGCTGATCCTTGTGGTCTCTTCCTACCCTGAGTGATTCTATGATTCTATGTGAAAAAACTGAGCAAAGTATTCAAAGAATCAGCATAACAGCAACAAAAACCAAGAGGTGAGCAGATCCCAGGGGAGGGCAATTTGTGGAGCAAGAGACCCAGGATGAGGCAGCAGCTTGTCCTCTGACATTTCCCAAGCCCCAGAATTCAATGGCTACAGACTGTTCCCCTTTCCATCTCAAACAGTGTAGGTGTAACACTTAGATACAAAGAGAGAATTTGCTGCAGGTTGATGAAAGTGACAAATGCATATCCTCTGGGTTTCTCCCTTTAGAAGCAGTGCAAATGCTCCTTATGTTCTAAATTAAGCAGCTAGGCTGTCTAGGTTTAAAGAAAAGAACACAGCAATGCTTGCAGGAGTTACTACAGAGCAGTAGAAAGGTTTAAATAGAAGAACACAGCAATGCTTGCAGGAGATAGCACAGAGCTGTAGAAAGGTTTAAAGAACACAGCAATGCTTACAGGAGTTACTACAGAGCAGTAGAAAGGTTTAAAGAGAAGAACACAGCAATGCTTGCAGGAGATAGTACAGAGCAGTAGAAAGGTTTAAAGAACACAGCAATGCTTACAGGAGATAGTATAGAGCAGTGGAAAGGTATAAAGAGAACACAGCAATGCTTGCAGGAGTTACTACAGAGCAGTAGAAAGGTTTAAAGAGAAGAACGCAGCAATGCTTGCAGGAGTTACTACAGAGCAGTAGAAAGGTTTAAAGAGAAGAACACAGCAATGCTTACAGGAGATAGTACAGAGCAGTAGAAAGGTTTAAAGAACACAGCAATGCTTACAGGAGATAGTACAGAGCAGTAGAAAGGTTTAAAGAACACAGCAATGCTTACAGAAGTTACTACAGAGCAGTAGAAAGGTTTAAAGAGAAGTACACAGCAATGCTTACAGGGGTTAGAACAGAGCAGTAGAAAGATTTAAAAGGAGTAACACAGCAATGTTTACAGGAGTTAGTACAGAGGAGTAGAAAGTTTTAAAGAGAAGAACACAGCAATGCTTGCAGGAGTTGCTACAGAGCAGTAGAAAACCTTTTAACCGCTTCCTAAAAGCACTGCAGTCACCATGTAAGACAGTTGGGACAAACTGGCTGAAGGAAGTTCACCTGTCCTAGTGGCACCTTATCAAACAAAAACTTGCAAGGTCACACTGAGACTAGAAAGTGCCTGCTCAGGCCCTTTGCCTCCTACCAACTCTTCTAACTGTGCTATAGGATGAAGGAGAGGGGCACAGATACCAACTGGGAATTACAGCAGCACACTATTTCATTAGCATTTCACTCCATTTGTGTCTCAGAAGCTTAGCCTGAATCCCACCAGAGCCTCAGAGAATGCTTTCATTCTCTAATAAAGAAGAAAATATCATTGGATTAGTTGAACAGTATCTCATTTCCCAGCCTAAATTAAGTGAATTAGATGGAAGACTCTCTGCTCTAATTGTAAAGCTGATTACAGGAACCCACATAGATTAGAACTGAATGCTTCTCTTTGACTCATCATTTATACTGTAAAAGAGGGATAAAAAGGTGGCTACAGACTCTACCAGGGCTCTTTAATGGCTCAGGGCTGATAAATGACAAAGCACACCCCTAAGTCTTGTGCACTGACAACAGTGCACAGTCAGCCCTACAGGTAACCTCTGCAAGTGGCAAATTCCCCAGGGATGAGAATCATGGACAATTATGGGAATCATGGACAATTAACTCTTCTTTTTTTTTAAGTACCTGTAATTTTCTGATTTTTTCAACTGCAAAATGGCTACCAAATGACATAAAAAAACCCAAAAAACCAAAAGCAGGAGTTTGCTGTCTGTTGCTGATGGCATGGCACCTCTGTGGAATGGCATTCTCTTCACAGAGGTCCTTCAGGAACCATGAGAGACCCAAAGACTTGTCTGGATTAAGAAGTTAGGCATTCAGAAGCTGGTTATAAATACTCCTTTACTCTGTCCAAGCCTTTACTGGTGGTCTTAGGTTCCCTTCATATTTAATGGAAAGAAATGGGCTCACTTTAATGTACATGTACAAGGCAGGTAAAATTAACTGCTCCCTGATCTTTCTCCTCTCTTGGCTGGTATTAAAGTTCAGGTGAAACCTACTTTACCTCCTCCTTTGTATTTTCTCAGCACCCGACCTTCAATGTGAAGTACAGGGAGGTGTCAGGCTGGTTGGTCTAAGGTAGAAGGCACAAAGCAAGCAGTGCAAAGAGCTACTCAGCAAGAAATAATACTGAGGGCTTGTATAGTCTTTGAGTGTTCTCTGAATGCCCTCATTCAGGGCAGCAGAACTCAGGTGCTGCAGTCTAAAACCATCATGTGAGGATAAATTATGATGCTTTTCTCAGGAAAAGGTGAGCACAACTCACTTTCCTTTTACAAATGAAGCCAGAGCTTGCACTGGTGACAGTGATGCCCTTTGATTTAATAATTCAGTACTTAAAGTGCTTGTCAAAGAAGGAATTTCATTCTCTTCCTAAGACTGTTCTAAAGCTGGAGCATTTTAGCCCCTTCTGTTGAGCCTGTGTCACACAGAAAAAAAGGTTCAATTTTCATTTGACCAAACATCAGTAAAAATAAAAAGATCAGGACTCTCAACCCAGCACCTAACTGCTCCATTTTTACTCCTGCAGGAGAAGGTCCAGTAAGCTTCAGCAAACTCCTGTTCTCCAAACCTCTCCTTGATGTATTTTCCTCACAGAGCAATCGGTAATTAGTACTTGTTTTTCTACTTCCCTGATTTCTTGGAATTTGCTTTTAAGTAACAGACCCATCAGAAACATGTAGACTAACATTTCATACTGCTCTTGAAATGGCCTATGAAGAAGGTCCAGAGAAGGGCCATGAAGATTGTCAGAAGTCTGGAGCACCTATGAGGACAGACTGAGGGATTTGCATCTGCTCAGCCTTGAGAAGAGGAGGTGACAAGTGACAAGGAGACCTTATAGAGCTTTCTAGTATCTGGGAAGGACTTTTTATAAGGCCATGTGGTGACAGGACAAGGGGGAATGGATTTAAAGTGGAGCAGGGTAGATTTAGATCAGGCATTAGGAAGAAATTCTTCACTATGAGGGTGGTGAGACACTGGAACATGTTGCCCAGAGAAGTTGTGGACGCCTCACTGCTGGGAGTCTTTAAGACCAGAATGGATGAAGCTTTCAGCAACCTGGTCTAGTAGAAGATGTCCCTGCCCATAGGAGGAATCTGGGACTAGATGATCTTTAAACTCCCTTCCAACTCACACCACTCTATGAAAATCAAGTTAGGATTTAATATAAGAACACATCTGCATACAGACCACGTCTGAGCACAGTAACTACAATATCACCAAGTATGAGAACTGAGAATCATCCTTGCATCAGTGAGGGACATGAAAACATTGGAGTTTTCCAGAAACTGGTATAAACACAATGACTTCTCCACTAGAAACTGCTGCAGGTAAAAGTCATGCAAGTTGTGGTCACTTATGAGCCTCTCTGACTTTTCTCTTTCCCTCATGTAAGAAATTCTTGGGTGACCAGACAGCAGCTGGGTGCTGGGCTGCAGCAAGAGCAGCTGTGGCCAGCAGGGCAAGGGAGGGGATTCTGCCCCATTACTCTGCTCTCCTCACACCCCAAATGCAGCACTGTGTGCAGCTCTGGAGCCTCCAACACAAGAAAGACATGGAAATGTTGGAGCCAGGACAGAGGAGGTCACAAAGGTTCTCAGATGGCTGCAGCAGCTCTGCTCTGAGGACAGGCTGAGAGAGTTGGGGCTCTGCAGCCTGGAGAAGAGAAGGCTTCCAAGAGACCTTGGAGTGGCCTTCCAGTATCTGAAGGAGGCTACAGAAGGGCTGGGGCTATTGACAAGGTCTTGTAATGACAGGAAGAGGAGGAATGGATTTGAAGTGGCAGAGGGGAGATTGAAAGTGGATGTTAGGAAGAAGTGCTTTACAGTGAGGGTGGTGAGACACTGGCACAGGTTGCCCAGGGAGGCTGTGGCTGCTCCCTCCCTGAAGGTGCTCAAGGCCAGGCTGGATGAAACCTTTGGTGACCTGTTCTAGTGGGAAGTGTCCATGCCTATGTCAGGGAGTTGGAACTGGTTGAGCTTTGAGGTCCATGATTCTATGACTACATCTCTGCACATTTACACTCTTGCACCAATCACTTAATAGCAAATTTGAAACATGAGCCCAGGAGAGACTATTATTTCTTATGACTCCACCAAATCTGTGCAAAGATGCAGAAAACTGGATCCACATCCTACCAAAAGGAAGGCCCTCTCCACCAGTCAGCAGTCAGGGCCAGCTTTATTTCTCTCTCATGTTTCTAACTCCAAGGACTATTCTAGCTCATATATCATGTGCAACTAAAGCTACTTCAGCTTTCTGCATGAACAAACTGCTAATCTCCCAAAGGGGCTGGAAATGTAAACTCAATGAGCACCAAAAAAAAGAAAGAGTAGAAAGGCAGAAATAAACACATAAACCGTGAAACATGTAATTTCAGGTCAACTCAAGTTCAAGCAGCTTCATCAGTTGCTATGCTACCAGCTTATAATGGTGGGAAAGGATGAAGGCAAAAAAAATAAAAAAAAAAAAAAGATTTTATAGCTTGGTCTATAGTGGCTATTTAGCAGCTTTTGCTTTCTGGCACATCTCTGTCTGTGGAAGGAAAGATTGTTAGCCTCTAAGCTGCTGAAATGGCAAGTGACTGGAGGTATTGACTACTACGAAGCAGCAAGGAATGGTTTGTCTGGATTGATTAAGTAGCTTAATCCATAGCAACCCGCCAGGTTTGCAGGAAAAGCCTGAGGCAGGATTCTTCATTTCAGTTAAGGTAAAATGAGGATTTAAACATCCCATTGCCCTTAACCACCCTGTCCACTACCTAGAGACGCACAGAACAGACAAGGAGCAGTGAGGAGAGCTAAAGAACAGCCAGGCTGGAGCTTAAACATGAGAGACCACCAAGGTGGGGATATCTAGGCTCAGCTATGTCCACTGCACTGTTCCACCACTGCCACTGACCACTCTTGTGGCAAATGCTCAGCTCAGGTGTGCTGGTTTGAACTAATTGGAGAATTTGAGTGAGAAATTAGACTATTGGCTGAGAGAGGAAAACACAGGATGGCACTGCACTCAGCTTTACTGAGAAAGAAGCAAAAGTTGTTTTAAAAGTTATAACCAAAATATAGATAGGGCAGATGGTTTCAGACCGCTCTGGCTGTAGCTGTTCTTTGCATGGTTCCTTTGTCTCTGCCTTGGCAGCTAATTCTCAGTAATACTACTAACTTCTTTCCTACTCCTAATCCCCCTGGCCAATCTACCTCTGCTATCTTCAGCATCAACAGGTGGTGAGATAAGATTGGGGAAGGGGGAAAAGGTGGTAGGGGGGGGTTGGTTACCCCTCTTGGGGATTTTGGTCTCTGGGAGGGCTGTGGTGTTTCTGTATTACCTTTTCACTGTATCTATCTGTAAATATCTGTTACACCTTGTCAATATCTGCTTGGATATTGTGCATTGCTGTAAATACAAAGCTTCATTTATCAACTTCCAGTGTTCTGAGTCCTAGCTGGGGTTTATTTCAAAAGGTGGGGGGGGGCAGGTAACTGCTTAAAGCACCACATCAGGGCTCAGGACACTGCTGTGTGTGCCCATGCAGTGCATTTCAAGAAGTGCTCACAGTTGGTCCTCACCACAGCAAGCATGAGTATGTTGGTTTATAACTGGAAATAACGATTAATGGATGGCTGTAGGGCCAGAGGCTGAACGTGGCCTCGTGTTCCAGCCTGCAGACTTTATGGCCCCCTGCAAAGAAGCGTATGCCAGGCTTGACATACAAATCCAGGCTCTTTCAGCCCATAAAGCAAAGTGTTCTCATTTAAGCTTTTATTTTCCTGTGACAGATCTGTGAAACACTGTGATGGTTCGGCAGTATCCGCCCCCCCGACCCAACACCTTTGAAATTACCCAGGCTAGAACTCAGTCAGCTGGAAGTAAAGGAATGAAGCTTTATATTACAGCTTTGCACAATATATAAGCAAATATTTACAATATATTAGACATATATACAGTTTGAAAAAAAATAAAAAAGAAAAAGTAATACAGAAACACCACACTCCTCCCAGAGATCAGAATCCCCAAGAGAGGTTTCCAACCATCCTACCACCTTTCCTCCACTACCCAATCTTAGCCAGTATCTGTCTTACATGCCAGGTAAATGAGGAAGATCAGCCAGGGGGGTTAAGGAGTAGGAAATTGGTCAGTGAAGTTACACAGATCCAGCTAGAATTTAGGGAGAGAGGAGCAACAGCCCCAACAGCTCAAACAGCTCCATCTTATCTATGTTATGGTTATAACTCTTATATAATATCAGTAAACCTATGAGTGGAGTAGAAATAATTTTTGTTTTCCCTTTCTCAGCCTATAATCTAATTTCTCATTAAAATCCCCCAATTAGTTCAAACCAGCACAAATATACTAATCCATCTGCCCATGAGAAGGCAGGTCCAGTCTGACAGGTTCCATGGAGCTGATGCTGTACCAGCACACAGCAAGCCTGACAACAGGGATCTCGGGGAGACCCCCCTCTAGAGCAGCACCCTAGGAATTCTTCAACCAACCTACATGTGTCACATGAAGAAGCATTTAAGAAACTCTTCAGGCAAGGAATTCTCAGAGAGCATGGCCACCTGAGCACTTTTTTCCCCTTGCTATTAGCCTGAGTAAGAACACAGTTCAGATCTCAGCATTGCTAAGGAACTTGGATGAATTAGGATTGAGCAATTTTAAATGGAAATTTGAAGCGTGCTTATTTCAGGAAGTCACTCCTGTCTATGACTGACTGAGAGGACAGGCTTGGGCAGACTGAGGAACACGTTCAGCACCAGCAGAGAGCAGGTTCTGCTGTTGCCACGGATAAGCTTCATTGAGATTTAGAAGTTTTCTCTCTTCTGCTTCTGGGAGTAAGCACAGATGTACACCCTAAGAAAGCCTGAAGAAGCTACTTGAATACCTGGATATCAATGAACATAGAATGCTTTGGCTTGGAAGGGACCATCCAAGGTCCTCTAGTCCACCCCCCTTGCTGTCAGCAGGGACACCTGCAACTAGAGAAGGTTGCTCAGAGCCTGGTCCAACTCAACCTGGAGCAGGGATGGAGCATCTACCACTTCTCTGGGCAAGCTAGGCTGGTGTTTCACCACCCTCACTGTAAAAGAAATTTCTTCCCTCTCTGTAGACTGAATCTCCCTCTTTTAATTTAAAACCACTGCTCCTCATCCTGCCACAACAGGCCCTGCTAAAAAATTGCATTTAAATATTCTTTATTCAGATTCCAAAGCATTCGCAGCTAAAGCAGCACTTTTCATCCTGGAAATTAAACACTGAATAATCATCCTCCTACTTCTACTGAGAAGAAATAAACAACAAATTGCAAATAAGAGTCAAAAATTGCTGCCAATGTCTATTGTGCTTCCACTGAGGCCACATTGCTCATATACCTATGTGAGCAACTCAGCCATGTCCTAAAAATGTGGCCAAGAGAAATGTATCCTGTAGCAAGATAAACCCCAAGAAGAACAATGTGGAGTTCCATGATGATTCCCAGAACATAAAGAGACCTCTTCCATCTTTAGGTCATGTGCCAGTCTTTCCAGATAATAAAGCAGCATGAGAGGAAGGTTTGCCTGCTACACACAGACACTCTGAAAACTGAATGTTTACAGCAGCATTTACACCTTACAACTATTCTTTTTCCCTGAAAGAACCAATAAACTTTCTACTTCTAAATGCAATGAAGAATAGTCAACAGTGACTTCTATTAACCCTAAACATGCTCCAGCAATGCTCCAGAAAAACCTTTTTTTTCTGCTTATTTCATCTTCCTGTCACAGCAGCATTTATGCATTCCAACTACTCTTTTTCCCCGGAAGAACTGACAAACTTTCTACTTCTCAGTGCAACAAAGAATACCCAACAGTGACTCCTATGAACCCTAAATATGCTCCAGAAAAACCTTTTTCTCTGCTTATTTAATCTCCCCGTCATAGCAGCATTTATGCATTCCAACTATTCTTTTTCCCTGAAAGAACCAACAAACTTTCTATTCCTCAATGCAACAAAGAATACCCAACAGTGACTCCCATCAACCCTAAGTATGCTCCAGCAATACTCCAGAAAAAAACAAAAACAAACCCACTTTTTCTTCTGCTTATTTCATCTTACTGTAATGCAGGTTGAAGAGGATTTTGGACCATGATCTTCACCCTGCTAAAATATTACAGTTCAGAAACATCTGACATTACCCAGATAGACCTAAAGGCTTTAGAGACAACACAGAATGCATTCAATTTGTTTTGGATGTCAGCAAGTTTGCAATGAGACAAAACTGGCTGAGATCCCATCTGACTGTGCTGCCATTCAATGAGCCCTGGGCAGGCTGGAGAGTTTGGGGAGAAGAACCTCATGAAGTTCAACAAGGGTGAGTATAAAGTCCTGCATCACAAACTTCATGTCTGATAAACTCCAGTCTCTTTCAAGAGTCTTCACCCTGTATCACAACCTTTCCTACAAAACAGCACAGAAGAGACATTTCAAAACCTCTGACAGATTTTATAGCCATTAAAAATAAGAAATTGAAGGCCTAGGACAGCAGTTTACAGTGGTTAACAATGAATGACATTTGCTACTCAGCTATTCTTAGAGCTACCAGCAGTGGACAGCCAATAACAGAGAAATTATGGAGGATGAAAAGTGCGAGTTGGTAATTTCCCCAGCTGCAGCACAATGGTAAAAATGCTCAAGCACAAGGAGCAATTCCCTGACCAAAAGATGAGACCACTCAAACAAATCACAGAATTAAACAGGTTGGAAAAGACCTCTAGGATCATTGAGTCCAATCTAGCACCTAACCTTTTTAATTAAACCATAGCACTGAGTGCCTCATGCAGCCTCCTTTTAAGCACCTCCAGGGATGGCGACTCCACCACCTCCCTGGGCAGCCCATTCCAATGGCAATCACTCTCTCTGGCAAGAACTTCCTCCTAACATCCAGCCTAAACCTGCCCTGGCACATATTGAGGCTGTGTCCTCTTGTTCTGTCACTGGGTGCCTGGCAGAAGAGCCCAACCCCACCCGGCTACAGCCTCCCTTCAGGTAACTGTAGAGAGCAATGAGGTCTGCCCTGAGCCTCCTCTTCTCCAAGCTGCACACCCCCAGCTCCCTCAGCCTCCCCTCACAGGGCTGTGCTCCAGGCTACTCCCCAGCCTTGATGCCTTTTTCTGGACATGTTCAAGCACCTCAACATCTTTCTTAAACTGAGGGGCCCAGAACTGGGCACAGGACTCAACGTGTGGCATGACCAATGCTGGGTACAAGGGTAAATGACCTCCCTGGTCCTGCTGGCCACACTATTCCTGATACAGGCAATGTATGTCCAGCCATGAAAAAGCAATCTCCCCTAGACCTGAGTGACACCAGAAATCCAGGGTCCTGGATCACAGAATCAACCAGGTTGGAAGAGACCTCCAAGCTCATCCAGTCCAACCTATCACCAGCCCTAGCCGATCAGATAGACCATGGCACTAAGTGCCCCATCCAGTCTACCTAAATATAAGGCAAAATCCAGTTAAGCACAACACTGCTGCAGAGTAGGACCTGGAATCTCTGCAGCCTGAAAGAAGTGGACTCTATGTGTTTATACCTGCATTTACCTGCAGTATTTGTACTGCTGTGATCTTGCTGACATGTTGAGCAGCACTGTACAGAAAGTGTGCAGACCTGCCTCTATTCAGTGCTGGGACCCCCCATAGCACATGGGATAGATAGAACAGACAGTTAAGTGATGAGTCCCAGCCAGCAAGGCAGTCTGCAGTCTTTATGCATTATGAGCCTGTTACCAAGTGCTTTGCAATCACAACGACAGAACTGAGAGCTGCTTATTACCATAACAGCAAGCACATAATTAGCAGCAGCCTGAACATCTTCTCCTGTAAAAGTGAAGAATCAGCAACTGAAAGGCAGAATGACCAACTTACTGTTAGGTACCAAAAATTTTCTTCCTACATCAGTTTCAAGTCCTGACTTGTAAAACTCTTTCTTTGTAAGGAATGTTTAGCACTTTCTACAAGGACCCACACTGAACTCAGTGCAAGAGTCATTAAGTTAATCTGTCATTTGAAGTACTGATGGATAAATAAGTTCTGCGAAGAAACTCCACAGCGTTTGGAAATTAAGTCTGGAACTCTAGAGCTGCATCTGTCACACTGGAGCAAAATACCCAAGATTGACTTACTGAGCATTTGCTACACACATAAAATGGAACACATGAGAAAGCTGAGGAGGGACTTTTTAGGCTGTCAGGCAATGCCAGGACTAGGGGGAATGGAGAAAAGCTGGAGGTGGGGAGATTCAGACTGGATGTGAGGACCCAAGATTGACTTACTGAGCATTTGTTACACACATAAAATGGAACACATGAGGAAGCTGAGGAGGGACTTTTTAGGCTGTCTGACAGTGACAGGACTAGGGGGAATGGAGAAAAGCTGGAGGTGGAGAGATTCAGACTGGGTGTTAGGAAGAAGTTGTTCAGCATGAGAGTGGTTAGAGCCTGGAAGGGATTGCCCAGGGAGGTGAGAGTTTGTGGAAATCTCATCCCTGGAGGTGTTTGCAGCCAGGCTGGATGAGGCTGTGGGCAGCCTGATGTAGAGTAGGGTGTCCCTGGGCATGGCAGAGGGGTTGGAACTGGATGATCCTTGTGGTCCTTTCCAACCCTGTCTGATTCTATAATTCTATGATTCTGGACACTTAAGGGTTTATTTTCCCATAACTTTGTATTTGTGGATGTCCTGCTGATGCACAACAGTGGCAAATGTTAAGCAGAGAAGACACACATAAACTGTCATATAGAATGTCTGTGTTAGTGGTTTTGCCAGGACATAATTATGAAGCATGAGGTCAAAGTTCACCTTTCATGCTGTCAGTAAGTCCTGCCGGGTAGCTGGTGAAACATCCCATTCCTAACACATCTCAACACCAAGCAGTATTGCTGTGTTTGGTTGAACACAGGCACTGTGAAGAAGAACAGCAACACAGAACACCTACATCTGAAAAATCCTGGCCTGATTACTCAAAGTATTAGGTTCTTCAATTCTCCCTCTATTTTGTTTGTGTCTTTACAAGCAGAAACTCATGCTGTCCAAATAACCTCCAGTTAATACCTGATGAGATCCTCCTTCAGTGCCACAGAAAACCATTTACTACTCAGAATTGTAAATTTGCATTCCCTTCTCAGAGTCCAAGAAGTGTCTAAGAATCTAAGTCAGAGTCTAAGAATCACAAGAAGTGAATTGTTAGACCTTCAGAAGAGCTGGAGAAAAATATTAGATGTCAAATTTTACTGGAAACACTTGCACCAGGGATGTTTACTGTTTAGTTAGGCTACTGAGACCAAATTATTTTTTTTCTTGCCTTCCTCCTCCCATCTATCCTCAAAAGCAGCAGAACATCTCCTGAGCTGGGAACAGGCAGATGCAGGTTCTGGTGTAATGCCTGGCTTTAATGAATAGTGTCTGATCGTTTCACTACCATTTGCTAACCATTCATCAGCTTAGCTCCTTGTGGATTTGCATAATTATTTAAGAAATACAAAGATTATTTGGCTTTCTGCCTAACTCTCCTCTAGTTTATGCTGGTACAAATCCAAAATAAATGGCGTTACCACTGTGATGCAAATAGGCCAAGTTTCTGCTCTTTTGTTCCCCAGTAATCTGAATTGTTGATGATTTCTTATCCTTCACAGGCAAGCCGATAGGAACCAGCACCAGAGGGAACTATTTTCTAACAGAATCTACACTGTGCCTGCTCTGAACCCATTTGTTGCTTAGTAGGACCCTGGCACAGCTCCACAGTCCAATGAACATGATTAAAAATGACTTGATGAATTTAGTCTATTGAACAGGTGGCTATAACTGGTCTGGAGGGAGGGGAAAACCACTGTCTACTAGGCAGAAATACCCAATGCTTTCTAGAATTGTTTAAACAACAAAAGGTTGATGGACCCAACTACAGGCAAACTGTCAATGGACCCAAGTACAGACAAACTTCGAGCATCCTAATCCCCTCGCTGGATGGCTGTCAAAAACTCTGCATCACCCAGGAGCAAAAAGTGGGGGCAAGGGAAATGAAAGCACTGCAAGGCTGCTGGTTCACTTCCTGACAACATGAATATATGATTAGATGCTGGGGAAATGGGAGATGATGAAAGGTAGTCACAAAAATACACTACTCAATACAACAGTTGTGGCAAGGCAGAGAAGTGAAGCCTCCCTCCGAGGGTCTGGCTCCACTCCTTAAACAAAGCCAGGTTAAAACAGAGCCAGCAGTTTGCAGTGAAAACAAGCAAAACCAACTGGATTTTAATAATAATAATAATAATAGTTCTGGAGACAACTGGAATTGCTGGGGAGTTGGTCAAACTGACAGGCATACACTGGTGAAATGCAAAGCTTACCTCTCTGGGGCACAGAGATAAAATATTAGGGGTTTAAATAGAGGTAGCTGAATTGGGTCAAGATTATGTAAGCCCCTGATTTTAAGTGCAGGAATTTCATAAAAGGAAAGAAGTGAGCTAAACCCATCCTAATCTTCTGAACAAATACAGCTGGATCCTTCACAGGTCGTGTGCACTCTGTAAGCAAAGTGTTAGAGAAGTTCATGTTCAGGAGAGTCAAAGTGATGCCATAAACAGAAAAGGATATATTGAGACCAATGGAAGGGACCAAAGACTGTCAGGGGCTGGAAGGGACCTTGAAAGCTCAGCCAGTCCAACTCTCCTGCCAGAGCAGGATCTCCTATATCAGATCACACAGGAACACATCCAGGCAGATCTTGATTTTCTCCAGACAGAAAGACTCCACAACCTCCCTGGGCAGCCTGTTCCAGTGTTCTGTCAGCCTCACAGTGAAGCAGATATAGGTATAGACCTCAAAACTGTACCAAATGCCTCTGGAATCAGCTGGGCTACACATGTTCTTATAAAATGTGAGACAAGAAAAACCAACCAGCAGAAACAGCTGTTGCTTCCATCAAGCAAAAGAAATTGGAGAGGTTTTCCAGGGGAATACATCCTCTTCTAGCCATGCCTTCCACTCTGCTGCTGATCCTGGCAGCTGCGCTTCAATTTATTTGTGTAACCCTTATTGGAAGTTGAGTAAAATATGAAAGGCAGTGAATCCACACAGTGATTTAGAGCCATTGCACACACATCTGTCACAAAGTGCCAGCCCGAGCATGATCTGCCATGCAGCTGGCAAGCACTCACTTCATCCTTAATAAAAGCTGTGGCTGGAGGGTTTTTTTTTCGGGGACCTACCAATATTCATTGCCTGGAGGCAAGCTGTCCTGAAACATGGGCACTGAAAGAGAGATGAATTTGGACAGAATGTAGCACCTCGAGTTGCAAAGCAAACAGTGGTCCATTTACACCGATACCATTGGAAATGCCTGGACTTAAGAATGTAAATCATCCCCTTTATAGAAATTTAAAAACCCTCCCAAAGATACAAAGGCAAATTATAATCTAGAACTAAGAGGATATACATTACAGGGAGAAACAAGCAGTTCACACACACATACACTTTTTTTTTTCCTTTTTATAGGGTCCTTAGGAGCTCATTTGGAATTTACCATGCATGTAAATGCCAAATGAATTTCAAGCATTGCATTAGCTGCCAATCCATTACACAATCCCTTGCAATTTTAATGTGCAACTCCTAACTGCCTGTGGCACCGCGTTTGGATTCCAGTCCTTGCAGCTCATTACTTCCTATTCAGATGATCTTGTTACCTTGTGGAAATCACAGTGTTAACACCTCCTACTACCTCCCAGGTATGGTGTGCTTAGATGGAACATTGCCCAAAGTCTCAGAATGGAAACGGGAAGCACGCAGGAGGCTACAAATAAGCTTTGTTCCACTGCAAAGGATTTCAATGCTACCAGAATGGCTTTTACAGATTTCTCAAATTTAACCACAAGGGTTTAAGGTCTTTCTTTATGAGGCATTACCACAGTTGCTAAGAGCAAGACAAAGCTGTTTTGGGGTGTATTAGAAGGGCTGTGGTTAGTAGGTTGAGAGAGGTTCTCCTGCTCCTCTACTCTGCCCTGCTGAGGCAGCATCTGGAGTACTGTGTCCAATTCTGGGCCTCTTAATCCAAGAACGACAGAACTGCCTGAGAGAGTCCATCACAGAGCCACCAAGATGATGAAGGGAATGGAACAGCTCTCTTGCAAGGACAGCCTGAGGGAGCTGGGACTGTGCTGCTTGGAGAAGAGGAGACTGAGAGGTGACCTCAGCAATGGTTTTCAATATGTAAAGGGTAAGTGCCAGGAGGCTGGAGGCAGGCTCTGCCCAATGACAGGACATGGGGCAATGGGTGGAAGCTGAGGTATAAGAAGTTTCACATAAACATGAGGATGATTTTTTTTTCTCTGTGAGAGTGACAGAACACTGGAACAGGCTGCTCAGGGAGGCTGTGGAGTCTCCCTCTCTGGAGATATTCCAAACCCACCTGGAGGCATTCCTGTGTGATCTACTATAGCAGATCCTGCTCTGGCAGGGAGGTTGGACTGGATGATCCTTCAAGGTCCCTTCCAGCCCCTGACATTCTGTGATTCTGTAAAAGAAGGTTGTAAACCTGGGGGCCTTGAGTAACCTGATGTCATTGAGAGGCTTCTCTGGCCATGATAGGGAAGTTGGCTTAGATGATCTCTAGATGGATTAGTTGGTCTCTTCCAGCCTAGGCTGTTCTATGATTCTATGAAAGAAGGCAAAACTGTTGCTTCTTCTATGTTATGAGCTGAAAGGAGTGGAAAAGCCTCACATGACAGACAGTGAACTACAACAATGGAGAAGTCAGCACACAATGTCTTCTGCCACCCCTGGTACAGAGAGGAGCACTCTTCTGCTGGGAAATCCAGCCCAGTGCATTTCTAAGAGCTACAGGAATAACTGGGCACCCTCCAGTAGTTTATGACCCTGTGAGGCTGGAACAAAGAATTAAGCAGGGTCATAACCTAAATGTCAGGAAAGCAGACTTTGGGTCTTTTCAGGGTTCTCCTTGGAAGAATCCCACAGACAGAAGAGGGGTCCAGCAAAACTGGTTGACTTTCAAGGATCATCTCATCAAAGTTTAATGTTAACAGGTGAATTAGGTTGTATCAGTGAGTTGCTACCATTGACAACACAGCAACTACTGGAACTGGTTTCAGGATTCTGCAGAACACATTCAGCTCAGAATGACACAGAGCTCTTGGAATTTCAAGGACAACTACACATCAGCAACTACTGGAACTGGTTTCAGGATTCTGCAGAACACATTCAGCTCAGAATGACACAGAGCTCTCGGAATTTCAAGGACAGCTACACATCAGCAGCCTGCCACAGCTCAGGACCAGGAAGGAATATTATACATAGTGAAGCCAGAGAGAGTCCAAAATTAGCTGTGTCTTGTTGCTGGTGGCTCCCTAGAATGCCACTTTCGTGCTTGTAGAATACTAAAGGTTTCCTTCAGAAGGCAAAAATTTACAGACTGGTTTTGTGTATTTGCTCATTAGAATTACTGCTCTAATTTGCACTTGACACCTTCAAGCCTACTTTCACTGCGTCTACCTGTAACACCTTCCAAAAGCAACCTGCACAAACTGAGAGCAGGTCTCCAGCTTCCTGAAAACATGAAGATTAAAAAAAAACCCCAACCAAACATACAAAAAAAACCCCCTCCAAACAAAACTATTTCTTTGCATTATTCAACAGAAGGAAACAAAAAAGTCCTGAAGAAATAAGAACCAGAGCATGGTGCAGTTTGTCTTACCAAAGCAAGGCTAAGCTTTGATTGTGTAAGACAGGAGGTGAGGTAACGGATGGAGAAGAAAGCAGCACACGCTGCGTTCCCATGGCACACTCCCACAGGTAGCCAAACCTAAGCCTCTATTATTCATCTGGAATACAATCCACAAGGTAAGATCCACAATTAGCTAACTTGACCCACACGGCCTTTTCAAGTGTCTTTTAAGTGGCTTTTAGTTCAATTGTACGTTACAAACCCCTTCATTTCTTTGATTCATTACAGTTCAATGCCTCTTCTTACACATTTAGCAACAGCAGCATCTGGCTCTTCAATCAGCAGAAGCCTTCAAGAGACCCGAGGTAACCACACGAAAAGGAGCACAGGCACATGGAAGCTGAGACTTCTAAAATTTCATCTGATATGATTAATTACTTGGCTAGATTAATTTCCCACTGAATTGAACCGGGCTCCTACCCTCAGAAATCACAGGCAGATGATCCTAAGGAGGTGAAGCAACATTTTCTGAGTGAGTCATAGTAAGCAGACATCAAAGACCCAGTGATGAGAATCTATACAGGTAATACCTTTTCAGGGCAACAAACCCCTGCTGCTGAGCTAAGGTAGAGCAGCAGAGCACTACCAGCTTCTTTTTTCTCAGAGCAGCCTCTGTTGTTTTCCAATTCATTGGAATTAAGAGAGAAAGTGTAGTGTTTTTGTCCTAGCTGGGGGCCAAATGCCCACCAGAGCCACTCTATCAGTGCCCCCCTTAATTAGACAGGGAAGAGGGGAAAATATAACAAAGGTCAGTAGAATTCTCATCCTTGGAGGTGTTTTAAAGAGGCCGAGATGTGGTGCTGAGGGCCATGGTTTAGCACCAGATTTAGTAGGGTTAGGGAACAGTTGGACTGGATAATCTTAAAGGTCTTTTCCAACTGATTCTGGAATTCTAAGAGAGAATGCTAAATAGCTGCATGTGATAAAGAGTCAGTTCTGGGATTCTTGTGCTCCTTGCTAAGAAATATCTTTGCAAATGTCACTACAACCTGTTCTATAGAATGAACTATGGAACAGCGCAGCAGAGAAGGGTAAACATAGTGGCTCAAACCAGCACTTAGACATCACAGCTTTCCTTAAGGCGGAAAAAATCTCCAAGATCATCAAGTGCAATAAATTTATATGAAGACAATTCAAGGCAAACTTAGCAATTCTGCCTATAGAGGACTGAGACTCTAGATGAAGGCTGTACAAACACAGCAGCTGAGCACAGTTATATGTAAGTAAGGTACAGATAGAATTTAAAACAGAGAAGAAGCTAAAGAACTGCAGTATGGTTCACCTAGTTTTGAGTTCCCCATTTCAAGACATACAGGAATAGAATAGAATAGAATAGAATAGAATAGAATAGAATAGAATAGAATAGAATAGAATAGAATAGAATAGAATAGAATAGAATAGAACCAGCCAGGTTGGAAGAGGCCTTCAAGATCATCCAGTCCAACTTAGCACCCAGCCCTATCCAATCAACTAGACCATGGCACTAAGTGCCCCATCCAGTCCTTTCTTGAACACCTCCAGGGATGGTGACTCCACCATCTCCCTAGGCAGCCCATCTACTGGAGAGAGTCCAATGGAGAGCTATGAGGATGATTAAGGGACAGAAACATCTCTTCTGTGAAGGAAAACTGAGAGAACTGGGTCTTGAGGGAAGGTTGAGAGGGGACCTTATCAATGTCTATAAATATCTGAGGGGTGGGTGTCAAGATGAAGGTGGCAGGCTCTTTTCAGTGGTGTCCAGTGATAGGCCAAAGAATAGGTGCAAGCTGAAACACAGGAGGTTCCACCTGAACTTGAGGAGAAACTTCTTTCTGTAAGGGTGATGGAACCCTGGAGCAAGCTGCCCAGAGAGGTTGTGGAGGAGTTGGAAAGTCTTCTCTGGAGACTTTCCAACCTACCTGGACTTGTTCCTTTGTGGCCTGCCCTAAATCATCCTGCTATGGCAGGGGGGTTGGACTGAATGATCACTACCCCTAACTCTGGGAAAAGTATCTTCTCATTACCTCTACCCTAAGGGTTGCCTGTACTGCAGGACTTACAGCATATGCTACTTCTTCATGTGTCACAAACAACAGTGGAAATGTGATCACGACTCATTTGTGATTGCTCAGATGACAAGCCACTCCTGGAACAGTTAAGAATTGCAAACTGAAGGTACAACACAAAGCTACAATCCCTTCTTTTTTCCCACCGTCAGGACTGTAGTGCACAAAACCTGTCAGTGGTAAATCCGGTGATGTGCTTCAGCCTAAAAAGGTAATACAGGGAACATCTGTACTCTGCCATTCCTGCTTACCTGCTCTTTATAGTTTCTAGTTAATCTGTGTCCAAGTGTCCAATTCACAGTCAGATTTACAGATCCAGCCTTACTAAATGATTCAATCCCTCCTCTACTGACACATGACCCCACTCTTTTTCCTACAAGGTTCTCCAAAGTGGACAGGGATTCATTCCAGGGGCCACAGGAACTGCTCTGCCCTCTCTACCCAAGGAATTTGGAGATTCTGTGCTCCCTTCTGCCCATTCACCCACAACTGGGGGGTCAGGTTTGACCATAATCAGTTTGGGCATTTCTCATCCCATAACCATAACGGCAGAGGTGTTCACCACGCAAACACCAAATACCTAAGACACAATACCTTGAATGCAGCCATAACTCAGAACCACACAGGCCCATCATAATGAACAAAGCTTCTTCCTTTCTATGAGGAGCATAGGAACTGACAGGAAGACTCTGGGATTTATGCCTGCAATATGCAGTTTTTAGGCCAGCTTGTTTAGTAGGTTATCTTGTCTGGCTTGTTGTCAGCTTCATGTCCCCTGTACACAATGTCCTGGCTTCAAGGACTGCTTGTTTTATTCCCTTTAATAAGACAAACAGATGCCCAACAGATGAACCAGTGAGGAGCAGCAGCAGGATGTGTTTGATATGGTAGCACCAGCTCCTTTTCAGTGTCTACCAGTAGGACAGGTTCTGCAGTTGGGTCTGTAGTTATGCTAACACCTATTTACACAAATATTTTCACAAGCACTGGCCTGAGGGATCAAAAGTTTAGCATTTAAGATGTGATGCAAGACTTGAACAGAATTTGCAGCAGAGGGGCAGCAGCTGGAAATGACTCCATGACAACAATGAGAAGGGAAAAGGTGTTAGCAAGGTTTGTGTTTTAGACAACCTCCTGAGTAGCCTCCTGAGGGCATTTCTGAAGTCTATGCAGTCTGAAATATCATCCCTAGTAATCTTTCTTGTTAAAAACACAGGAAGGGGTATTAGAAGAGGTGTGGGTAGTAGGTCAAGAGTGGTTCTCCTGCCCCTCTACTCTGCCCTGCTGAGGACACATCTGAAGTATTGTGTTCTGTTCTGGGCCTCCCAGTTCAAGAGGGACATCGAACTGCTTGAGAGAGTCCAGAGCAGAGCCACAAAGGCTGGGAATGGAACAGCTCTGTTAGAAGGAGACCCTGAGGGAGCTGAGGCTGTGCTGCTTGGAGAAGAGGAGACTGAGAAGTGACCTCAGCAATGGTTATACAGAAGTGCAGGTGAGTGCCAGGAGCCTGGAGTCAGCTCTGCTGGGTGATGCCCAGTGACAGGACAAGGGGAATTGAGTGGAAGCTGAGGCATAGGAAGTTTCATGGAAAGATGAAGAGGATTTTTTATCCCTGTGAGGGTGACAGAGCCCTGGAACAGGCTGCCCAGGGGGGTTGTGGAGTCTTCCTCTCCGGAAATATTCAAAACCTGCCTGAATGTGTTCCTGTGTGATCTAGTATGGGAGATTCTGCTCTGGCAGGGGGTGTTGGACTGGNAAAAAAAAAGCCCACAAAACCAGGAAGCAGAAAGGTAACTTCTACACTGTAGAGGTATAAAATAGAGAATAAAGTTTCTAAAGCATTTTTCTAACTAAAAAAAAAAAAATTATAAAATAGGACTTGTAATGAGGCAATTTAAATCTCTTCTGAAGAGCAGAGAAGAGAAAAAATAATTTGCCATGATCTGCTATTTCCTTTCAAAGACCCCCTCATAATGAAGGTAGAGCTGCCTGGATTTGAATTCTAATCTATCTGGTTAAGAAAGTATGATAGAACAGTTTGAGTTTGGAAGGGACTTTAAAGATTACCTAGTTCCAAGACCCAGGATGAAAGCAGGAAACAGTTAAAGGAGAAAACAGTTTTTTCATAAAGCAGTAATTTCAGTGACAATTTAAGTGAATCAGACTAAAATGCCTTGCACCAGCGAGGATGGCACAAACTATTTGTTCACCACACCCCTGTACAGACCTCACAATGCAGAAATCTTGCCTGTGAGCAGATCATTTTCACACAAAATATTAGCTCTTTCCATGAAACATGAACACTGTAAACACCTTCAGTAAGAAAGGACCGAAAGTTTGCAGAATTTACTCCGAGATGGATAATTTAAAACCCAACACTACCTGCGGGTAGCAGCACAAGTCGTGACGTGAATCAAAATCAGAATAGAGTCCTCTCAGTCTCAGCTCCAACAGATCTACTTTAAGACAAGGAGCAAGGGCTACAAACTGGAACCCAAAAGGTTTCGCCTCAACATGAGGAGAAACTTCTTTACAGTAAGGATGCTGGAGCCCTGGAGCAGGCTGCCCAGAGAGGTTGTGAAGTCTCCTTCTCTGGAGACTTTCATCTCAGCATGAGGAGAAACTTCTTTAGAGTGAGGGTGCTGGAACCCTGGAATAGGCTGCCCAAGGGGATTGTGCAGTCTCCTTCTCTGGAGATTTTCAAAACCCACCTGGATGTATTCCTGTGCCAAGTACCCTGGGTGATCCTGCTTGGCAGGGGGGTTGCACTCAATGAGAGCTACGAGGATGTTTAGGGAACTGGAGGCTGGAGGACCTGGGACATTTTAGTCTGGAAAAGAGAAGATTTTGAGGGGATTTGATAGATGTCTATAAACATCTGAGGGCTGGTCACTTGCTCTCTGGGATAGGACAAGGAGCAATGGGTGTAAGTTGCAGCACAGTAGGTTCTGCCTCAACACAAGGAGGTCCCAGAGCACCGGAACAGGCTCCTCAGAGAGGTTGTGGAGTCTCATTCTCTGCAGCCTTTCAAGGCCCATCTGGATGTATTCCTCTGTGATCTGTGCTATATTGTGTGGTCCTGCTCTAGCAGGGGGATTGGACTCAATAATCTCCTTGGTTCCTTTCTGACCCCTAACATCCTGTGAACCTGTGATCTCTGGAAGTCCCTCCCAACCTCTAAAGTTCAGTGGTTCTGTGATGCTTCTGATAGCACATTTCTTTTAAATGTCTGTGATTCCTGAATTCTGTCATGAGAGCAAGAAGTGAAATAAACAGCAGAATACTTGAGGTGGGATGTAAGTGAACTGTAAGTAAGCAATGAGCTGATTCATCCTCGGGATCAGCAGCTGACTGTTAAATGTCCATTGCAAAAGAGTAAAGGCTGTTCCTTGGCCACAGACTCATTCTTACCCTGTCCACATCTCCCTGCCAGTCAGCATGACACAGCCAGACAGACTGCAAACAACAGCTGTGTGGATAAAGGGTAATTGGACAGGGAATCACTTTCTCATTTTCACTGCTTAGGCTCCATGATGCCTGTTTCTCTATAGCTTTATCCTCTCTCTGCCTTGTGAGTGGACATGAACAACAAGAGATTGGTGTCTTAGGGTGTCTGCTATTGATAAAGAATATATGAAGTAAAGCTTCTTACTACTTAATAGACTCTATTTCTGAGTCTGCCATCCCTTCCAGCAGCTCTGGGTACAAATGTCCAGCTGTCACACATCAGCAGCTTGCCAAGTGTGGCTCCTGCCCCAGTACTGGCTAGTTGTTGTCACTCTCAAAGACAGATATAGCCCTACCTCCTATTTAGATATTTCTAGAGAAGGCAGGGAATCTTCTCTGAACCCAGTAGAGCAATTTATACCCCAGTGCAAGCAAGCCACAAGTAACTGCTGTCTGTGAAAGCTCTGGGTGCTGTTTTCTCTGACTGCATCCTAGAATGGTTTAGGTTTAGAAAAGACCTTTCAGATCATCCAGCCCAACCATTAAGTCAGCACTGCCAGGTCACCACTAAACCATGTCACTCAGCATCACATCTGTACAGCTTTTAAATACCTCTGGAGATAGAGACCCTACCACTTGTCTCCCTGCACAGCCTAGACCACCTGTGGCTGTTTCTCATCTAGTTATATAAGGTTGGTGTGTAATGCTTTCTTCCTGCCACTCTGGCCTTACTGCTCTCCTTCTGCTGCTCTCCCTCCTCAGCAGTGTCCCTGCTCAGTGTGGTAGCACATGGGCCACCATCCCTTCCAGAATGGCACTCTTCACATTTTTTAACTCCCCTAAGAGCAAGACTTAGAGCTCTGAATTACCTCAAGACTTTCAGGCACTCTTTGACTTACAATTTTAAAAGCAAAGCTAAAAAATGCCTCAGGCCAACACTCGGGCCCCCATCTCTCCTGCATCATCTCTTTTATATTAAGAGTGAGGGTCAAAGGGATGGGGCCAGAATTATTTCTGTGGCGCCCACGGACAGCACAAGGAGCACAAACTGGAACACATCAGGCACCAGCAAAACAAAAGAAATAACTGCTGTGAGGCTGCTGAAGCCCTGGAGCAGGCTTCTCAGAGAGATTGTGGCATCTCCTCCTCTGGAGAGGTTCCAAACCCACCTGGACAGTGCTCCTGGGCAAGCTGCTCTGGACAACCCTACTTCAGCAGGGAGGTGGGACTGGATGATCTCTGGAGGTCCCTCCCAACCCTCACAGTGCTAAGATTGCGTGGCTTAAATCTCAAATTAAGGAGGAGAACCAACTCATTTTATAGCATGGGCTGCAGCTCACTTTCATACAAGGTTCCCGACACATCCAAAGTACCAGAAGGGCTGAGTGGTGGTGTCCACACTGCAATGCACAGTGATCTTCTGTAGATGCCAGAACAGATGTGTACCTGGAAAGGGACAGGGACTTGCAAAGAGCACCAGAACCTGCAGTGAAGAGGCTAGAATATGGAATGCTGAAAAATCAGATTATTGCCAAGTGAACACTACTGCCTCCTCCACTCCACCTTCCACCTCTGCAGGGAAGGACTTGAGTATCTTGCAAATGCAGAGAGCAAAGTGCCTGGGATGAGAATATCCCAGCCCCCCACTGCCAGCTTGTTAGGCTTACCAACACCTCCTTTTGTAACCACTACAATGAGATTGTGCAGCAGCACTTCTCACAGGTTAATTAATGCACAGGACAGAAACTTGTGACTTGTTTAAACCTTAGATCTTACCTACCCTTCACTTCCTCTTGCTCCCAAACCCTTCTCTAATCAGGGAGGGGGCAAATGGAAAAAGAAGATCCTTTTCAGTAAATCAGTGGCTATGGAAAGGGATTCCAAGTGGAAAAAAGAAAAAATAAAAGCACCCATCAAAACACTCTGCTTTCCTATGCATCTCTTCAAAGAGTCTTGCAAATGCCAACGAATGCGATGTGGCGTCTGATGTTGTGACAGAAGCAAGAACATCATTAAGTAAGAGCTGTCAGCAGGTATTTTATTTTCTCCCTGAAGAATAAGGCTACTCTTTAGGCATTATTTTTTTACTAAATGTTTTTCGCCCCCCACCCCTCCCTTTTCTTTTCCATTCTAGAATGCAAACCTGAAAGAGCACAAACTTCATTTGCCTGTGAGCTAGATAGATGAGAGAGCAATAAAGACAGCCTGGGAGGAAAAGCTCTGCAACAGCCAAGATTCAAAGGCAGTGGCCAGCAGAGGTGCACTAATTGCCCTCTCACTGGGATATAAGAGGAAAACTATTTCCTACCCACCTGTCTTCCTTAATAACACACCCAGAGAACAGTGCTGAGCTAATAGCAAGATGGTAGCTGAAAGGGACCTGGGAGTCCTGGCTGACAAGCAGCTGAAGGTGAGGCAGCACTGTGCCAAAGGCACCTTGACCTATATTAGGAATAGAGTGGCCAGCAGCACCCTAATTCTGCCCCTGTACTGGCATTGTTGAGACCTCACTTCAAGTACTGTGTGCAGTTCTGGGCCACTCAATTCAAGAAGGATGTTGAGGTGCTGGAGTGGGACAAGAGAAGAGCAATGAGACTGGAGAGAGGGCTGGAGGGGAAGTCTGCTGAGGAGAGGCTGAGGGAGCTGGAGTTGTTCAGCCTGGTGAAGAGGAGATTCAAAGGAGACCTTATCACTCCCTACAACTACCTGAAGGGAAGTCATAGTCAGGTGGGGGTCAGGCTCTGCTCTCAGGCAACTTGTGACAGGACAAGTGGTCATAGCCTAGAGTTGCACCAGGGGAGGTTTAAGTTGGATATGAGGAAACATTTCCTCGTGGAAAGGTGACTAGACACTGGAATGGACTGCCCAGGGAGGTAGTGGAGTCATCACTCCTGGAGGTCTTTAAGAAAAGCTTGGATGTGGTACTTGGTGGCATGACTTAGCTGATGTGGTGGTGTTAGGTTATAGGCTGGACCTGATGATCTCAGAGGAGTTTTCCAGCCTCGATGATTGTGTGCTTAAAAAACATTGCACAGAGCTTTAATGGCAAAGGTGCCCTTCTGTAGGTACTCACAAACTCATCAGACCCCAAGCAGGAATTAATACTAATGGGATGAACAGCAACACACAGACAGAAAGGCTGATGACATTAAGCACAACCATAAAGACCAAAGTATGGGCAAACAATCTTACCCAATGGAGAGCACCAAAGTCCTTCATCACAGCAGGTGGAAGATGAAAAATCAGAGGCAAGGTACAACCTAGCTCAGGAAGCGGGCTTAGGAATACAGCCACAGGCTTCAGCAGGGTCCTACAAAATGCTGCCAGCCTCACAGTCCCCAGCAACAAAGTTCTGAGGACGAGCAAAACAGCACTACCATAATCCAACTTAAATGGCTTTATTTGATCAGTAAGCACTTAAGAGGTTTCATCTACTCTAAAACCATTGAGAACTCAGGGCCACTCATGATCAAAGTCAGGAAAGACAGCAACAGACTTTAGGGGACAACTGGTGACAAGAAACAAAGGAAGGCTACCAAGGAGCCAAATCAGATGAAGTGCAGAGGGAAGAGTGCAGGGACATTTCACCCAAGGCTTCTCCAGAGACAGTGGCTGCTGCTCAGAGGAATACTGCCTGGAGATGCACCATGAATATAAATGGCAGATGCCAAGGGTCAGGGCTCGAGAGACCTTTGACAGAGCTTCAGCCACCAGTGCCAAACACTGCTGCCAGTAGGCTCTGACTGAGAATTTGATTTTAAATCTAATAGCTGTGGTACCCAAGGAGAAGTGTAGTTCTTTATATGTATTTAAGCTTCACTCGGACGAAATTCCTGGAATGTACTGAGAAACTCCATGATGTGCACTTAATCCACCACAGAGTAAGATCTAAAATCCTTTCCCAGGGAAGTGCCACGTGGCAGTTTGGCACAGAAGATTAGAAAGGCCAAGCAAATCTGCTAGCACAGACCCTTCAGAAGACATTTCTCAGTAGAAGAAAGGGCTGAATCAGAGAGTAGAAATGGAAGCTCTTTCTTTGTCAGGAACAACACAATAGATATTTATGCTCTGCACTAATTTGTTTCCTGGTACTTATTCAGAAATCCTTTATTTAGCCATTAAAAAGACAACTGGCCTCTGAATGAGTATTGTTAGATGCCTTGATTACTGCAGCAAAGGCATTATCAGAGAATAGCTCAGATATTTATGTTCCTAATTTAAAATAACATCAGCAGGCTTTTAGAGGAGCACAGATATTTAAAAGCATTCATGATCATATCTGCAGTTTCCAACCAGTGCAGAGGTCTGACTTGTTCCACTTGATGGGGAGACATGGGAGAGTGGTGACACTGCCTCCAGAGATGGAAAGGCTTTCTGGAATCAAACCTGCTTTACTTCCACAGCAAATACACCGAGGGAGGGAGTGGACAGATGCAAAAAATGTGCATTACACACAGAAAGTCTGTTTGGAGAAATAAGCACATTCATCACAGGTAGCATAGCAGGTCTGCAGCTATTTCCATACTGACTTAGGTGTTAAGAAATGTGTGAGACATCACATCTTCAGCTCTCCAGATCACGCTCCCAAACTTTGCCAGCCACGTTTTCTCAAAGCCTGTATTCACACATACTGCTTGGGGAAAAAAAAAACCAAAACAAAACAAAACCAAAGAACTCCACCAAAACAAAAAAGAACCCAACAACATCTGGCTCAATGCATTCAAATTAACAACAAAAAAAAAAAAAAAAAAAAAAAAATTGCTCATTTTTAAGTACTGGAGAAACCAAAAAAATAATCTGCATTGGCTTTTCAGCTTTTGCGGGGACATGCACAGCACATAATTTTCTACACAAAACAGGCAGTGATGGCAGTTACTGCCATTTCTTTTCCTCCAAAATCCCATTTAAGATATTTTCAAGAAGTTCAACCAGATCCTTGGCTGTGTGTGGCCAGCAGGATGAGGGAGGTGATTCTCCCCCTCTACTCCACTCTGGTGAGACCCCACCTGGAATACTGCATCCAGTTCTGGAGCCCCTGGGACAAGAGGGATGTGGACATGCTGGACTGTGTCCAGAGAAGGGCCATGAGGATGTTCAGAGGGCTGTAGCATCTCTGCTGTGAGGACAGACTGAAAGAGTTGAGGCTGTTGAGTCTGGAGAAGAGGAGGCTCCCAGGTGACCTTCTTGTGGCTTTCCAGTATCTGAAGTGGGCTACAAAAAAAGCTGGGGAGGGACTCCTTAGGCTCTGAGGTAGTGGCAGGACTGGGGGGAATGGAGCAAAGCTGGAGGTGGGGAGATTGAGACTGGAGGTGAGGAGGAAGTCGTTGAGCATGAGAGTGGTGAGGCCCTGGAATGGGTTGCCCAGGGAGGTGTTTGTGGCCACATCCCTGGAGGTGTTTGCAGCCAGGCTGGCAGAGGCTGTGGGCAGCCTGATGTAGGGTAGGGTGTCCCTGGACATGGCAGGGGAGTTGGAACTGGCTGATCCTTGTGTTCCCTTCCGACCTTGACTCATTCTAGGATTTTCTATGTTCCTTTCTTTGTAACCATTGGACAGTAGTGTCTCTCACTTAAATAAACTTTATTACAACAGTCAAGCTGACACAAGGAAGAAAAATCACAGTGAGGCTGAGAGAACCCTGGAGCAGGTAGGCCAGAGAAGTTGTGGAGAGATTCCAAACCCACCTGGACATTGCAATCCTGAGCAACCTGCTGTGGATGATCCTCCTCTAACTAAGGGGTTGGCCTAGATGATCTCCAGAGGTCCTCTCCAATCCCCCCTCCCATGCTGGGATTCTGCATCAAAAATGAGCTGGCTTTAACCTGTGTAAATGCAGCACTCCCTAAGCCTGTCTTTACAGCATAGAAGAGGCTTTTGTTCACTAATTAAATCTAAGATCCCTTTTTCAATTGAGAAATACAGTACTCACTGGCTGTAACTGATGTGAACTTAAGTTATCCCAGGCACACTGCCTGCCTCTGCCTTGGAAAGACCGAAGAATTTAAACTTTGTCAGCACAGCAGGATTTAGCCAATGGCTCAATTACACAGTGACTTCCAACAAGCAGCAATAATCATCTAGACAATGCCCCCTTCTAGAGCTGCCACTCCACAAGAACTGTGCTAGAACTGACTGAAGTAACAAAATAAAGGCTCACTTTTGCATGAGTTGTGACTGGGGACAGGAGAGGAACTTATTTTGCCTTCTTCCAGTTCGTTGCGTGACTACATAAGGATCCAAACAGAGTCATTCCTTCCAAAGGGCATCAAGTCTCACCTATTTATTCAAGAATGTACATTAGAGACCTGTTCCCTAGTCAGGATACAAACTGTTATACAACTCTGTGTAGGAACAGGAGCAAAGCAGAGTGAAGCAGGAAGATGTGGGCAAGAGGGTAGAGATAGAGCAGGAGGATAAGTGATGTGGAAAGCTCTGGTTCTGATGGATGTGCAAAAGAACACAAAGACCTGGATCCAAGTGCATCTCCAGTGCTGCACAGAGCCAGGCAGGGCTAACATTCTACAGATGCTGCAAGTTCACCACTGTCAATTACATTGGAGAAGCTCTAATCAAGTCATCTGACATCCATCTGTCTCATCCCAAAACAACCCTCAATGCAGATTAGAATCATAGAATGGTTTAGGTTGGAAGAGATCTCAAAGATCATCCAGTTCCAACCGACCCTGTGCCATAGGCAGGGACACCTCCCACTAGATCAGGACGCTCAAGGCTTCATCCAGCCTGGCCTTGAACACCTCCAGGGAGGGAGCAGCCACAACCTCCCTGGGCAAACTGTGCCAGTGTCTCACCACCCTCACTGCAAACAACTTCCTCCTAACATCCTGTTTCAATCTCCCCTCTGCCAGTTTAAACCCATTCCTCCTCATCCTGTCATTACAAGACCTTGTGAATAGTCCCTCCCCAGCCTTCCTGTAGGCCCCCTTCAAATACTGGAATGTTGCTCTAAGGTCTCCTTGAAGCCTTCTCTTCTCCAGGCTGAAAAGTCCCAACTCCCTCAGCCTGTCCTCATAGCAGAGCTGCAGCCCTCTGATCATCTTCGTGGCCCTCCTCTGGACTCTCTCCAGAAGTTCCATGTCCTTCTTGTGCTGGGGGCTCCAGAACTGCACACAGTACTCCAGGTGGGATTAACCACATATAACTTAAAGAAAAACTGCTTTTTCCTCCTATCCTGGTGGGGAGGCCAAAGCCATACATTCAGAGAAGATGCCACTGTGCAGACCTGCCAGGCTGGAGTCACTTCTAGGATCACAGAGGAGCACGCAGAGATTTCAGCAGCACACTGGGTAGGATGCAAATGCACATCCCTGCAAACTGTTGTTTTCCTTTTCTTCTCGGGTATGCGTTTCATGCAATATTAACCACACCCCATTCTTCACGATTTTATTGCTCTAATTAAGTTTGCATTTGTTAATTTTCCTGAAAATTGAACCCAGCGGGGTTTTTCCTCAATACCTCTTTCCCCAACCCCAACTCCTCACCCCCTCCTCGCTTCCAAACAGGCCTCTAATAACATCTCTAATGAAAAGCAGGCTGCGGTCCCTACGCAAGGTGTGTGACAACTCATTTAACATATAAATTGTTGGAGGTATTATTTCAGGTAAGTGATCCTAATGCACCGCCACATTTTATGCCATTAGCCTCGGGGCCCCCGTCACAGCCGTTTAGTGAGATATCATCTTCGGTCCCCTGGGCTCAGCTTTCCACCAAAGCTAACAAACACAGGCTCAGATTTGCAGCAAATGCTTGCTTCCAGACAGGTGATGCAGTGCACGGCAAGACCTGCACTCCTCGAGGACTATGTCCACTGTCCTAACCCCTGGAGCTCACCGTGCCACACAGCCACTCGAGAAATAACCTGCACATGAAGTGCTATCAAGTACAGCTATTTTCAGTGGTGTAATGAAATGTCCTCAGGGAGCGAGTGCTTCAGTCATTTACAGAGTTCATTGAGAAAAAAAAGCAGATGCCTTTGAAGTATCTCAGGTACTGACAGGACTGGGGGGAATGGGGCAAAGCTGGAGGTGGGAAGATTCAGACTGGAGGTGAGGAGGAAGTTGTTGAGCATGAGAGTGGCGAGAGGCTGGAATGGGTTGCCCAGGGAGGTGTTTGGGGCCACATCCCTGGAAGGGTTTAAGGGCAGGCTGGCAGAGTCTGTGGGCAGCTTAATCTAGGGTAGGGTATCCCTGGGCATGGCAGAGGGGTTGGAATTAGATGACCCTTGTGGTCCCTTCCAATGCTGACTGATTCTGTGATTCTTCTCCATTCTTTCACTTCCATACAAGAAAATGGGAGTAGTCTAGGGCTAGCTAATGAACTAAGAGTCACTCTCATCTTTTAAGGTCTAAGCAGAAATTAATCTCTGGAAGACTTCCCTAGCACTAGATGATCCTTGTGGTCCCGTCCAACCCTGACTGATTCTGTGATTCTATTCTATGATTCTGAAGGGGAAGATGGGGTCTGCACAAGTTGAGGTACTCGGAGCTGGCAGATTGGCTGCCAGGCTTTGTCAACCAACAACCAAAGTCCTGCTTGAAACCTTCCAAGAAATGCAAACAGCGTCAGAATTGCTCTCTTTTGGTTTTCCTTCTGTCTCCATCTATTTACAAAGGTCTAGCAAATACCCAATTTGATTATCTACTGTGCATGCAGAATCCGGTTTTTTTTTTTCCTTTAAAGAGTCTTAAAGCAGAGGAGGTTGGTGATGTGCAGTGCATATACTACTGAGACACTGAAGCAATTTTTGAGTAATATCTGTAATCAGAGCTACTACCCAGGCCAGACAGGGAGAGCTAAGTATTAAAAAAAAAAAAAAAAAAAAAAAAAACAACAGTGAAAAAAAAAAAAAAAAAAAAAAAAAAACCAACAGCTGAAAACAAGCAGACATAAAAAACTACAAAGATCTCCAAGTGCTCCATGTCTTTTTTGAGCCTGCTTTAGGTAATACCAGCAGAGAAAACAGCTGAAGGTAAGAGCTAAGTATTCTGGCCCATTACAAGCATATAACTTCACTGGCCAACCTGTGCAACACTTAGTTCTGATTTGGCAGTTAAAGATGATTTTTTCCCTTCTACAATCAGTAAATTATGGACATTATGGAGTCTGAAAGGGTGACAAGAAGAATACACAGAAGCTGAGAGCCCTGGGGCTGTTGAGCCTGCAGAAGAGAGGACTGAGAGGTGATCTTAATGCCCAGCAAGAGCCAAAGGGTGAAGGGCAAGAAAATGGGGTCAGACTCTTCTCAGTGGTGCCCAGTCACAGGACAAGGGTCAATGGGGACAAACTGCCCAGGAGGCTCCATCTGAACATAAGGAGAATCTTCTTTACTTCGACAGTGTCAGATCTCTGAAGCAGGCTACCCAGAGAGATTGTGGAGTCCTCTTTTCTGGAGATATTTCAAACCCACCTCGACATTGTGATCCTGGGCAACCTGCTTTAGTAGGGGGTTGGACTAGATGATCCTCAGAGGTTACTTCTATCATGCTGGGATCCTGTGCAATCAACAGTAGTGCTGCACATTCTTATGCTAATACAGCATTGGGCTTTGGTTGGATCTTTTTCATTGTTGTTACTCTGGCACATTTCATTGCAAAGCACTTCTACATCACAGCCTGATCATAAAAGCTGACTCATTTCTCCCCATGGATATAAACACAGTCTCTCAATTGTCCAGTAACGAGCTGAACTTCTTTTTGCTCTAAATTTGTGATAGCACTGTTTGGAGCATCAGTTTGTTCAATGGTAGGAGAAAGACCACATTGGAGACTGTAACATGGACATACTCTGCTTAGCAATGTCCCAGCAATCCTGGCTCAATGAAGAAACTATCATTTCATGTCCAACATTCTCTTTGCTTGGTTTGAAAATAAAGTGGCTCTTCTCTCTCTTGCTTTTTACAAAAGCACACATAAAGCACTGGGTAGCACTAGTGCAGCCCCCACAGAAGGGACTGCACTGCTGTAATTGTAAATAAACCTCTGATATTCTGGCCAGCTCACATGTCTCACTGGCCAATTATCAGCCACTCTCTCCACTCACTCCTACCAAAACTGCCTCCCATATTTCCCTTGGCCCAAGCTGGAAACAGGATAAATTCATGCTGTAGAAACCAGGGGGCCACCTGTCTGTTCTCCCTGACAAAATCTGGATTGATGTAAGGAAAATTGTCACCTCACCTGCAGCAAAACACTGTGATGTGGGCAGACAGGTTGATGAGTGGGTAATGTTATGGCCTGTCACTTGAATTGTTGCTCTGGAGAGCAGATAATGAGAAGGAGAAGTGAGTGGTGCATAGAGAAATGTGAGAGCTGGTGCAAGGATGTGCAATGGTTTTACCCGGGACAGGACTGGGACCAGTATTATTCATTGTAATTCATTAATGACCTGGGTGAAGGCACAAAGGGCACTGTCAGCAAGTTTGCTGATGACACCAAGCTGGGGGGTGTGGCTGCCACACCAGAGTTGTGCTGCCTTCAGAGAGACTTGGACAAGCTGAGGAGAGTTGGGCAGGGAGACATTGAATGAAGTTCAACAGGAGCAAGTGTAGAGTCCTGCACCTGGGAAAGAACAATCCCAGGGATCAGTATAGGCTGGGGACTGACCTGCTGGAGAGCAGTGAAGGGGAGAAGGACTCTCCCAAGCTCTGCCAATTGGATAAGATTTAGCATTAGTTAACACTGCATTTAGTCAAGGTTTCTGAAAAAAACTAATTCTGTTACAAAACTATCCTCAAATTCACCATAATTCCTTTCTTTTATGATTTCTTGGAGTCACAATACTGTTGCAGTCTTTGTGCTAGGATTAGTGGCATATCCTGAGTAAAAAGGAAGTTTTAATACTCAGCATTAAAGCTGTGATAGTTTCAGTAGGCATGAGGCTGTTCTCTCTTGTAGATGGGAGGTTGGCCATAAGCCAGCAGTGTGTTTATTTGGCAAGGAAGGCCAATGCCATTCTGGGGTGGATTAGAAAGGCTGTGGTTAGTAGGTCGAGGGAGGTGTTCCTGCACCTCTACTCTGCCCTAGTAAGGCCACATCTGAAGTATTGTGTCCAGTTCTGGGTCCCCTAATCCAAGAAGGACAGGAAGCTGCTTGAGAGAGTCCAGCATAGAGCTACAAAGATGATTAAGGAAGTTCAGAGAGCCTGAGGGGGCTGGGGCTTGTTAACTTGGAGAAGAGGAGACTAAGGGGGGACCTCATTCATGTTTATAAATATGTAAAGGTGAGTGCCAGGAGGCTGGAGCCAGGCTCTGCTGGGTGATGCCCAGTGACAGAACAGGGGGCAATAGGTGGAAACTGAGCCATAGGAGGTTCCACGTGAACCTGAGGAAGAAGTTTTTTTATCTGTGAGGGTGACAGAACACTGGAACAGGCTGCCCAGGGCCATTGTGGAGTCTTCCTCTCTGCAGATATTCAAGAACCATCTGGATGTGTTCCTGTGTGATCTGGCAGGGGGGTTGGATTGGATGAGCTTTCAAAGTCCCTTCCAGTCCTGACAATAACATTCCAGTATCTGAAGGGGGCCTACAGGAAGGCTGGGGAGGGACTGTTCACAAGATCTTGTAATGACAGCATGAGAGGTAATGGGTTCAAACTGGCAGAGGGGAGATTGAAACTGGATGTTAGGAGGAAGTTGTTTGCAGAGAGGGTGGTGAGACACTGGCAGAGGTTGCCCAGGGAGGCTGTGGCTGCTCCCTCCCTGGAGGTGTTCAAGGCAGGTTGAATGAGGTCTTGAGCGTCCTGATCTAGTGGGAGGTGTCCCTGCCTATGGTGGGGCATTGAAACTGGCTGATCTTTGAGGTCTCTTCCAACCTAAACCATTCTATGATTCTATGATTTTATGACCCTCCCTTTTGCTTTTTGAGGCAGGTAGTAGAGCATACACTAGTGGAGGTTGCTAAGTTAGTGTGCACAAGGCACTGGAAATAATTTTCATCTTGAGCACCTTACCAGCTGCACAGTATTAAACTCCAGAATATTTCTTTATACTCTCAAGTAATCTTTGGACCATGCTCTGAGGAGGACATTTTGCTCCCCTGTAGCTTCTGGCTGTGCCACTGCAAAAGTCCTGTCTCAGGTAAGTAGGTAGTCCACTGCTGGTGTCCTTTCCTCTCCACTTTTCCCTGCTGACATCTCAGAGAAATGTGATCCATCTCTGCCTCTCATTACTGCTGCAGTGCATTTGAAGCAGAGACACAATCCTCTACCAGAACTCAGAACAACCCTCACCCCCCAAAACCCAGGGGTTAGGAGGAGCCTGCCAAAGTAAGCTTGGCTGTCACTAAGAGAAGATGGCACTGAGGATGCTTACACTGCATAGAGTTAAGCAAACCACATGAGCATGTGGTATAAAAATATTCCAGGGTGTTTCGTGTGCCTTTAGAGGTCACAGACACTCCACGTTGTGCATATGACAACTCATATGCTGTTTCCTCAGCAAATCCAAGCCATTCACTAGACAAGCCAGCTTGGGCTGGGAGCACTAAGTCATATTTTTCATGTAAATACATCTGTTCCCTTCTACCCCCCTCTCACTTTCACTCTGTTTCGCTATCTTCTACCTCTAATGGCTGGGGTGGGTCTATTTCAAACTAACAGCAAAGAGGGTTGTAAGCCAGAGAGAAAAGCTTCACATTCAGGGTCAGGTTGGAGGTCTACTTATCCAAAATGCTCGAGTCAGACTTGGAAGAAAAACAAACAAACAGCTAAAGCTGCCAACCTATGCAGCTTCTAGGCAGCGAAATCAAAACTGAGCTGATGAAAAGAGAATCTCTGCTAAGCATCAGTAAGTTTTAGATGCAAAATAAATAAAAATCTCAAGAGTGAGCAAGCAGCATCCTAAGTGTTCATATGAGCAAGCTGCAGCTTCACTGTTCACAGAACCCCAAAGTTTTCCAAGATTAATCCAAGGATGGAACCTTCCTATCTTGCACATCAGTGTTACCCTAAGTAGTTAACAACAGAAGCCCTTAATTAATATTTTTCTACATACCTGTAGTCATAGAATCATAGAATCAGTCAGGGTTGGAAGGGATGACAAGGATCATCTAGTTCTAACCCCCCTGCCATGCCCAGGGACACCCTACCCTAGAGCAGGCTGCCCACAGCCTCACCCAGCCTGGCTGCAAACACCTCCAGGGATGTGGCCCCAAACACCTCCCTGGGAAACCCATTCCAGGCTCTCACCACTCTCATGCTCAACAACTTCCTCCTCATGTCCAGTCTGAATGTCCCCACCTCCAGCTTTGCTCCATTTCCCCTAGTCCTGGTGCTACCTCACAGGCTAAAAAGTCCCTCCCCAGCTTTTTTTCTGGGCTCCCTTCAGATCCTGGAACACCACAAGAAGATCACCTCACAGCCTCCTCTTCTCCAGCCTGCAGAGCCCCAACTCTTTCAGTCTGTCCTCATAGCAGAGGTTCTGCAGCCCTCTGAGCATCCTCATGGCACATATCTGGACACACTCCAGCATGTCCACATCCCTCTTGTCCCAGGGGCTCCAGAACTGGATGCACTACTCCAGGTGGGGTCTCACCAGGGCAGAGTAGAGGGGGAGAATCACCTTCCTGGCCCTGCTGGCCACATTGTTCCTGCTGCAGCCCAGCCTCTGCTTGGCTTTCTGGGCTGCATGTGCTCATTGTTGCCTCATGTGGAGCTTCTCTTCCCCCAGCACTCCCAAGTCCTTCTCCTCCAGGCTGCTCTCCAGCCAGGTACTTCTCAGCCTGGATTTGTGCTTGGGATTGCCTCGACCCAGCTGCAGGACCTTACACTTTGCCTTGTTGAACCTCCTGAGGTTGGCTTGCACCCATCTCTGCAGCCTGTCCAAGTCCCTCTTTGGTTGGTTTGAACAGCAATGAGAAGACCATAACCATACTGCCCCTACTCCATCAGTCTGACCAGTCAGTAAATGTACATCTGTGATAAGCAGG
The DNA here is from genome assembly GCA_013396835.1 of Psilopogon haemacephalus. NCBI lineage: Eukaryota > Metazoa > Chordata > Aves > Piciformes > Megalaimidae > Psilopogon > Psilopogon haemacephalus. The sequence goes on along the minus strand of VWZI01006230.1, from coordinate 218,713 downwards.
AGGGTCCTAATATGGTTGGGAATCCTTCCTCTGCCTTCTCACCTAAAATACTCCAAAATGTTGGCTGAAGCAAACTTCAAGATTTGTGCCAAAAACCCCACCTTGTCTCCCATACTACATGCAACAGAGAGTGCCATCACCACCTGATGTCATGGATGGAATGTGCAGACACACCAGAAGTGCCTGCTGAGCTGTAAAGGTAGACTAAAACAAGGTGAATCTTTATCACTCAAGAGTTATCTTCATATTTTTTAGGTTTTATTATATGAAGAGTTTCAGAATACCCTGCAGATCACAACCTTTCTTCCATCTTTCACCTCTCCTGGGTTGTACATCCCCTTAATTTCAGTTTAAAGCTCAGCCTTGAAGCATACTTCTTGATTTAGGCTGTTCCCTGAGAGAGACTCCAAAATATTACATGGGGAGATCAATTCTTTCTCTTTTCTCACAAAATGCATTTTTGAGGAAGTAATAAATGCCAGAAATTCCAATATGCTGTCTGGTGAACTGTTCACTGTGATAGCTGCAGAGATGGGTAATAGGTTTTGGTATTTCTACATAAAGCATTCCNTGCCATGCCCAGGGACACCCTAGCCTACATCAGGCTGCCCACAGCCTCTACCAGCCTGGCTGCAAACACCTCCAGGGAAGTGGCCTCAACCACCCCCGTGGGCAGCCCTTTCCAGGGCCTCACCACTCTCATGCTGAAGAACTTCCTCCTCACATCTGATCTGAATCTCCTCTGAATCTGAAGCAGAGACCAGGTTCCATTACGCCCAAACTACCAGTTCACCCAGTTCATAGAATCATAGAACAGTTTAGGTTGGAAGAGACTTCAAAGCTCATCCAGTTCCAACACCTCACCATAGGCAGGGAAACCTCCCTAGGTCACTCAAGGCCTCATCCTACATTGGTCCTTAACATGAGGTTGTGGAGCACAGAAGCACAGAATGTGTTATGCCATCTGACCTATTCCATGCTAGGGACTCTCACAGCCTCCTTTCTGTCTAATGTGTTAAAAATCCTTCCTTTTCTCCAGGCTAAAAGGCTGGAGCTACCTTCTTAAAATATTCCCATTCCATAGCAAGATGGAGAACAAACATAAGAAGCAAAAACATTCATTGTGGAAGCTAAAGCAAATGTTTCACACAGATTTGAGATACTTTCCCCCCCCAGGTTTCCACAGAACAGGAGACCTTGAGAAAGCACTTAAGACACTTACATAAGCTAACCAAACAAAGCCAAGATCATGGTCAGCACAAGTTCCCACACAACAACAAGGCATTCAGAAAGACACAAGATCTGACTCTCAGATGCTGGAAGCATTTGATTGCAGCAAGATAGAGATGCTAAGCAGTGCAGATGATTAACTAATTCAAGAGCTCACCGAAGGCTGTTGAGATTTTCTGTTCTTTAACAATTTGTGATCAATCTCTCTTGAAGACTCTTCTGCTTTTTTTCACATGGCATTGGGTAGGGTGCAAGAATGACTTGTAAGTTCCATGGCTTGCTTATTGCAGAAGCTCAAGTTAGATTAAACTTTTTTTTTTTCTTTCTTTCTTTCTGTCATTACAGCTTTGAGTGAGATCAGATATAAAAAAAGCAATAAAACTTCCTTATGCTGAGTTGAAGGTTGACTAGGTGATCTTGAAGGTCTCTTCGATCTGTATTCTGCAGTATTCTGTGACATTGCAAATGTGGGGCTGAGGCATACAAAAAAATCAGATCCTCTACCCTGAAAGTCTATCTTTGGAATCACAGAATCATAGAATGTCAAGGGCTGGAAGGGAACTCCAAAGCTCCTCCAGTCCAACACCCCTGCCAGAGCAGGATCTCCTAGAGTATATCACACAGGAACACATCTGGGTGGATTTTGAGTATCTCCAGAGAAGGAGACTCCACAACTTCACCTGGGCAGCCTGTTCCAGGGCTCTGTCACCCTCACTGGGAAAAAATCCTCTTCATGTTTCCATCAAACTTCCTATGCCTCAGCTTCCACTCACTGCCCCATGTCCTGTCACTGGGCATCACCCAGCAGAGCTGGCTCCAGCCTCCTGGCACTCACCCTGCACATCTTTATAACCATTGCTGAGGTCACCTCTCAGTCTCCTCCTCTCCAAGCAGCACAGCCCCAGCTCCCTCAGGCTCTCCTCCTAACAGAGCTGTTCCATTCCCTTCATCACCTTTGCGACTCTGTGCTGGACTGTCTCAACAATTCTATGTCCTTCTTGGACTAGGGGACCCAGAACTGGACACAGCCTCTCCTCCTAACAGCCTTCATCACCTTTGCAGCTCTGTGCTGGACCCTGTCAAGCAGTTCTATGTTCTTCTTGGACTGGTGGGCCCAGAATTGGACACAGCACTCCAGATGTGGCCTCATCAGGGTTAGAGCAGAGGGAGAGGAGAACCTTTCTCAGCTTACTAACCACAGCCCTTCTAATCCACCCTGGCCACAAGAGCACATTACTGGCTCCTGGTCAACCTCCCATCTACTAGGACTCCAAGAAGAGAGAACAGCCTCATGCCTACTGCAACTATCACAGCTTTAATGCTGAGTATTAAAACGTCCTTTTTGATCAAGAAAAAACCACTACTCCTAGCACAAAGACTGCAACAGTATTATGACTCCAAGAAATCATTAAAAAAAAAAAAAAAAAAAAAAAAAAAAAAAAGGAATTACGGTGAATTTGAGGATAATTTTGTAACAGAATGAGTTTCTTCAGACACCTTGACTAAATGCAGTGTTAACTACTGCTAAATCATATGCAATTGGCAGAGCTTGGGAGAGGACCACGGTGAAAAGGTTGTATCTGGGAGACAGGGAATGTACTTTTCCTAATTGCTGTCAGTTTGCAGCTCAATTCCAGGTAGTGCAGTTAAGCCTTGCCTGCCTTCAACGTGTGTCACCTGATCCATCCAGCCTTTAGCATAGCCCTGTCCTTTCTCAGCAGCCAGTGGAAAATAAATAGAGCACTCAATTGCCAGAAGCCATTTACAAAATCAAGCCTCACTCTCTGAGAGCTTTAAATGCATCACTTAATATTGGCGGCGTCAAGCAAGCAGCCCCCATTTGGAATCCTGAAAAAAACCAGAAAGCACTGAGAAAAGTAGTCCACTTAGGACTTTGCTAGTGAAATTTGTAGACACTGATGCACAGCTTGGGGCAGTGTGGCTGGAGAGCTGCCTGGCAGAAAGAGATCTGGGGGTTGCAACAGACAGGCAGCAGTGTGCCCAGGCAGCCAAGAAGGCCAATGGCATCCTGGCTTGGGTTAAAAATGCTGTGGGCAGCAGGAGCAAGGAGGTGATTGTGACCTTGGACTGGGCTCTGGTGAGGCCACATCCTCCAGTGTTGTGTTCAGTTTGGGGCAGTGCAGTACAAGAGATGTGGAGATGCTGGAATGGGCCTGGCAGAAAGAGATCTGGGAGTTGCAACAGACAGGCAGCAGTGTGCCCAGGCAGCCAAGAAAGCCAATGGCATCCTGGCTTGGGTTGAAAATGCTGTGGGCAGCAGGAGCAGGGAGGTGATTGTGACCTTGGACTGGGCTCTGGTGAGGCCACATCCTCCAGTGCTGTGTTCAGTTTGGGGCACTGCAATACAAGAGATGTGGAGGTGCTAGAGTGGGTCCAGAGAAGGGCAGGGAAGCTGGGGAAAGGCCTGGAAAATAAATCTGATGAGGAGTGATTGAGGGAGCTGGGGATGGTTAGTGTGAGGAAGAGGAGGCTGAGAGGAGACCTCATTGCTCTCTACAGCTACCTGAAGGGACATGATGGAGAGGCTGCTGCTTGTCTCTTCTCATAGGTAATTGAAGACAGAACAAGGGGGAATGGCCTCAAGCTGAGGCTGGGGAGGTTTGGATTTGACATGAGGAAAAAGTTTTTCATGGAGAGAGTGGTCAGGGACTGGAATGTGCTGCTCAGGGAGGTGGTGGAGTCATCCACCCTGGATGTGTTTAAGGTTGTTTGGATGTGGTGCTTAGGGATATGGTTTAAGGTGAATCTTGTTCAGTAGGGTTCTAGGTTGGACTTGGTAATCCTGAGGGGCTTTGCCAACCTAGATGCCTCTGTGATTCTATTTCTGTGAAAATAGAGTCATAGAATCATTTTGGTTTGAAAAAGACCTTCAAGATATTTGAGTCCAACCACTAACCAACTCCAGCAAGTGCGGTGCTAAACACTTGCGCACCATAAAATTGCAGTTCTCGAGAGCAAATGAGTTTGTGACCACAACAATAATCACAACATTTTCCACAAGCTAAGCTTTCCACATGCTTTGAATGTCCTGACAGGCAGCAAAATCAATGTACCAATTCGTTTCTGGTCATCCCTGAAGTCCCATATGCCTGACGCAAATGAAAGTAAATTATCTTCAAGACTCATCACATTGGACAAGAGTGTGTAAGAGAGGCAAGGTTAAGGAGAAGGCAGATAGTAGAAAACAACAAAAGGGCAAGCATAGAAGTGCTTGCATTTAGAGTTTCAGCCTCAAAATAATGGCAAACACTGACAAATCTCTGTTTAGTGAGCAGCCTGGCTCAGGACATGGACTAATGCCAACCTGCTGATAACAAGGCAAGATGATATGGTCAGTGGTGTTTGCAAGGGGCAGTCAAAAACCCATAAACAGCAGCAGAAGGATCTGCCACAGTATGAAGGAAAGAAAATTCAAGAAGTGAGCAATCCAAACCTCTTCCATTTTAATTTGTGTCTGTATCCTGCTGAGGGAACAAACCATTTGTAAGTTGGAGTCTGTCATCTAATTCAGTATTAGCTGCAGGCTAATAAATGGGACAGCAAAGCACATGCAAGGAGTGATTTATAGGATCCAAAGAGAGACAGCCCAAGTCTTGCAGCTATTTGCATCTCCTTCACATACAAACAAGCACTGATGGAAAGTTTCCTGCTGAGAAAGAGAGGCAAAAGACAGAGTGGAAAGAAACCTGCTCTAAAAAAAAAAAAAAAGCAGAAAAAGTGTTGGAGTAACTTCTGCAGAGAGGAACTTCAACATAGCTGCACAGCAGAGCACAATGCTGCAGCTGAACACATTCATCATAAAAGGAAAGCCAGAAGAATCAGCAGCACTGGGAGAGGTCTATGAAACTCCAAGCCAGAGTTTTACATGGTTCATGTTGAAGGTATCATACATAGCACAGCTACTCAGTAGGCACTATGGATTGAAGAGAGCTGGGGAATGTCAAATTATAGCACTTCCTTCTCAAATTCATAGGCTAATTATTAAAATAGTTGCGGGGCTTCCTGTAATCTTGACCCTGCTTAACTGCTGTTCAGCAGGTTCCTGCTCTTACATCTAAAGCAGTCTTTAAAAGCCACAACTGCACAGGGCTAACAGTGAGGATGTGACCATAGAATAAGTCTGGTCCGTGGAAACATTTTTATCTGAACCAGTGCCCCAGCACCATAAAAGAGTGGAAGGAGTGGTGGTGGTATTTAACATGGCCTGGAGAAGAGAAGGCTTGGAGGAGACCTTATAGTAACCTTTCAGTATCTGAAGGGGGCCTACAGGAAGGCTGGGGAGGGACTGTTCACAAGGTGTTGTAATGACAGGACAAGGGGTCTAAACTGGCAGAGGGAAGATTTAAACAGGATGTTAGGAGGAAGATCTTCACAGTGAGGGTGGCAAGACACTGGAACAGGTTGTCCAGAGAGGTTGTGGCTGCTCCCTCCTTTGAGGTGTTCAAGACCAGGCTGGATGAGGTCTTGAGCGTCTAGTGGGAGGTGTCCCTGCCTATGGCACAGGGGGGTTGGAACTGGCTGAGCTTTGAGGTCCCTTCCAACCTAAACCATTCTATGATTCTATGGCAGAAGGCTGACACAGCAGATCAAAGCCCAAGAACAGGACAACAGAGTTTAGGGTGAGAATTCAATGAGAAGAGTATGACATCATCTTACAGCTCAGATGGGTGCCAGGGCAACATTTGCTCAGGAAAATGAAGCACTCTTCAATTACACAGAGATAGAGAAGGAGGACTGCAAAATCTCAGTTCCAAACTGCAGCTTGGGCTATTTCCTCACCTCAAATAATCTCACAGGTGAGCAGGGAACTGACTTCAAAGGGATCGTTCCTTAACACGGAAACAGGCTCTTTAATCTCTTCATTCAGAGGGGGCAAGTGCAAAGATCCAATACCCAGCTGCTCCCTGGAGTTGAGTTGCGCAGCCTTTGAAAGCAAAGCTCCATCTTTCAGAGGGAAATGCTATGCAAACTTTAAAAATCCCATTCACCTGAGTACCTAACACAAGCCTGCTGAATGGCCTCCATTCAGCACCGCTGGCAGACTTCAAAAGGCTTTTGTCATCTCCTGGCTTTGAAGCTAAAAGGATTCTGGAGCTGCCAGAATGCTAATATGAGGATATTATATATACTGAACCCAAGCATTCAGTGTTTACAAAGCTCCCTCATTCTTTCCTCCCAAACTTGCAACCTTCTTTACTTTAGGATTAGAGCTTCAGCTTGTACATGCCAACCTCCAAACCCCACTGAGTAGTTTAACAAGAACCCATATAGCAGATCAGTTGCAGCCATGTAGTGGCATGCTGAAAGCAAAGGAGATGGAAGGGTGTGTACAAAACACAGACCTGAGAGGCTGTTAGCAATTTGAGTGGGTTAGAAATTAAGAGGGGGTTAGATCTCAACACAACTAAAAGGAGCTCAAGATGTGCAAAGGGGGGAAAAAAAAGTACAATAAATCAAGGGGAAGTAAGGAACTATCACTTTAGCTATTCTATTATCTTGCTTTGCAAATGTTTTCAAAACAACAAAACTAAATACAAAAGCTGAGCACACATTTCCTATATCCTAAGAGACATATGAATGAGCAGAACCATGTAGAATCCCAGCATGGTGGGGGTTGGAAGGGATCTCTGGGAGTCATCTAGTCCAACCCTACTGCTAAAGCAAGGGCACAGCAGCTTGCCCAGGATCCCAATGTCTGGGTTGGTTTGGAATCTCCTTCAGAGAAGGAGACTCCATAACCTCTCTGGGCAGCCTGCTCCAGGGGTCTGCCACAGCAACGAAATATCTTCCTTTGTTTAGATGAAAATTTCTGGGCTACAGTTTGTGCCCATTGCCCATTGTTCTGCCTCTGGGCACCACTGGGAACAGTCTGACCCCATCCTCTTGCCCTTTAGCTCCTGCTGAGCACTGAAGAAGATCCCCTCTCAGTCAGCTCTTCTCCAGACAGATTCATGGGACGCTGCCAACAGAGCAAAGTTTAGATCACTGTGGAGATGGCTGAGGAATTCATTAGCACCCTGCACAGGACAGAAAATGTCCCTTCCACAGGTGGTTTGGAATTGCTTAGTTAATTTATCCTACACCAAACACAATAAAAACCTTTGCAGAAAGCCTGTCAGCTGCAGTAACCACTGCAGTTCTGATGGAGAGCAGGAACTGTGCTTAGAATCATAGAATCAGTCAGGGTTGGAAGGGACCACAAGGATCAGCCAGTTCCAACCCCCCTGTCATGCCCAGGGCCACCCTACCCTAGATTAGGCTGGACAGAGCCTCAGCCAGCCTGGTTGCAAACACCTCCAGGGAAGTGGCCCCAACCACTTCTTCATGCTTTGTCTTGGGCTGAAATTTCCAAGTTCCAATTATCACACTGGTCTGAGGCATTTCATTCTACAGTAGTCAGCTCCATTCATGGGCAGCTGATTTGCTTTCCCTTATAGAGGTGGCCTCTCCAGGTCTCACTGTATCATATATACACACTCTTTGTTTTGCTCTCAAAGGTTCTCCTATTAATGATCATCCTTTCATACTAAGAAGTCTGTTGCATCCTTGCCTGCTTCTCATCAAGTAAAGCATTACTTTTTCAGGTTGTTTCTTTCCCCTGCAACAGAAGTACTGTTTTGATGTGAAAAGGGTATCCCTCCTGCTGAGATGACAGCTCATGCCCAACAATTATGCCTCAAGCATCCAAGTATGCCTACATCACACGAGGCTCTACACCAATATCCAAGTATGGTGACAGATGATACTTCAAGGGACTTCACTTGAATTAAAAGCATTTAAGAGAACTGTAACTGCAGGGTGGGTACGTTAAGAAGATCTTTAGATTCTGTTTTCCAGGAGAAGCCCATTAATAACTTCCCTTCAATTAAAAGCAAGATGAGCAGAGGAGACTTAACAATGAATGTGGCTCATTTTCTCATGCTAAGGCAGGAGCACAAAAGAAAAAAAAAAAAAGAAGAAAAAAAAAGTAACTTTGAATTGCAATGCCATGTGAGCATCATTAGCCATCAACTTGACTGAAAATTTGACATTAAAGAGGAACAAAGAACAGTGAAAAGCTGCTAAGATAGATGAGATAGTGGCACAAATCTGGTGGTCTGAGTTACCAAACCATCCACTGCAAGCAAGCTTCCAGTTATCAAAGGCATTCAGGATATATCCTTAGAATTTATCATAGAATCAGTCAGGATTGGAAGGCACCACAAGGATCAGCCAGTTCCAACACCCCTGCCATGCCCAGGGACACCCTGCCCAAAGCCTCATCCAGCCTGGCTGCAAACACCTTCAGGGAAGTGGCCCCAACCATCTCCCTGGGCAACCCATTCCAGGCTCTCACCACTCTCGTGCTGAACAACTTCCTCCTCATGTCCAATTTGAATCTCCCCACCTCCAGCTTTGCTCCGTTCCCCAGCATTTATAGTCCCTTTGCCTCATCTCAGCTCAGCTAATGATTTAAACTGAGCTAAAACAACCCCTACTGGCTTATGTCAAACCAGAAGATTAAACAGAGAATGAACAGCTCAAGTAATTACTAACCAGATGTTAACAGCAAGGAAAAGAGTATGACATTGAGAGACAGAGCACTGGAACAGGCTGCCCAGAGAGGCTGTGGAGTCTCCTCTGGAGACTTTCAAAACCTGCTTGGATGCATTCATGTGCAAACTACCCTGGGTAATCCTGCTTTGGCAGAGCAGCTGGACTTCATGATCTCTGGAGGTCCCTTCCAACCTCTAAGGTTCTGTGATCACAGGCTCACAGGATGTCAGAGATTGGAAGGATACAAAGAGCTCATTGAGTCCAACTCCCCTGCCACCCAATCTAGCTAAGATGATACAGGAACATATTCAGATGGGCCTCAAAAGTCTCCAGAGAAGGAGACTTCACAACCTTTCTTCGCAGCCTGTTCCAGTGCTCTGGGACCCTTACAGTTCCCCCTTATGTTGAGCTGGAACCTCCTGTGCTGCAACTTACACCCATGACATTCCCTACATCAGTGTGACTGCAAAGACATACAGGAGTGCAAGTGGCTTTTTCAGGCATCCTACAATCACAAAGCAACTCTCCCTAGTTCAGTAACTGCAAAGGCAGCACAACCTTCACAAATGGCCACACACAAAGCTGTTCCGTGTCAGTGTGGTGTTCAGAAAGCAGCATCATTACATGCCTTATCAAATCTGAACTTAACATCTCATGGTACAGCACGTGCAAATTCTGCAGACTACATTTATTTGTGTACCCTGGGAAAAAAAAAAGTAGAAAGAGAGAAGGCAGGCAGCCTGAGGGGGGCTCTCATCATCACAGCGCTGCTGATACCGCTGGCACTGCCTGCCAGAGACTTTCTCCTGTTCACAAGGTGATAACTCCGAGGACCTTGATTAATGTGCATTACACAGGCAGATTAATTCAAATCTACCCAGCAACCTCTGCACTCTGGATAAGTCTGATAAGTAGCTGCAAGGCATGAAAATTCCTATCTGAATGTACTAATGCATAGTAGGAAAAAATAAAACCAAACAACTCTTTAACAGTAAAATCTGAACAGCAGACACATCACAGCTGAGCTGCATGGTTCCAAGGGAGGCAATGGACTGGCTCTTCCAGCCACTCTGATGGCACAAGAGGGTAGCTGCAGTACAGTGTCTGCTTCTCACACCAACACCTCCAATCTCTTGAGGGATACAAGGGGATTTGAGCTCCACCAGTTTTTTTTTACTCCATGATGGCACAGCTCTAATGTTAGCTCTAACAAGCATTTTTGGCACAAACATCCTGGAGGATAGAATGAGCCCTGCACGGGGCAGCAAAATCAACTCCTTACAAAATAACCAAACCAACAAGCTCTAAAGAGCCTGTTTCATATTCACCATCTCTCTTAATAATTGCTTCCTACGAAGGAAAGTCTGCAGAGTTTGCTGAGTATCCTAAATCAAACTGCACTGAAATCCTATCCAATTACACTGCAGACATTTACATTTTCATCCCAGAACAAGCTCTAATCCAGACTACAAGTGTAGCACCATATTATGCACTTCCACAGCTACACTCCACTTGTTTTATTCAAGGAAACTTATGGAGGGCCTGATGTGACATTTCTAGACCTAGAAAAAGTCCAAGATCAGACCCAGCTGTAGAACAAAGGTGGTTTTATCACTTACTGCTCTTAAGCTCCAGAAAGCTCCTTCTTCTAATAGTATTTCCTGCTCAATAATTAACTGAACTACTCTGGACACAATTCCAGTAATAAATATTAATATACTCAAAATATCTGGTGAGGATTTCCACAGTGGATCTGTGAATCTGGAACTGGCAGGCTGCAGTTAATACTGGGGAAGCTTTAATATATAGATCTATTTGAATGCCTAATTACTTAGCATGTTCAAGGACAGGACAAGGGGCAATGGGTGGAAGCTGAGGCATAGGAAGTTCTGTGTAAATATAAGAAAGAGTTTTTTCACTGTGAGGGAGCCAGGCTGCCCAGAGGAGTTGTGGAGTCTCCCTCTCTGGAGACCTGCCTGGATGTGTTCCTGTGTGATCTGCTCTGGGTGATGCTGCTCTGGCAGGGGGTTAGACTGGATGAGCTTTTGAGGTGCCTTCCAGTCCATGACACTCTGCGAGTCTGTGATTTTCATGCATGCTTATTACGTTTCCTGATAATCTGAGAGGGTTATTTTGGTGTGGCTTTGGTTGGTTACTTGATTTGATGTTTGCATCTGTATTGGACTTTTTTGTTCTGTTTTGTGTTGGCTTATTGGTTTGGTTTGTTGTTTTGCTGTTTTGTTTTTTTGTTGTTGTTGTTTGTTGTTGTTGCTGTTTTTCTTGTTGTTTGTTTTTTAATCACAGTGTCTACTTGTAAAGAAAAGACTCAGATCACTGGAACAGTTTCCACTGCCTCCCTGGCAAGTTAATAAACAGAGAGTGCAATTATATCGACAAGCCAAGATACCAGAAAGGACTAAGAGAAGAAAAAAATAGTAAGTAACAATGAAAATGAAACAATCTCTCCCTCTGGTATCACTGAAAGCCTCAGCTTTTCATGCTTATATACCCTCAAAAAAAGAGGGACTGGTAAAAGAATAGAATAGAATAGAATAGAATAGAATAGAATAGAATAGAATAGAATAGAATAGAATAGAATAGAATAGAATAGAATAGAATAGAATAGAATAGAATAGAATAGAATAGAATAGAATAGAATAGAATATGCCAGGTTGCAAGAGACCTCCAAGATCATAGAATGGTTTAGGTTGGAAAAGACAGTTCCAACCCCCCTGTGCCATAGGCAGGGACACCTCCCACTAGAACAGGTCGCTCAAGACCTCATCTAGCCTGGCCTTGAACACCTCTAGGGAGGGAGCAGCCACAACCTCCCTGGGCAAACTGTGCCAGTGTCTCACCACCCTCACTGTAAAGAACTTCCTCCTAACATCCCGTTTAAATCTCCCCTCCACCAGTTTGAACCCATTCCCCCTCGTCCTGTCATTACAAGCCCTTGTGAACAGTCCCTCCCCAGCCTTCCTGTAGGCCCCATTCAGACACTGGAAGGTTACTATAAGGTCTCCTGGAAGCCTTCTCTTCTCCAGGCTGAAAAGCCCCAACTCCCTCAGCCTGTCCTCATAGCAGAGCTGCTGCAGCCCTCTGATCATCTTCATGGCCCTCCTCTGGACTCTCTCCAACAGTTCCATGTCCTTCTTGTGCTGGGGGCTCCAGAACTGCACACATCTAGTCCAACCTAGCACCCAGCCTTAAATGTTCCAAATATCCCAAGGATGTCAGAAAGCCACTCTGTTAAGAGACAGACTGTTTATCATCTGTGCTCAGTGACCAAACACACTTTGAAAAGCAGCTAAACCAAAACTGAACAGAACCAGAACACACCCTGGAGGTCTGCAGAGGGGCCTGACGGAGCGCTTCTACCCCTGCAGCAGCAAAACCTACCCTAAAAAAACTGCCACAAGCCTTAAAAGAATTTGCGTCAGGTAGCAAAAAGAATTTGCATCAGGTAGCCACAAAATCATATTGAGTGACCTCCTGGAGAGTGAAAAATCTCAGAAAAAAATGGCTCATGAAAAACAGGTTACAGATGCTGTAACAATCCCTCTTTATCAGCTCTCCACAGATTTCCACCGTGCATTGAGTAATTAATTTAGGTGCCCAGAATATCTGCAAGGGATCAGAAAAAAAGGAAAAAACAAAAAAAACCCAAAAAAAGGCAACAAACACTTTGCAAACAAGTCTCCATACACACACACACACACAGAGTGTTAAAATGTTATTCACAACCTTACATAATGTGACAGGCATCCTGGAAGGACACTATCATTAACACAGACCTGCAATGATAAGATCCCGGCCAATTTCCACAGTGTTTAAACAATCTCCACGCAAGCAAAACCCACACTTAGGTCAGAGCACGAGCAACTGGCCACGGAGCTTTTACTTAAAGGGAAATTACAGACAAGGAGCATTCCATCCATATATGATCCGTGTGGCGAGGCCCAGGATCTCTGGGCTCTTTGAAAACCGCCTTGTGCAAAATTGTATGAAATTACTACATGTGCAACAGGGAGAGATAAGAAACGGAGGAGTTATTTCCACCAGAGCACCAAAGGACAGTGAGGTGCACAGATGGAAATGATAGGTTTCTCTGCCTCGGCTATTATGATTCCAGAGTGCAAAGGGAAGAATGAATGTATTGTCATCCATACCAGCCTTGTAACAGGCTCAGAAAAGCAGCAGCATCTATGGCAAAGAGCTAGCTGCAGAAAAAGCATCTTCCCAGCACTACAAAGGTATCTCCTGACACTAAATACACCCTAATGAAGCACTGGTCTTTTGTATAAGATGGCAAAGAATTACTTCACAATAAATAGGTTGCTCTTAGTAAAGATGCCCACATAGAGCTTAAGGAGAGGATTTGAGAGTGGCATCAGAATCACAGAATCACAGAATGCGATTGGTTGGAAAGGAACTTGAAAGGTCTCCCAGTCCAAGCCCCCTGCCAGTGCTGGATCGCCTAGGGCAGGTCACAGAGGAATGCATCCAGGTAGGGTTTAGAATCACAGAATCAGTCAGGGTTGGAAGGGACTGCAAGGATCAGCCCGTCCCAACCCCCCTGCCATGCCCAGGGACACCCTACCCTAGAGCAGGCTGCCCAAAGCCTCTGCCAGCCTGGCCAAAAACACCTCCAGGGATCTGGTCCCAAACACCTCCCTGCAGGGGCAACCCATTCCAGCCTCTCACCACTCTCATGCTCAACAACTTCCTCCTCACAGCCAGTCTGAATCTCCATATCTCCAGCTTTGCTCCATTCCCCCTAGTCCTGGCTCTACCTGACACCCCTAAAAGTCCCTCCCCAGCTTTTCTGTAGGCCCCCTTCCCATACTGGAAGGCCACAATAAGGTTACTTCAGAGCCTCCTCTTCTCCAAACTGAATAGCCCCAACTCTTTCAGTGTGTCCTCATAGGACAGGTGCTTCAGCTCTCTCATCATTCTCATCTCCAGTGAAAGAGACACCACAACTTCTCTGCCCAGCCTGTTCCACATCTCTTTCACCCTCACAGTGGAAAAGCTTTTCCTTGTGTTCATTTGGAACCTGCTATGCTCCAGCTGAAACCTGTTTCCCCTTGTCCTATCATTGGAGGTCACTGTGCAGAGTCTGACTTTGTCCTTCTGACACTGCCCTGCACATCTTCACCAACATGAATGAGGGCAGCCCTCAGGCTCCACTTCTCCAAGCTAAAGAGCCCCAGGTCTCTCAGCCTGTCCTCACAGGGAGATGTTTCACTGCCTGCAGCACTTTTGTGGCTCTGTGCTGGACACTTTCAAGCAGTTTCCTGAGGTCCTCCTTGAACTGAGTGGCCCAGAACTGGACACAATATTCCAGATGCAGCCTTCCCAGGGCAGAGCAGAAGGGGAGGAGAGCCTTTCTTGGCCTACTAACCACAGCCCTTCTAAAACACTCCAAGGTACTATCTGCCTTCTTGGCCACGAGGGCACATTGCTGGCTCATGGCCATCTCATGGTCCACCAAGACTCCCAGCTCCTTTTCCCCAGAGCTTCTCTCCAGGCAGTCACTTCCTGACCTGTACCAGCCTGTGGAGTTTCTCTTTCCCAGATGCCAGTTGGTAAATGTTTATTATCATCTGCTGACACAGCTATCTCTCATTCCAGCTCAGGCTGTGGAAGAAGTACAGCCATTTCAAAGCCACACTTCTCCTTTCTGTGTCTACCAAATATCATCATTCAGTATGGAGAAATGCAAATTACTCTCCTTTCTCAAAATTACAATAAACCATCTTATGCAGAGGGAAGCAAACAGATTAAAAAAGACACAAAGATCCACTCACAAACCTTAATCTATGCTGAAGAACCCCCCTATGACTTTGTGTTCAACTGGTCAAGAGAAAGCATGTGAGAAGCAGAGTATTAGCTGGGATTTAGCAGGTTTAGGGGCAGGGCTATCAACTGAGCCAATCTTCAATTACAGACTAATTTAATGTATACCCAAGTACATTATTGCAATTCAATAAACATCTCCTCCGAATTAAACAATTGCAATTTGCTTTCATTTCAGCCTGTGTGCATGTGCTACCAGTTTGTTATTATCCAAAGGAAAATGAGTCAGACTGTTTGCAAGCACTCATCCATGCAATCCCAGTGTGCCACAGTGATGCAGCAAACTAACCTCAAATGAACCACGCAACCTTAACGAGGACCAAGGAGCAGAGGAGTGAACTTTCCCCTAACAACACTGCCCTCCTAAATTTCTTCTAGGCGTCTGCCTGAATAATCCAGCAATTAACTTATAAACATCTCTCCTGGTTGGACATCATTCATGTTTATAACTTATTTTTCCCTCCTTACATCAATGAACATCAGTGTCAGGCACCTCCTCAACTTTGCCTGTCCTGCTATCCCTGGCAGGTTGCCTTCCCTCAGTTTAGTTATTATACAACACCAGATATGCTACTCCTGGCAGCTCAGTTCCATTTTAACCATTAATCAATTCCTTCAGATGTAAGTGAGGTGCACAATTCCAGAGTGGGAATTAAAGACACTCAGCATCCAACAGGAGCATTCTCTTTGTGATCCTTATATCAAGGAACATCAAAGTGTAAGGCATCTCCTCAACTTTGCCTGTCCTGCTATCTCTGGAATGTTGCCTTCCCTCTGTTTAGCTATGGTACAACACCAGATATGCTACTCCTGGCAGCAAAATTCCATTTTAACCATGAATCAATTCCTCCAGATGTAAGCAAGGTGAACAATTCCAGAGTGGGAATTAAACGCACTCAGCATCCAACAGGAGCATTCTCTTTGTGATCTGTGTAGTCTGAATATCTATAGCACTCAGCAGAACTCTGTATTTAAGGCATCAAAAAGACATCAGTATCTGACCACCAAATGACAGAGTAAGTTGGCAGGAGGTATCACAGAGGACAAAATGATCTTATTTCTACAGCAGTGATCTGTTTTCACAGAAAAGTGAAACATTTAGATCAATAAAATTACACTCAGCGAGCAGACTCTTGCTCCTGCCCATTTGACATCACCCCCACCCCAAACACAGGATGTCTCAGGAGCAACTTAGGCACCACTGCCGTGCAGCCAAGGGTAAGTTAAAAAAAGCAAAGCGCACAGCAACTGGTATGCATTCCTCACAAAGGCAAGATCAGCACACATCTTGTATGCATCAGGGACAGTATCAGCTCTTGAATCGCAGTAAATGTCAGGGCTAAAACTCCAGCATCCTTCAAGAGCTACTGATCCTACTGCATACTTCAGGACATCAGCAGAATCAATGTCATCATTCGCTCCCAGCAGCCTGGAGCAGACTCTTCTGACACGCAGTGCTCCAGCACAAGATCACTGGTGCCTGATAAAATACTCTGAAGGAAGGCAGATGAAGCTGACTGACAGACAAACTGCCTAGCTGACTAGACTAAAAGTATCCATAGCTACCATGCACTGTTACAAAAAGCTTATGAAGAGGGCTGTATGCAAAGGCTTGAGTCCAATACTTGTCTGAAGACAGTGACGGAAATTCATGTCTCTTTTACCCTTTAATCCGACATCAGTTTCATATGTATGAAAAAAGAAGCTCTGATAGGATGCTAATTTTTATACAGGTGCCATCAAAGAGGAAATATTCATCTTGCATAAACCTGCTGCTTTACAGTAACCTACCTTTCACTATTAGCTCTGCATAATTGGAGACTCCAGATCCACCATCTGAGCGAATGACGCACCGGTACTTGCTGATGCTGCGCTGGGAGGTGTCAGCCACGCTGACAGTAGCAGAGAAACGCCTGTGGTTGACCACTCGAGTGACCATTAATGCTGTGTCCCTTCCATTCCACTGCTGTAAGGGCAGGCAAAGATAAGGTTAGGATAAAGTTACGAAGATATATGGATCACAGAATGATAGGGTTGGAAGGTAACTTGAGAGATCATCCAGCAAGATGCCCCTACCAGAGCAAGATCACCGAGAGTAGGTCACACAGAAACACATCCAGGCAGGTTGTAAATGTCTCCAATGAAGGAGACTCCACAACCTCTCTGGGCAGCCTGTTTCAGGCCTCTGTCACCCTCACAGTGAAGAAGTTTTTCCTTCTGTTCATGTGGAACCTCCTCTTCTCCATCTGGCATTTGTTTGAAACAAGCATTTTGTTGTCACTGGCCATTTTTTCCATCTTCTGTATAACAATCTTGGAGGTCTCTTCCAACTTGGCTTATTGTATTGTATTGTATTGTATTGTATTCTATTCTATTCTATTCTATTCTATTCTATTCTATTCTATTCTATTCTATTCTATTCTATTCTATTCTACTGATTCCAAATGCACCTGATGATTCTGAAATTTGTCACCTTAAACTTGCAGCTAGGAATTAAATTTAATGCATTTCTCAAAGGATCTCGAGAGGACAAGGAGCAATGGGTGGAAGTTGAGGCATAGGAAGTTTAATGGAAACTTAAGGAGGATTTTTTTTCTCTGTGAGGGTGACAGAACACTGGAACAGGCTGTCCTGGGGGTTTGTGGAGTCTCCCTCTGCCTGTATGTTCCTGTGTGTTGTACTCTAGGAGATTCTGCTCTGGCAGGAAGGTTGGACTGGATGAGCTTTTGAGGCCACTTCCAGCCCCTTACATTCTGTGATCCTGATGACAAGACTTTGCCCCACTACCCAGTCTTTTTCTACCTACTCATTTCACTTAAACACACCAAACTTCAACCAGCAAACAAAACACCAACAAACTAAGAAATAAAAACCCCTCCAATCCCCCCCAACTCAAAGAATAAAAGGTCCATTGCTTTACCTGGAGCCAGAGCTTGTCATGCTGTGACCACTTCCCCCCAGCAATGCACTGGAACGTTGCATTCTGTCCTACGTTCACCTCCACGTTCTGAAGTCGCAGGAAGTGAGGTGCTTTTCCTAACAAAAGAAGGAAAGCATTGCATGGGTAGAGCAAGGCAGTAAGGGACCTCACCCCAACCCTCGGCAGAGCATTAGGGTTCTACTCGTGTTTAAGAGTGAAATGTATGAGTCTGAGGGACAAAGCCTGCACAACTCAATGGAAGTGACATTTACACCTGTGCCTGTCCCTGTGGAGCAGAAAGAGCAACCCTGAGAACCAGCCGAAAGAAGCATTCACAAAGACTGCAGAGAACTCCCAGCTCCTCAGGAGGCTTCTTACACTGCAGGTTGCAAACTGATGCAAAACAGAGTAGTTAACCAAATCACTCTGGGTTTCAGTCACAAAGAATGTCCCTGATTTTGAAGAAGGACCTTTGAGTAATGAATTTTAAATGGGTTTAAATCCTTGACTGAGCAAGAACACAGCATCCTGTCGCTTTGTTTTGTTTTGGGGTTTTTTGTTCTGATTTGTTTTTTTTTTTTTCAAATCCCCTAAGTTCTAGGCTTTGCCTCATGGCCTGTTCAGTGGCTTTTTTTCCCAGCAAAGGGATCAGCCATCACCCAACATGTCGTGGAACACACACACAAGGACCATTTGGGAGATCTGTTTGGATGCTGCCAGTTATCAGCAACATCTGGTCAATACAGCTTGCAAGGATGCCTTAACAGAGTAAATGCACCCAAAGGCCTGAGCAACTGAGCACATGGTAAACACAAATCCAGCGTAGTTAAACAGCAATTAACCATACTGCTGTTATCAGAAGTGTCCTGTTAAACTTGAGCTGCACCATCTCTGGTGCACGCTGAATGGCAGCTCGTCTTTGAGATGCTTTATTGCAGGGAAACCAGCTGATTTCACCTCAGCAGCATGAGGCATGGAGGGGGGAGGTTGTAAACAGCTGTCCCTGGCATACTGAAACTGAACTACTGAGAGTGGCTGGGAGGAAAAAAGAATCGCTAGAAAAAATCCTGCATCCACCAGATCAACACACAGAAAAGTCCTCAAGCCACTCTGCAGATACACAGACAGCAGACAGGCTCAAAGAGCAAAGCTCGAGGTTTCTTTAAAGAGCACAAAATGCTAAGCTTATTATTATGTTTGCAATAGAAGAAACAGGCACTAATGTTTCTCAACAGCGTCATCAACCTGATCTAGATTCCGCTTCCCTGCAAGTGCGTTGTCGGAGTGAGATTTATTGTTAATTTCTTTGCAGGGGTGCTGAGCAGGTTTAATATTTGTTAAGAGAGAGAGACCTTTGGGACATGTCCTTCACCAAGGAAATATTGAAGCTATTTGTTTGTTTCTTCTTTTCTGAAGTTAACCACACAGAGTATTATCAGAAGCTTTTTTTTCGGATTGCTTTCTGCAGCAGCATGATTCAGAAATAATAAACTAATCAGTTTTATGTTGTCAGAACAAGAGAGGAAAAGAGACTTCCCTGGTGCTAGCTGTAAACTGAGTGCAGTTTTGTCTTTCACAAAGCTATGCGACCATGCAAAGCTGACTGTCTTTAGGTGGCCCAGAGGGATACAAGACTCTTTTAGTGCTGACCAAAGTGGGTAAATGACTCCTTTTGGACTGCAAAGCCTGGTACAGAACACACTGACACAGTTAGAAAAACAAAGAGTGCTCACTGCATGGATGGGCGAGAACTCTGACTTCATCCACAGCTATGTAGCCTGGGTGTCCTTTCAGGGAGACAGACTCAAATATCACCTGAAATACAAAATAAGGAAAAGCTTTCTTAGGAAGAACAGCTACCCTAGGCATCAGTCCGGTGCCTGAGTATTTCGAGGTATCTCACCACTAAGAACCAAGGGATACCCAAGGCAGTTCAGGATGTTCATGCACACCAAAGACTGAAAATCTGTTTGCTGTGGAAAACAAAAAGTTAGAGCAACATTTATGAGGTTTAGAGGCAAAAGGGTGCTGCTTTCATTTGGATACAGGCACACTTTAAGCACCAGCCCAGGAACATTAAGTGGATAATCGTCTGACATCTTGTTCTCAGCATGCCTCAAAATGTTGGAGAATGCTGGAAATGAGATAAAATTCTCTTATTGAACCAATAACTCTGCATGGGTTCATCTGGAGAAAAAACCTCAATCTGGCAGACAGGTCACTGCTGTATTAAAAAGCAAACTACTTTCCAGGTCTGACCCTGGATTCTAGTTACTGCAGGGAAATAAGGTTCCCCCAGATATAATTCAGTTGTTTCTGCCTTTTCCTGCATTGGACTAACCTTGAATGAATATCCTTTTTAAGCACATGTGGCATTTCTCTGCATTAGTGGTACACTAACTAGTGCTTTCTATTTTATTTATGTACCTGAATAATGGAAGTGTTGCATTAACTTGGGTTTACAAACTCAACACAAATCTCATTCTTCCTTATGGGCTTGTGATTTTACCTGGGAAATGGCTCTGACCTGTAGCATCCTGTTACTAAATCTATACAGACCATTGGTGAAGGAAAAGAAGAAGCCTAAAACACTGATAGAGAGATCACTAAAACCAAGTTAACCACTGCCAACCGAGCTGGCTAAAAATTGAGAAGACAGTATGAAATATGGTTCAGTTTGCCCAACAAGGAGAGGACAACAGGATATGAGCCGTGGGATGTGATCCCACCACAGTCTACAGCTTCCTCACAAGGGGTATAGAAGAGGCAGGGTTAGGGTTGGGGTTTGAGGGAATAGAAAGAAGCTGCATCTGAAACGGTCAGGTGGGACATTAAGTAAAAGATTCTTCCCGAAGAAGCTTCTCGGGGAAGAGGTCACAGCACCAAGCCTATCAGAGCTCCTTGACATATGATTTAGTTTTAGGTATGAGAGACAGGGAGTTGGAGTTGATGATCCTTATAGGTTCAACAAGGCAAAGTGCAAGGTTCTGCAGCTGGGTTGAGGAAATCCCAAGCACAAATCCAGGCTGCGCAGGGACTGGCTGGAGAGCATCCCTGAGGAGAGGGACTTAGGGGTGCTGGTGGATGAAAAGCCCAACATGAGCAGCAGTGTGCACTTGCAGCCCACTAGATCCTGGGCTGCATCAGAAGTGTGGCCAGCAGGGCCAGGGAGGTGATTCTCCCCCTCTCCTCTGCCCTGCTGAGGCCCCACCTGGATTACTGCGTCCAGTGCTGGAGCCCCTGTTACAAGAGGGGTGTGGAGATGCTGGAGGTGTCCAGGAAAGGACCATGAGGATGCTCAGAGGGCTGCAGCACCTCTGCTCTGAGGACAGACTGAAAGAGTTGGGGCTGTGCAGTCTGGAGAAGAGAAGGCTCCCAGGTGACCTTCTGGTGGCCTTCCAGGATCTGAAGAGGGCTACAGAAAAGCTGGGGAGGGACTTTTTTGGCTCTCAGGTAGTGCCAGGACTAGGGGAATGGAGGAAAGCTGGAGGTGGGGAGATTCAGAGTGGATGTGAGGAGGAAACTCTCGAGCATGAGAGTGGTGAGGCCCTGGAACGGGTTGCCCAGGGGGGTGCTTGGGGCCACATCCCTGGAGGTGCTTGCAGCCCTGATGGATGAGGCTCTGTCCAGTCTAATCTAGGGTAGGGTGTCCCTGGGCATAGCAGGGGGGTTGGCACTGGATGATCCTTGTGGTCCCTTCCAACCCTGACTGATTCTGTGATTCTATCTGCTGCCCCAATTCACACAGCCAACTATGAGTTCTTCTGAAATATGTCCGTTAGAAATGAGGCAGGATAAAAGCAGGTAGAACACAAAAATCAACAGGCAAAAACATAAACTACGACAAGCTGAAGTGCTAACAATACGTAGAAGCAAAGGTCAGCTCCAGAGGAGGAGGAGAGAAAAAAATTAAGCTGTTCAAAGGACAGAATGTCTAGAAGATAAAATAATTTAAAAATATAATCAAAAAGTGGTTTATGCTGTCCAGGTTCTTGACAGCTTTTGTAGGAATTATATGCAGTAAGTCCTTAGTTTGGAATTTATAATTCATTTTGGAAATTCAATGTCATTAATGATAAAAATGACACTTACTGGGAAGCAACTGCTGTGACTTCCCTCAGATTTGGAGTGCAAAATTACAGCTCCAAACCCTCATTTTCTTCTTACATTTTTTTGAGATGCTCTAAGCCACCATGAACCAATTTTCAATTTCCTGCAAGCCAAGAACTTGGAAAGAAAACTTCTTCAAGGCATTGGTATTAGCTATTAGCCTGTGGCAAAAGGAAGCCCCAATACACAGAGAATTGTCTTCTGTTGATTCCTGATGTGGGCAGAGTCTTTCATACAGCACAATGAAACCTGAGCTGGTCAGCTCCTCAAAACTCATCCATATGGATGCAGAATCCACTGAGGAGTGAAGCATTCCTCTCGGTTCACACAGTATTGTTTTCACTGTTAGCTTTCCCACTTTACACTCAGATAATTGTAGTTATTTCCCAGTTCAAACTTCCACTTCACTGTCACCTCTTAGTTTTGCAGCCTCTCAGCCCTATCAAGGTACCCAAGTTTTCCTGACAACAGGGAATTCAGCTCCAACACGAGGAAAAGGCTGGAATCTAAGCTTAGGGAGCCAAGTTCTGTATGTTTTACACCAAGTATGTCTGATGCCCTTTTAACTTCAGCAGGAAACGCAGCATAATGGCTGAGACATTAAACAATGCCTTCCATTTAGGGAATGTCTCAGAAATGAAGCAGATGACAAAATACAAAGCTGCACTCTTAAAAACCATTTCTTAACGCTCCTGAGAACTGCTAATACGAAGTCATTTCATGTTTCCTGACCAATAAACAATCCTACATTTCACTGCTGCTCTATAGCAACCATGTCTGTGCTTCCAGAGCAGCCTGGCTCATCTGTTGTGGTACAACAGTTTTCTCCCGGCATGGATCAATATCATTCCTTGCAATACATCAAAAAAACCCTCTCTCTGGCAGACTCTAGTGCTGCCCTTGGTGCATTCTGGGACTAAGTTCATCCTTATGGCAAGCAGTAATTCAAGATTACATGTATTACCTTTCTCCAAGAACTATTACAGCTTTTTCTCACTGCACTAAAAACATTTCCAGGCTGGGAATCCAAGTATGAGTTACTCTCAGGGTAGATATAATAAATACCCCCCCCAAGCCCACACCTCTATCTCAGCAGAGTGCTTTTGGATCCAGGTGACTCATACAACCCTTGCACAGAACTGCCAGACCTAAATCACAACCTCAGAAAATCGACTTGGTTGCTGGTTCTCCACTAGTCACATCTCCACAGCTCACACTACTTGGAGAAGCCTCAGATCCAGGGCAGGTAGCTTCACCTTTTTTTGCCTGCCTGGCTTCTGCAGGCTGCAATTGAAGTTGGGCTCGTTTCTGTGCATTAAGAAAATAAGCCACATTCAGCCGGACACAGATTTCATTATCCAGCAAAAAGCCTGTTTTTCCCCCGCCCTGTTTTACCTGGTGTTTTTGAAATATAGAACATGCTTTCAGGCCTCCTACCTACAAAGAGTTCTCCAGACATGCAATTTTGATTTAAAGCTGACAAATAACACTCCAAAGGCACATCCTAGATTGTTCAGTGTGAAGAGAGACACTCCCAAGGCAACAGTACAACCAAGCTTTTGTCATCCTGCCACCTCTGACTCCTTAAGTCAGATGTGTTCCTTTAGGCTGTCAAATAATAATAATTTTGATTAAGTCCTTTGCTGTATTTTCCTCTTCACTTTTGCAAGCTTAAGGTTTGAGTGTTTCTTTTTTTTTTCTGCCTGCTTTTCTTTTATTCTCTGTATTTTTTTTTTTTTTTTAAACCTTGGTGAAATGTAGAACCTCAGAGGACTGCAGACCCTCGACTTGAAATGGTGCTTTAAATGAGGGACTGATGATAGCCCAGCCTCTAGGATTCTTCCCCCTAACAGTTGGACAGACCTCAAATTTTAAATGCCGTATTTCCAGAGTGAGAATGCAAACAGAAACAGAAGGAAACACCATCAAAAAGTTTAAAAAAAAAAAAAACCCACAAAAAAACCACTCTTGCATTTTCTAGGAAGAAATTGCTCAAGAGAGTCACTTCATGTTTCCAATCTGTTCGGTTTTGTGCTGCGGTGAAAAATTCCTGTTTGATTTAAAGGATTTTTCTTGCTCAGGAAAAGCAAACTTGAGCTGCAGAAGGAGTTGTGAAAGAAGTAAGGCAGGCTCAGGAAGTCTACCATCGGCATATCCAAGAGCAGGATCTCTTCTTGGTGTGAGATCAGACCGTCTTTGCCGTGTTTACCAAGCGCTGATTACCTGGGTGAAAGATCATTTCTGTTATCTCTGCGGAGCACCCACTAAGAAGCAAATTCTGGTTCACACCCAGGTTCATGATAATGCAAAGGGAGGATAAGCACTTTTAACAGGACTCTAGCACAAGAGACAAGTTGTGCACAGCCCTTAAAGTGCCACTTTCCATGCATTTGCATCTCTTTATCCCTTCCTCTCACCCTGTGGAGTGAGCTCTATGTAGTCTGCTGATATCCCCAACTCTCTTTCAGAACATTAAAGCATTCCACTTCAGCTCAGATTTTATAGACCTCCTACCCAGTTATTAGAAGCAAAAAGAGCACAAAAAGTGAAAGCTTTTCTACCTGCTGTTTTATATCCACAGACTGTTTGCTGCCTTTTCATAGCTTATTCAATCATAATTCGTATCTCACTCATGCCTTTTATTAGCATCACATGGTACATCAGCTTTTCCTGCAAGGGTTAGGGTGCAATTATCCCCCAGGCTTTTAAATTTTTTTCTACCTGGAATATAAAACATGACAAAGCACATCTTCAACACCTAACAAGAAGTGTGAGAGTCCATTGTGTACAATCTTGTCTAATTAAAACTAAACCAGTGACTGTATACTTGCTATGTTAAGTTTAAAGTGGACAATTAGCAAGTAGCTGTTTAATCAATATAACCAAAACCCAACTCATCCATTAACTTTAAAATAGAATAGACTAGAATAGACTAGAACAGAACAGAATAGAATAGAATAGAATAGAATAGAATAGAATAGAATAGAATAGAATAGAATAGAATAGAATAGAATAGAATAGAATAGAATAGAATAGAATAAGCCAGATTGGAAGAGACCTCCAAGATCATCCAGTCCAACCTAGCACCCAGCCCTAGCCAATGGCACTAAGTGCTCCATCCAGGCTTTTCTTGAAGACGTCCAGGGATGGGGACTCCAGCACCAACCTGGGCAGCCTATTCCAATGTCAATCACTCTCTCTGGGGAGAATTCCTTCTAAGATCCAGCCTATACCTTCCCCGGCACAACCTGACACTGTGTCCCCTCATTCTTTCCCTGGTTGCCTGGGAACCACCTGGTTGCCCAGCTCCACCTGGCTACAACCTCCCCTTAGGTAGTTCTAGACAGCAATGAGGTCATCCCTGAGCCTCCTTCTCTCCAGGCTAAACAACCTCAGCTCCCTCAGTCTCTCCTCATAGGGCTGTGCTCCAGGCCCCTCACCAGCTTTTTGCCCATTTCTGGACACATTCCAGTACCTCAACATCTCTCTTGAATTTACTGCAACTGTGTGCTTGTTGACCAAAAAAACCCAAAACTAACAGAGCAAATTATGTTACCGACAGTGGTAAAAAGAAGAGAAACAGAGGAACTGGTGAAGAGTATATTCATTGTCCTGAGTTGAACCAGAGCTGGTTCTGTTCAGGGATTTGACTCCCCAGCTCAGTCTCAGCTCAGCAAGGCACTTTCTGAAGTTCAGGGCAGGTTTGCACAACAGGGAGAAGCTGCTGGGCAGAGTCACTGCCAAAGTCTGGACTGCAGAAGGGCTCTGGCTGAGACTTGCTCCTGAGCACACTAGGGCACTGCCAGAACCTGTGCTCCACCTTGGGGTGTAGTCAGTCAGAGGTGGCACCTGTAGGGATGAGAGGACAGGACAGGCGACCCTTAAGTGTTCAACAAGGGATTGCATCCCATGGAAAGCATCTTCAGGCTCGAGCTGAGGGATCATCAGGGTCAAGCCTCTTCTTCACTGGCTGGTGTCCCAGGAGGACTCTGTCCATTCTGCTTTTGGTCCTGATCTTTGTGTTCCTGGATCCACCTCCAGAATCCAGCTCCTGAATTCAGTTACCATCTGCCACTAAGCCTAGTCTGGGAATTGCTCAATGCCTGCTCCCAGCATTAGTGTTGATGGTGACATCATTGCCATCAAGGGTTGGGTTCCGTATTGGTTTCTGCCTCTTTGCCTCTATTTCATTGGATCGTTCGTTCCATCTCAGCTGGTTTAGTTCCCCTCCTCCATCCTACCAGTCTCTCTTCCCGCCCTACTTTCCACCTCCCACCCCCAATCCATGCCATCAGTCTCTCTCCTTCCTTCTCTTTGGGAAGAGAGAAAGGTTCACAGAGAGAATCTGTCATTCATCTGGTGGCTGGCTCAGTCCTAACCCACCACATTCAGGTTCATAACATTGTGCAAGATTTCATTAGTAGCTTAAATACTTAAAATTCTCCTATGGGCACAGGGAAGATTCAGATGCAAAGCTGAGGGAACAAATATTCCTTCTTATAGAACCCAGGGCCAAAAATAGTTCAGGAAAATGTATTCAGAGATCCATCTTGCCACCCAGTTGTATTTACAATTACACAGTGCCATGGAAAGTGCCACTACAAGGCTGGCTACATTGCATGGTGAACATAGAATCATAGAATGGTTTAGGTTGGAAGAGACCTCAAAGATCATCCAGTTCCAACCTTCCTGTGCCATAGGCAGGGACACCTCCCACTAGAACAGGTCACTCAAGGCCTCATCCAGTCTGGCCTTGAACACCTCCAGGGAGGGACCAGCCACAAGCTCCCTGGGCAATCCATTCCAGTGTCTCACCACTCTCACTGCACATCCTGCCCAAATCTCCCCTCTTCCAGTTTAAACTCATTCCCCTTCATCCTGTCATTACAAGACCTTGTGAATAGTCCCTCCCCAGCCCTCCTGTAGGCTCTCTTCAGATACTGGATGGCCACAAGAAGGTCACCTGGGAGCCTCCTCTTCTTCAGCCTGCACAGCCTCAACTCTCTCAGCCTGTCCTCATAGCAGAGCTGCTGCAGCCCTCTCAGCATCTTTGTGGCCCTCCTCTGGACTCTCTCCAGCAGTTCCATGTCCTTCTTGTGTTGTGAGCTCCAGAACTGCACACAGTACTCCAGGTGGGGTCTGAGGAGAGCAGAGTAAAGGGGCAGAATCCCCTCCCTTGCCCTGCTGCCCACAGCTGCTCTTGCTGCAGCCCAGCACACAGTTGCTGTTTGGGCCACATGTGCACACTGCAGGCTCATGTTGAGCTTTGCAGCAACCCAGACCCCCGGGTCCTTTTCCTCAGGGCTGCTCTCCAGCCACTCACTACCCAGCCTGTATTTGTGCTTGGGATTGCATCCACCCAGGTGCAGGACCTTACACTTGGCTTTGTTGAATGTCATGAGGTTGGCCTGGGCCCACCTTTCCAGCCTGTCCAGGTCCCTCTGGATGGATCCCTGCCCTCTAGCAAGTTGACTGTGGCACACAGCTTGGTGTCATCATGCAAATTTGATGAGGGTGCACTGATGCCTCTGTCCATGTCACTGACAAAGATGTTCAACAGCACTGGTCCCAGCACTGACCCCTGAGGGACGCCACTTGTCACTGGTCTCCAGGTGGGCATTGTGCCCTCGATCATCATCCTCCAACAACTGGGTCTTGTCTTGCCAGTCCTTTGATTCCCAGCAGTCTACCAACTACTCTGTATTCTGACAACTGAAGAAAAAGGGTGAAGCAGGAAGAAGTATAAAGAGGTGTCTATAGAACCCTTTTGATGTAAAACTGCTTGGGAAAAGGCATGATAGGGATCTGACTTTCAGAACACCTGTGGCTAATGATAGCTTAGCTCATATCCACACAGGCATGCAAAGGAAAAAGAGAGATAAATATTACAGCCTCATACCTGATAGAAATGTGGCCAGAAGGTACTGATGGCAAGTTCTGCTTTCACCCAACCTTCTGTCACAACCCCTGAGACGTTCCATATGGGATTGCCCTGGGGTCCTCCATTCACCTTCACGTAGACGTTCAGAGAGCCAGGACTGGAACGGTCTCTGCTGGATAAGTAATAGTGGAAGTCGATGCAGTGGGTGTCATTCTCTTTCAGCGTGGGCAACAGCAAGTGAGCTTTCTGCCCTGATGCCCGCCCAGAGCTGTTCACCATCATGAAGGAGCCTACAGAGGAAAGCAAAGAGAGGACAAAGAATGGGTTTGCTTGGCTTCCAGAGTATAACCAGGTTTTTCCATTAGAAAACAAAGCCAGGAAGGGATTTTTACAAGAGCTTGTAGCGATAGGATGAGGAGCAAAGGCTTTAAGCTTGAGGAGCGGAGATTTAGACTGGTGATTAGGAAGAAATTCGTTACGGTGAGGGTGGTGAGGCACTGGCACAGGTTGCCCAGGAAGGTTGTGGATGTTTCCTCTCTGGAGGTGTTTATGGCCAGGTTGGAAGGGCCCTTGAGCAGCCTAGGCTAGTGGCAACTGTCTCTGCCCAGGGCAGAGAGCTTGGAACTAGATGACCTTTAAGGTCCCTTCCAACCTAAACCTTTCTATATGTCCAGGAAAAGTCATTGATTCTCTTAGAAGACAGAAACAAAACATTGGCCTGAAGATCTCAACCAATTTTTATGCCAGTTGTTAGGTATCAAGGGGAAAGGATATTAAAATCGCAAGGCAGGGACACTAATAGATTCAGGGCCAACAAGAACCACTTTCATTAGAGGACTTATAAGGCAAAATAAAAATATTATTTATTTTGCTTCTGTTAATTGGCAACCTTGTGATAACAGAATCACTTTAAACAAAAGCAGAATCTAGGATCTCATACCACATACATCTTCCCAAAGACACCCTCTATAAGAAATCTACAACAAGGAACCAAATTTTCAGATGTTTGGGAGCAAATTCTCCAAATTCAGACTCTCAGATGTTTGCTTCCATGGCCTCTGCCTGCTTCATGCCACTCTGTACCTGTGAAACCTGCCTCTTGGCACTAGAAACTGTTGAGGGTTGAGGTGTGTTAAGAAAAATCCAATCTTCAGAGCCCAAATGAGTTAGGTTTGTCAGTGTAACAGCAACATCTTGACTGGAAATAAAGCAGCAAGGACAATTATTCTTCTAGGAGGGAAGGACAGGCTGAATATAGGGAGGGAAATAGATACCAAAGCAATTTATGAGTTTGTTAACCTGAAAGCTTGCATCACATTAACCACAGCACTTGCTGTTGAACTCTCATTTTGATTCATCAAGCAGTTATTTCACAGCACATTGTGCCTCGACTCAGCTCTTCACAGATGCATCAAGGTGACAAATGTTAGGAATAAGGAGAAACATTATGAGAGTTAGTTGATTCAATTCTGGTTAAAGGATCCCCTTTACGTGCATAGAGACACCCACATTCAGAGAAGGCTGAAAAAAATGCCGAGACTGTGGTGGGGGAGTAGAAAACCTCTCTGTCAGCAGCCAGACACGATAATTTTTAATCAAATGCAGCCCCTCTGACACTCTCCATTGCAATGCTGCTGCCAAGCCATGCTAGCAATGTATTTCTCTGCTGGCCTCTTGCAGTTCACAGAAGATTGAGTTTGAAAAGCCTTGCCTGGCTTCTAACCTATTGACTTTCCCTCCTCCATGCCCTAGCAGTGTGCCACTCGGATAAGCTGGATAAACATTTAGATCAATTCTGTGCAGCGAACAGCCACACGCTCTAAATTTATGCCAACAGATACCAACAACTTTCTCCCACAAGCAGGTTTCCCCCCTGTGTTTATATGATATATATGCATTTTATAAAGAA
This sequence comes from Psilopogon haemacephalus, assembly GCA_013396835.1. Classification (NCBI taxonomy): domain Eukaryota; kingdom Metazoa; phylum Chordata; class Aves; order Piciformes; family Megalaimidae; genus Psilopogon; species Psilopogon haemacephalus. Next base: position 189,247 of record VWZI01006230.1, on the reverse strand, counting down.
TTGAAAAGCAGGGAGGCAGAGGAAGTCAATCTTCCCCAAAAAAGAAAAAAACAAAACAGGCACTCCAGAGACCTTGGAAAATTCAGGCACAATGCAAGCACAGCAGGGAAGAGGCTGCACTAGGAAACTGCAAAATTTACAGGCAAGATGCTCTCTGGCAATCCTGTTTTTCATTTTGATATGCCGAAGATAAAAATGGCCCCATCTCAAGAAAGTCCAGATTCATAGCGAGGGCTTCGAGAAACAGAAGAGCTGAATCCAAACTTTGCAGTTTCTCTCTAATAAAGTCCACGAGATGGGATCGTGACAAATGTTCATGGGGAATCTATAGAATCATAGAATCAGTCAGGGTTGGAGGGGACCACAAGGATCAACCCTCCTGCCATGCCCAGTGACACCCTACCCTAGATGAGGCTGCCCACAGCCTCAGCCAGCCTCACTTTCAATGCCTCCAGGGATGTGGCCCCAGTCACCTCCCTGGGCAACCCATTCCAGGATTCTGGAGTGAGGAGCCTAAAGCCAGTAGCAGACAACATGGGCAAGTGAAATATCCATCCACCATTAGCACTTGGCAAAAGGATTAGTCTAAGTTATGGCAATAGTAGCTTTATAAGCAATTGCCAGATGTAAATGATTCATAGTTTCTTATTTCACAAAATCCCAGTACAGGGAGAGATTCAAAGGGACCTTTGGACATCATCCGGTCCATTCCCCCTGCTAAAGCAGGGTCACTCACATTAGGTTGCCCAGGAGCACAATGTCCAGGTGGGTTTGGAATCTCTCCAGAGAAGGAGACTCCACAACCTCTCTGTGTAGCCTGCTCCAGGGCTCCAGCAGTGAGGAAGTTTATCCTCATGTTGAGGTGGAACCTCCTGGGTTCCACTTTGTACCTGTTGATTCTTATCCTGTCACTGGGCACCCACTGAAATGAGTCTGGTTTCATCTTCTTGCCCCTTTATGAGGGCTAAGGAGATCTCCTCTCAAGCTGCTCTTTTCCAGGCTCAACAGCTCTCAGCCTTTCCTCCTCACAGAGATGCTCCAGGCCCCTCAGTGCCTTTGCAGTCCTTGTTGAACTCTCTCTGGTAATTCCCTGGGTCTCTTGAACTGCAAAATGTGCCTAGAACTTCAAAAGGTTATTTTGCATGCTCCAAGATCTGCTGTCCTGCTGTAAATATCCATTGCCAAGCAGCTTGCATGAGCAGGAAACACCACTTAGAGGTCTGGAAAATTGCTCCCACCAGAAAAAAAAAGAAAAAAAAGAAAGTAAATTAAAAAATTCAAAGCAACCTTTTAAAGACAAGTGTGGCTTTCCTTATTATCCTTAATAAAAATTGACATCTTGGGAGTCAGAGCCTGACAGCCTTCTTTAGACTGAACACAGAACTGAAGCTGATAGGACCTGTTCTCAATTTATAGGCCTTCCTGTGCAAATAAAAGAGATCCAATCTGGTCTGGCACCAGCGAACCACTTGTCACATTTTCCGCTCACTCAGAGAAGCAGGGAATGAATTTACATGTCACAAATGGAAATCATTGATCAGTGGATGACTGAAAGCCACTTAAATGCCCCCAGGCAAGAAGCTGGATAAAATAAAAGGCATCTTGGAGAAACTCCTGTTTACACCATTGCAAATACACTTCTGAAAGATAATAACAGCAGAAAAAAAAACCCCAAACCAACAACTCATAGAGCCTTATTGTTTTGTTTCCTTCCATCCAGAAAGTTCAAATGTCAAAAAGTCAACAGTGAATTGAAACGAGCAGGTCAAGCGAAGTTCTCCTTCCCCTCCACTCTGCCCTAGAGAAGTCACATCTGCAGTACTGGGGCCAGTTCTGCATACCTAGTTCAAGAGAGACAGGCAACTACTAGGAGAGAGTCCGGCAGAGGATGTAAAGATGCTGAGCAGCCTGGAGCAGCTCTGTGATGAGGAAAGGCTGAGAGCCCTGGGGCTGTTCAGCCTCAAGAAGAGCAGCCTGAGAGGGGATCTAATCAATACTCAGAATTAGCTGAAGAGCTGGGGAGAGGGGAAAGAAGTTGAAGCCACACTCATTTTGGTGGTGCCAAATGACAAGCCAAGGGACAAGGAGCACGAACTGGACCTTGGGAGGCTCCATCTGAACACAAGGAGAAACTTCTTTACCGTGAAGGTGCCAGAACCCTGCAGCAGGCTTCCTAAAGAGGTTGTGGAGTCTCCTTCTCTGGAGAGATGCCAAAACCACCAGGACTTCATGATCCTGGGCAACCTGTTGTGGGTGACTCTGCTTTAGCAGAGAGCTGGACTGGATGATCCCCAGAGTTCCCTTTTAACTCCTACCATTCTGTGATTCTGTGGAAAAAAAAGTAATTGGGGGAAAACATTGCCTATGCTGTGTAAAAGTTCACTGTTACTTTTATTGGACACAGAAGTGTATGTTCATTGAAGCAGATTGAATAGGAGGCCAATTAAACTTCATGCTCTAGAATCAACAGGCTACATTAATTAATATCATGCTGGTTTTGCCCTGCATAATCAAAAAGTGCTATGTCTGGATCAGTCAGAGGCAGGGAAGATGGGAAGCTGGTAAATAAATTCATTTTTAAAAATCCTCTCAAGCAACAGGAACATAAACCAGCTCTCGCTCGTGGTTATTAAACATACCAACGAAAATTGGGGAATTAAACCATGAAGTGCTCTCTAGCTGGCCATAAATTTCAATTTTTCCCCTGCTTGGTGCATAATGATGCCTTGATAAGCGTCCTATTATTGATGCATCTGCAACATATATCCTCTTTTTGGAGCCGAAATGCCACTCCATAGCAGATGGTGGCTATTGTGTTTACACATCAGCACTTTATGATTGCATTTTCTCATGTCTGCAGTAAAAAGGAAGCCATAATTGAGTTTTTTTAATGGCTTTGCACATTGTTCATTAAGATTACGTGAGTGTGCTCTGACAAATGACAGCTGAAGAAATGAACCACTGAGAACCCTTCGTGATAACGAGGCAGACCTCAGTTGATGCTGTTTCTCTGTTGGCTTGGCACAATTGTGCTGTTCCAAAGTGAAATTAGAGCAACCGTGAAAAAAAATGAATACTAAGTAAGAAGGAAAGGGAACGGTGAAGGGAACGGTGAAGGGAAAGGGAAAGGGAAAGGGAAAGTTAGAAGAGACCTCCAAGATCATCCAGTCCAACCTATCACCCAGCCCTAGCCAATGACAAAAACTGCATATACAACCTTGAAAAAGGAGATGTTAAAATGTTCAGCTGTAAAACAAGACTTCTAAAATCTGGAAAATCAGCATCAGGTACAGAATGTTCTTTCTTGAGGAGCAAAACTCCTTCTCAAAATAGAATCAGAATCACAGAATCAGTCAGGATTGGAAGGGACAACAAGGATCATCTAGTTCCAGGGATGGGCATTCCTGCAACACCACCAGGTGTTAGACACAGTTTTGCCTATTTCCAAAGAACAACTCAGTCTCTAAGAAAGCAAGTCTGTCATCTCTCCTTGCTAGGGCAAAAGAAAGCAACACAAAACAATCTGAGGTGGAAGGGACTTCAGGCCAAGCTCCTGCTCAATGCAGTGTCAACTATCAGGCCAGATCAGGCTTCTCAGAATTTTTACCTATTGAGTCTTACAAACCTCTCAGGGAATTTGGCCATCCCCTCTGAGAAACTTGCTCCATTTCTTGATTGCCTGGATGTGTTCAAGGGTCATATGGATGTGATGCTTAGAGATATGGTTTAAGGAGAACCTTGTAGAGTAGGGTTACAGGTTGGACCTGGTGATCCTGAGGGGCTTTGCCAACCTGAATGTTTTTGTGGTTTGTAGTTTTTTTCCCTCATATTCAATCCCAACACTCTAATTTCAAAATACAGCCTCTGCCTCTCATCCTCTAGACATTCACTGCATAAAGATCCCAAGTTGGTATTCTTGCTAACCTCCCTGTAGACCCTTGAGGTTACTGCCAGGTCCTCACAAAGCCTTCCCTGTTCCAGGATGAACAACTTCTGGTAACTCCTCGCTTTCCTCTTACAGGGAAAGTGCCATCTTGGCAGTTTTAAAAGACACAGGAGAAGAAAAATCTACTGCTATGAATCCCCATACACAAAAGAAAACTGACACAGACTGTGAGAATCAATATCAAAATGAAGAAAAGTTCACTATCAAAGACAAGGAAGTTATTGAGCCCCACATTAACTACAGTGGCAGCTGTACAGGTATGATTTCTCCCCATGAGCTGTTGGATTTGATGATCTCAAAAGTATATTCCAACCTCAACAATTTTATCATTCTGTAGTTTTAAATGACTGACAAAGCCAAAAGGGCCTTATTTAGGGGGGCTTAGGGAGGGCTTCAAGGTGGACGATGGGATTTCTGCAAAAGGCTGGGAAGCAGGGACTTGGGGCTTAAATGTTTCAGTAACGTTTCAGTCTCCCAACAGCAGAGATGGTCGTATTAAGAGATGGGATTCAGAGTCCAGAAATTTGTGTCCCACTCTGGGTAAAGGCTGCCCCAGCAATCTGTGTTGTAATCCACCCTAAAGCTGCTTGCCTATTTTTATTCCATCTATATGTTGTTTTTCTTCACTTTGTTTATCAGGAAGGACCCCATTTGCTAAAGTGGTGCTCTTTTAACCTTACAAGAACATTTACATCACCAAGTGAAAACATCTTCCTCCCTGTCCTGTTCTTTTTTATAACGCAGCACAGATGTATAGCTCTTGGTCACCTAATTCTGCAGCATTTACCAAGGACAGCCAATGATAGAGACTGACATACTTGCAATATAAAGCTAACGTGCAAGATTCAGGTTCTGACTTTGTAATTTCGTCAGTGACAAATGGGGATTTTTTCACTGACCTGAAGAAAATTAAACACAGCAACGAACAGAAGCACTTGGGAGAGTGATGGCATCCAGCCCAGCAGAGGCAAGAGGACATTTTTAAACAGAGGAGGGACTTCCCTTGCCTCAATCTCTTGCATAGGCATCATCACTGATCTAGAAGTTCTGGCACTGTGAGACAACAGACTGTAACACCACAGAAATGTTGAGGCAGTAAAGAAAAAAAGAAAAATGAAAAAAAGAGAAAAAAAAAAAAAAGGAAAAAAAGAAANTGAAAAAAAAAAAAAAAAAAAAAAAAAGGAAAAAAAGAAAAGAAAAAAGAAAAAAGGGGAAAAAAAGGGCAAAGAAAAAAAAGGGAAAACAAAAAAAGGAAAAAAGAGAAAATGAAAAAAAGAAAAAAGGAAAAAAGAAAAAAGGGCAAGAATAAGAGCAAAGTAAAAAAAGAAAAAAGGAAAAAAGATAAAAGGAAAAATAAAAAAGGAAGAAAAGAAAAACATAAAAAAAAAAAGAAGTAAAACATGGAAGTAGAAAAAATGAAAGCAGAAAAAAAAGAAAAAAAAATTATGGGAACATGTTGGATTCAGTGAGGAAAATCATAGAATGGGTTGGGTTGGAAGGGATCTCCAAAGGTCATCTAGTCCAAAGCCTCACCTTGAATATCTCCAGGCATGGGGCCTTAACTAACTCCCTGGGCAACCTGTTGCCATGTTCCACCACGCTCATGGTGCAGAACATGTTCCTAACATCCAATGTACATTTCTGCTCTTCTCTAATTCTAAACCATTCTCCCTTGCCCTAACACAACAGGCCTTTGGAAAGAGTCCCTCTTCATCAAGGCTCATTCCCACCTGTGTAGACACAAACACAGCAGTGATACTTGACTGCATGTCAAGATGTCCCAAAAGCATATTCCAAACATTGGATCACAGTTCCTAAAGCCCTGACATCCTAAAGCTCTAGTCCGTACCAGGCACTGCACAGTTTACCATGAAGATTCAAGATTCATGACAAGATTTCTTACTTCAGTGGTGCAAGATGATCTCCAGCATTGCTCTCCACCTGCATTCCTACAGCGCAGTTCTCCTCTTACAAACCAGCTCAAGACCATTTACAACTGATGTTTGCTGGAACAGCATCAGTCATCAAATCACATTCTCCTCCTCACCAACTTTTTTTATTCACAAAGCACAAATCATTGCTGGGCAAATTTGAGACAAAACCCAACGTGGATGTGTTCCTGTGTGGCCTGCCCTAGGTGATCCTGCTTTGGCAGGGGCAGGGTTGACCTGACCATCTCTGGAGGTCACTTCCAACCCTTAACTTTGTGTGATTCTGTGAGAGCCACTGATCAAAATTGGCAACCTCTCTGCACATCTCCTGCTGCTTATCTCCAAGCTCCACAGTTATTTCTAGAATTTTCTTCCCACCTTCCATAAACTTTGCTTTAGTAAAAGACTGATTTCCACAGCTGCGAGCCTAAGCCCACTGAGAACCCAAAGATTGGTTTGTGCTGCAGAATAAGAAACAATTCTCCACATCTCAGCAGCGAGAAACTTTCAAGCAGATTCATTGCCAGCATTTAGTGTTGCTAAGGTCACTGCTGGAGAATACATCAGAGTGTCCTTACTCCATTATTTATATATATGATATAAATTGTTTGGCAATTAAAAAAAGGGTCCACTGGCAGCGAAGCCAAACCAGTCCATAAGGTAAAGGAATTCTGTCATAAATGTAATTTTGTATGAGCAGCAGACAAGAATTCTCTACAACTTTAATTACACCTTCTTTATTACATTGTCATCTTTTAAAAGTGATGAAAATACACAACAAACCCTGAAAACTAAATGGGTTTTGTGGCTTCTTTAATTCCAGTTGCCTGACAACTATCTAGCCTATCAATCACTGTCTTAACACTTGGGGAAAACGAAGGCAAGTGATTTAAACATTTAATAAAGTTTAGGTTATTAAATGGGCAAATAAACAAAATAGAGGGAATGGCCATAATTCAACATAATATCTTCATTTAAAGTCATTGCAAATCTTGTTCTTAGCACCCAAGAGCTTTATTATAGCTGAGTCTTGGAAGAGAAGGAGCACAGAAATGTGTTGTAGGAACATTAACAAGGCTCTGTTCAAAGCCTCCCACAAATGCTGTTCAAGAAGGCTCAAGATTCACCAGAAAACCAAATCTCTTAGTCACCTGATTGAATCTGGGGCATCAACTGTTGCCAGATGCCCCTCTCCATCGTGGGAATGGCAGCACTTCAGTAAGCAGCCTTTTTTAAGTTCAGGATACACAACTACTTGTGTAACGACAACAATTTATAGTGAAATGCTGAAGAAGATGCTCTTAGGATTAAATATTAACATCCAAGAGGTTCAGAGATGGTGGTCAGTAAAGACTTCACTGAAAGAGTAATTGCTGTGTACTCTGCCTGCCTTGTTCTAAAAACTTGTTCTAAAAACTTAATTCTCTATTTTATTAAAAGCCAATGGCTGGGGGAAAAAAAAAAATAATTAAAAAAATCTCTCCAAGCAGGCAGATACAGATTCAGTGAAAGCATTCAAAGTTTTAGGTTGGTGACTACCAGAAACTGAATATTTAAATCCTACTCAACTACTGCAACAGCAGCTGTCCTTGGAGGGGGCAGCAAGACAAAATCAAAAGCCTGCTGCCTTTCAGTATCTGTCAACACTCTCCAGACACAATGGTGGATTAATCAAGACATTAGCAACCATCCCCTCTCACAGGGCACCTCCTTTTGTCATACAATCACAGAATGGTTTGGGTTGGAAGGGACCTCAAAGATCAGCCAGTCCCAACCCCCCTGTGCCATAGGCAGGGACACCTCCCACTAGATCAGGTCGCTCAAGGCCTCATCCAACCTGGCCTTGAACACCTCCAGGGAGGGAGTAGCCACAACCTCCCTGGGCAACCTGTTCCAGTGTCTCACCACCCTCACTGCAAACAACTTCCTCCTAACATCCAGTTTCAATCTCCCCTCTGCCAGTTTAAACCCATTCCCCCTCGTCCTGTCATTACAAGACCTTGTCAGTAGTCCCTCTGCAGCCTTCCTGTAGGCCCCTTCCTCATATTGGAATGCTACTATAAGGCCTCGAGGCCTTCTCCAGCCTCATTGCCCTTCTCTGGACACGCTCCAGCACCTCAGTGTCCTGCCTGTAGTGAGGGGCCCAGAACTGAAGGTAACACTCAAGGTGTGGCCTCAGCAGTGCTGAGCACAGGCTGATGTTCACTTCCCTGTCCCGGCTGGCCTCAAAATCTCTAATTCAATCCAGGAAGCCATTGGCTTTCTTGGCCACCTGGGGACACTGCTGGTTCACATTCAGTTGACTGGCAACCAATATCCCCAAATCACCCTCCAAGGTGCAGTTTTCCAATTACATATAGAATCATAGAATCAGTCACTGTTGGAAGGGACCACAAGGATCAGCCAGTCCCAACCCCCTTCTGCCATGCCCAGGGACACCCTACCCTAGAGCAGGCTGCCCACAGCCTCTGCCAGCCTGGCCAAAAACACCTCCAGGGATCTGGCCCCAAACACCTCCCTGCAGGGGCAACCCATTCCAGCCTCTCACCACTCTCATGCTCAACAACTTCCTCCTCACATCCAATCTGAATGTCCTCACCTCCAGCTTTGCTCCATTCCTCTTAGTCCTGTCACTACCTGAGAGCCCCAAAAGTCCCTCCTCAGCTTTTCTGTAGGCCCCCTTTGGATAAGGGAAGGTCACAAGAAGGTCACCTGGGAGTCTTCTCCAGCCTGAACAGCCCCAACTCTTTCAGTCTGTGCTCACAGCAGAGGTGCTTCAGCCCTCTGAGCATCCTCATGGCCCTTCTCTGCACACACTCCAGCATCTCCACATTCCTCATGTCCCAGGGGCTCCAGCACTGGATGCACTACTCCAGGTGGGGTCTCAGCGAGGAGGAGTAGAGGGGGAAAATCACCTCCCTGGCCCTGCTGCCCACACTGCTCCTGCTGCAGGTCTAACATCCACAGGCCTAACTTACCATAGGGCTGCTGTGATCCAAGTGCAGGACCTGGCACTTGGTCTTGTTGAACCTCACACAGTTATCCCAGGCCTATCGATCTAACCTGCCCAGATCTCATTATAAAGCTTCTCTAGACTCTAGGAGATCAACACAGCCACCCAGACCAGTGTCATCTGAAAGCTTACTGAGGGTGCACTCAGTCCCCTCATCCAGACCATGAACAAAGATACCAAAGAGGACAGACCCCAGCACTGAACCCTGGGGCACACCACCAGTGTCTGGGCAGATTTAGCTCCATTCTTTGGGACCAGCCAACCAGTGCAGCACGCACTTGTGCAAGCCTTGTGCCAAATTACATGAGCCTGGTACATTCGAGGTGGTTTACCTGTCAGCCAGACCTAAATATCTCATTAGTAGGCACGCAGCTATGTTACTAGCAGGAACTTATTTTTCTCTGCAGCTTGTGTGTGAACCTCCCATATGCTTTGCCCGTGTAGCATTGCCCAGGAGCTGCAGAGGGATTGTTCCCTTTGCTGGCTGTGACAGAAAACACACACTAAACATAACGCCAAAAGGCAACTGCAGCAAATGATGTCTGAAGAGGAATTGTTTCTTAAACAGTTTGGTTTTACATAACTGTGCTCCAACCATATGGTCACTGATTTGCACAGGGAAGAAATCAACCCAACAGCTCTACACCCAGAGCATGTTAAAGGTTATGTGCTGAGCTCTTCTGGCAGCAGATCCCAGCTGTGTCTCGGGTGCTGCTGGAGCCAGTGATGCTATTCTGGGTGCACTGCAGGATAGCTTGGGATGGAATCTGGCACGGTGAATTCAGGAAATAATTAAGGCCATCTCGCAAGCCACCAGACAGCACAGCAGCACAGGAATTCCTCAAAAGGAGCAGCTCAAAACTGCAAAAGCAGAGGCTGATGCAGACTGCAGCAGAGGTGTGCTGGCAGGGGAGAAAGAAGCCTCAGTAATTCCAACCCACATTATTCCCAGCTGTGACCACTGGCATTTGCTCATTCCCATGGGAACTAAATTAGACCAGATTTTTGTTTTAAATGGGCAATGTTTGTTTGCCACTCTTAACTCCTGTTACAACTGCAGCCAGCCAAGCAGGGGAGTTACTATCAGCATAGATTTTTCTAGGGGTATTATAATGTTTGTATGGACAAACATTATTATTATTATTAGGTGAATGTTACTGACTGATAGTTCAAGTACAGAAAAGGAATCATAGAATCAGTCAGGGTTGGAAGGGACCACAAGGAGCAGCCAGTTCCAAGCCCCCTGCCATGCCCAGGGACACCCTACCCTACATCAGGCTGCCCACAGCCTTTGCCAGCCTGGCTGCAAACACCTCCAGGGATCTGGCCCCAAACACCTCCCTGACAACCCATTCCAGGCTCTCACCACTCATGCACAACAATTTCCTCCTCACATCCAATCTGAATCTCCCCACCTCCACCTTTCCTCCATTCCCCCTAGTCCTGTCACTACCTGAGAGCCTAAAAAATCCCTCCCCAGCTTTTCAGTAGGCCCCCTTCAGGTACTGGAAGGCCACAAGAAGGTAACCCTGGAGCCTCCTCTTCTCCAAACTGAACAGCCTCAACTCTCTCAGTCTGTCCTCACAGGAGAGGTGCTCCAGCCCTCTGATCATCACCACTTTGAAGCAGCTTGGTGGCTACTACTAGTGTTCAGAGAAGCTGCCCGAGCCTCCATGAAAGAAACACTAATTTAATCCCAATAGATGGCATTTCTCCAAAGCATGATTCATTTGGTGAGTGGCTCATGACACAAGGCAGTATTTACGCTTGAACACAACTCAAACCATGCTGTTGCAATTCATGGTTATTAATCCTTCCACAAAAGACTGATCATTATTTCAGGAAATATCTGAGTGTTGCTGAAACCCCACACATTTGTTTGTTGGGTTTTTTTTTTTCCCTTAACTCCAATAACTTGACAATTGTGTTCAATAACAATGCATTTCTTGGAGTAGCTTGAAATATTGTGCTTTCCAAGCCACTCTATGTGTGTTGTAATCAGACAAATAGGCTCAGCACACTCAATGTACACATAGCAATGCACTCAACGTACACATCATTCCAGCAGGTCTAGGGAGAATCTTATTCCCCTCTACTCTGCCTTAGTAAGACCACACCTGGAATACTGTGTCCAAATTTGGGCTCCTCAGTTCAGGAGAGACAGGGAGCTGCTAGGAACAGTCCAGTAGAGAGGCATGAGGATGACTGGGGGACTTGAGCATCTCCCCTACAAAGAGAGACTGAGAACCCTGGGGCTGAAGAGTACAGAAAAGAGAAGGCTGAGAGGAAGTCTCATTGATGTGTACAAATGTCTGAGGGATCGGTGTCAATTGGCTGGAGCCAATCTCTTTTCAGTGGTCAGCAACACAGAAACATAGAATCACAGAATCAGTCAGGGTTGGAAGGGACCACAAGGATCATCTAGTTCCAACCCCCTGCCATGCCCAGGGACACCCTACCCTA